>OZ038508.1:60713510-60761010 GCA_964036315.1 Acanthosepion esculentum | reverse complement strand
TACCTATCTATCTATCTATTACTGTCTGTTCCTATCTATCTATCTATCTATCTATTACTGTCTGTTTCTATCTATCTATTACTCTCTGTTCCTATCTATCTATCTATTCCTATCTATCTATTACTGTCTGTCTGTTCCTATCTATCTATTACTGTGTCTGTTACTATCTACCTATTACTGTCTGTCTGTTCCTATCTATCTATCTATTTCTGTCTGTATCTACCTATCTATCTATCTATTACTGTCTGTATCTACCTACCTATCTATCTATCTATCTATTACTGTCTGTATCTACCTATCTATCTATCTATTACTGTCTGTATCTACCTATCTATCTATCTATCACTGTCTGTATCTACCTATCTATCTATCTATTACTGTCTGTTCCTATCTATCTATCTATCTATCTATCTATTACTGTCTGTTTCTATCTATCTATCTATTACTCTCTGTTCCTATCTATCTATCTATTACTGTCTGTCTGTTCCTATCTATCTATTACTGTCTGTCTGTTCCTATCTATCTATCTATTACTGTCTGTATCTACCTACCTATCTATCTATCTATTACTGTCTGTATCTACCTATCTATCTATCTATTACTGTCTGTTCCTATCTATCTATCTATCTATCTATCTATTACTGTCTGTATCTACCTATCTATCTATCTATTACTGCCTGTATCTATCTATCTATCTATCTATCACTGTCTGTTCCTATCTATCTATCTATCTATTACTGTCTGTCTGTTCCTATCAATCTATCTATGTCCGTATCTATCTATCTATCTATCTATTACTGTCTGTCCCTATCTGTTTATTACTGTCTGTCTGTTCCTATCTATCTATCTATCTATCTGTCTGTCGTACTGGTTAGTGAGGCTAGTCTGGTTGACTATGTCTATAAGTTGTGAGTTTGATCTTCACTTGGTGCCCCATACAACATTTGACATTAAATAATCCCACAAGGGTTGACATAAAATAAATCAACCTAATCTGTCACAGAAAGATTGGAATCATATGAGACTCTTGTATGGAAAGCAAACGAATAGAAAGATAAAAGATAGATATTAATGGGCTGGGATAGAAAATCAATCTACCTGTTTATCTATCTTCCTAGCTAGCTCATTTTGTATATGCTTTATCTTTCTCTCTTGCTTGAGTGATATATGAGTACTTGTGACTAAGTCTAAGCACACATATACTATAACTGTAATATTAGATGTTTTCTTATAAGTAAACATTCAGCATTCATTGAACGAGATGCCAGTTATTCCATTGGTTGAAATTTATAAAGTCTTTGTATTAAATTAATTTTTTTTGAAAAATAGGTTTTTCACGTCCACTAATTGTTATTGATCTTTCTAGTACTGACAAGAGTTTACTTCTTAACCTTTTGTTTGATGCATTGTGGAATGTCAACATCTGTATATTTCTACCTATCTTACAACAGTGGAAGCTTGGAATGGGGAGAATTATGTTTCTGGATTCACAAATAGTAGTGAACAACAAAAATTCCACCAGAAATAGATGTCCATCATTGAGATTTCGGGATTATATTATGTAAAAAAACAAATAAGAAAAAAACTGGTTTTCATTATTTTTCAAAAAACTAAATGGTTTTCCTTAAAAAAAAAGTGTGTATTGTAGTGTGTATAAAATGAGGTTAGTGGAGGGAGAAGAAAAAAAAACGTATTTCTGTTAAAACAGATTTTTAGGAAAATAGGTTTCTCAAGTCCACTAATTGTTATTGATCTTTCCAGTACTGACAAGAGTTTACTTCTTAACGTTTTGTTTGATGCAATGTGGAATATCAACACCTGTATATTACTCCCTCTATCTATCTATTACTCCCTGTTCCTATCTATCTCTCTATTACTGTCTGTTTGTTCCTATCTATCTATCTATCTATCTATCACTCTGTATATTTCTATCTATCTATAAAATAGTGTAAGCTTCAAAGGGGAGAATAACATTTCTGGATTCACGAATAGTATCTATCTATTACTCTCTGTTCCTATCTATCTATCTATCTATTATTGTCTGTCTGTTCCTATCTATCTATCTATTAATCTCTGTTCCTATCTATCTATCTATCCATTACTCTCTGTTCCTATCTATCTATCTATCTATTACTGTCTGTCTGTTCCTATCTATCTATCTATCTATCACTCTGTATATTTCTATCTATCTATAAAATAGTGTAAGCTTCAAAGGGGAGAATAACATTTCTGGATTCACGAATAGTATCTATCTATTACTCTCTGTTCCTATCTATCTATCTATTACTGTCTGTCTGTTCCTATCTATCTATCTATTAATCTCTGTTCCTATCTATCTATCTATCCATTACTCTCTGTTCCTATCTATCTATCTATCTATTACTGTCTGTCTGTTCCTATCTATCTATCTATTAATCTCTGTTCCTATCTATCTATCTATCTGTTACTCTCTGTTCCTATCTATCTATCTATCTATCTAGCTATCTATCTATCTGTCTATCTATCTATTACTGTCTCTCTGTTCCTATCTATCTATCTATCTATCTATTAATCTGTTCCTATCTATCTATCTGTTACTCTCTGTTCCTATCTATCTATCTATCTATCTAGCTATCTATCTATCTGTCTATCTATCTATTACTGTCTCTCTGTTCCTATCTATCTATCTATCTATCTATCTATTAATCTGTTCCTATCTATCTATCTATTACTCTCTGTTCCTATCTATCTATCACTCTGTATATTTCTATCTATCTATAAAACAGTGTAAGCTTCAAAGGGGAGAATAACATTTCTGGATTAACAAATAGTAGCGAATGCTACTTCCATGGAAAGTGCTCAGAAGAGCTACATTCCCTGGTCCCACTGAGGCAAACCTTCACAGCAAGAACACACTGTCTCACTTACATAGTCACCCCCCCACACACACAGACATTTCCTCTGTATTCCATCAGTGAGAAGTAAAGTCCACTCAAACAGCTTCTTTCCATGAAACACTGTCCTGTGAAACTGATTGTCAACAGGATGTTTCCCTGATCACTACAATCTTAACTTCTTCAAGGCTAGGGTTAACCATTATCTTCCACTACTATGCACACAAATGGCATGGCCTCCAAATGTAGCCATCTAACTCGACATCCTTGTCTTATGCCCCTCTCTATTTTTGTATATATGCTGTACTAATTTTCTATCCATATGCAGATGGTTTTTCTGCCAGTATAGATTTATATATATATATATATATATATATTTTTTTTTTTTTTTAAGCTTATCACCCCAAGCAAGGCTGGAGGCCACTAGCACACAAGGGGTTACAGAAGGTTTGGAGGAAGAGCAGATAGGAGTGGTAAAGGAGAGGATGTGGAGAAAGATAGTGGATCGATCAAGGGAGGGGGGGTTACAGAAGATTTGGAGCGAGAGCAGATAGGAATGAAAGGTGAAAGGATGTGGAGAAGGGAAGTGGATAGATCACGGCAACTGGAGATGTCAATTGACGTTACACTTAAATAGTTGGTGTATATATATATATATATCTAATGTCTTTCCTGAATAATTCAAGATTGCTGAGCAGCTCTAACACATCTTTGTGGTGTACTTTATCAAACGTGCTCAAGATCTTCAGTTTCCTTATCTTCTTTAATAAATTTGACATAAATAATTAATATATTGTGGTATTTGAAATGTTTAGTATTTACTAATGTCGCATACTGAATTTTTATGATAGATTCAGAGTACGTGCTATCACTGCTTTCATCTCAATTCCTGATAACATTTTGTTTTGGAAAGGTTTATCTTGAGTCCTATTTTTTGGAATACTTGGTAGAGGATGTTGATTTTTTTTTGTTTGAGATTATGTGGTGCAGACAATGTATCTAATTATCTAGTAGTTAATCATCCAGAATGTTGTAGGCATCAATTGCCCAAGGAAATTAATATAATTATAATGAATACTTCCTGCAATATCAGTATCAGTTGAAAATTGTTGACATTTCAATGTCTTTTTTTTTCAAAATTTACAGCGTAAAGTCTGTTGATGCTGAAATGAGGCCGTCTGGAAGGTCTTGCACTAGTTTGTACTGTTTGTTGAAGGCCTACAGTCTTGCATTGTCAGAATGCAGAAAATTATTATTACAGGTACTGAAAGCAGTTGTATGCAGCTGACAATTTTCATCATTCTAAATGAGTCTCTTGCCATGCGTGGCATCTATATGGAAGTTCCAAGCTAACGAAACTACTTACAAACATGACTTGAGTTTTTAGGTTATAGTTTCGGTTTAGTAGCAATTTGCAGTGTTAGGCGAAACTACTCCTAGCACAGATTATTTAATGTTCAATTTCCTTTCAATACTAAATTTATTATAACTGAACCTTACACTGAGGTATTTGAAGTGTTTAGTATTTACTAAATCTATATCCTGTTTTTTATGATGGATTCAGGGTATGTGCCGTCACAACTTTCATTTCAATTCTGGATCACAGTTTCTCTTTTGGAAATGTTTATCATGAGTCCTATTTCTTGGAACACTTGGTTGGGGATGTTGATTTTCTCTTTGTATGAGATTATAGGGTGCAGACAAAGATGTCTGAAATACAAAACATGGGAGATGATGGATAATCCCAGTGGAGAGGGATTATCCCAACTGCTGTAGACACCAATGACCCAAAGAAATTAATAAAATTATAATGAATATTGTCATCAACATCAGATGAGAATCGTGAACTTTCAATGAATTTAAAAAAAATTTAGAACAAATTCTGTTGATGCCAGACAAAGGCTGTATTGAAGGTGGGCAACAACCGTAAATTTCAGGTGTCTGACTATTTTTACTATTTGTCGAAGGCTGTACAGTCTTGCATTGTCAGAATGCAGAAAATTATTATTTCAGGTACTGTAAGTGGTTGTATACAGCTGACAATTTTTAAAAGTTCTGAATGAGTCTCTTGCCATGCATGGCATCTATATGGAAGTTCCAAGCTAACGAAACTATTTACAAACATGACTTGAGTTTTAGGTTATAGTTTCAGTTTAGTAGCAATTTGCAGTGTTAGGCGAAACTACTCCTAGCACAGATTATTTTATGTTCAATTTCCTTCCAATACTAAATTTATTATAACTGATCCTTACACTGAGGTATTTGAAGTATTTAGTATTTACTAATTATATATCCTGGATTTTTATGATGGATTCAGGGTATGCACTATCACGGCTTTCATTTCAATTCTGGATCATAGTTTCTCTTTTGGAAATGATTATTGTGAGAACTATTTCTTGAAATACTGAGTAGAGGATATTGATTTTCTGTTCAAGATCCTGTATACCATGAAGACCTCCACAATATCATTTGATATTTTATCGTTCAGGCTTTCAAAGAAAAAATCTCATCAAAACAGTGACTATGATATAATCATGTGTTTGAAGAGAGAAATGAATTAAAACAAAAAACCTCACATCAATATTTCTTACTCATAATATGTCATATCTTTCGAGTTTTCTTGTAAACATTAGCAACATCATGGTTTGTCATCTTATTGGTTGGGTGTCTGCAACAAATCGGCGTCTCAAAGAAAAATTAGCAGCACTGAGAACAAGCACAAAAGAAGCTGAATATACGATCAAGACAAGCAGGGCATGGACAGGACTTCCAGACAAGAACACTACAGAAAATGTGCCTGCTTTTACTGAACCCAAAATATTAGTGGTTGGTTAGCAAAATGAGACATTTGCATCTTCTACTCCAATAGCTTCATGACTCGCACGTCTCGCCTATGGAACTCCCTTCCTTATTCCTGTTTCCCTGACAAATACAATCTCCAACAGTTTAATTGTAGCATCAATCGACATCTCCAGTTGCCTTGATCTATCCACTTCTCTTCTCCACATCCTTTCCCCTTTCATTCCTATCTGCTCTCGCTCCGGATCTTCTGTGGCCCCCTTGCCTTCATCGACCCACTGTCTTTCTCTTTCACCACATCCCCTCCCTTGCCACTCCTATCTGCTCTTCCTCCAACCCTTCTTTAACCCCTTGCGTGATAGTGGCCTCCAGCCTTGCTTGGGGTGATACAATTAAAAAAAAACAAAAAAAAAAAAACTAATGCTCAGCTCACCGTCCCAACTATTTTGTAGGGTAGATATTTTATTTCTTCATATCCAGATGTACTGGGGTTCACTCTGGCTCTGTTCTGACAGGGCAGTCATTTGCTTTCTTTTTACAAAGACAGCACACTAGATGTTGTTTCTTTGACTGATGGGGACGGGTACCATTATCAGTGGTGGTAGGCAACTTAGTTTGCATTTCATTTCTGTTTCACATTTATTAATAGATATTACGACCTATATCCCATAACAGTTGATACATTTGCCTAGTGTTCTTTTGATTACTGGCAACACTTATTAATAAATATTATTATCTCTGTCTCAATATTTGGTACACTGGCGCAATTTGTTTATTTTTGAGTATTGACAACATTTATTAAAATTACATTTAGATTTCTAAACCACAACTTTATATGAGGCCTACCAAAAAGTATCAGGACTGTTGCTATGGTAATAGAGCTAAAGTATGCAGTGAAGCCACTTTGCACAGATTGACTTTGAACTCGGTCACACATGCACACAAAGTTATAACATAACTCACTTCCATTTTTTATAGCAGTGCTTGGAAGGAAAGTGTGTAGAGTGTGGTCATCTCATCACACCACAGAGGTTTGATCAATGACACTGGCTAGTGCAATTTTTTGGTCAAGCACAATATCAACATTCCCCAGGTCTCACAGCCATCATATTCACCAGATCCTGCTTCTTGTGACTTTTCCTCTTCAAAAATGAAATCCCACTTGAAAGGAAGAGGATTTCAAGACGTCGAGAAAATCCAAGTGAATGCAATGTGGTAGCTGATCACTATCCCCCAAAAGAATAAATGGAAATGGCACTGGATAAAATGTGTGGATTCAGAAGAGGACGACTTTGAAGGAGATTAAATGCCAAATTGATACGTGTTGTAGTTTTCTTTCTATAGCATCAGTCCTGATACTTTTTGATCAGACCTCCTATAGTTGGGTTTTAGACTGACAGTGGTAAACTTTTGAATGACAGGAAAAGTCTGAAATGTTGAAAAGTAACGATTTATAATATTTAAATTTTCACCTGCTGTGTTCGTGTATTTTAGCAGAATAATAACAAACTGGAGTGGGAAGTTAAGAGCACATGCAGAGAGGAGATGATGCTTACGAATGAAAGTAATTTCTTCAAAATTAAATAATTGAGAAACTTTCAACTGTCAGCCAAAAACCAGTATTAAATATAAACCTGAAATGCCAAATAATAATCTATCTATCTATATATATATATAAATAGAGGATGTCTGTGTATTTGTCTGTCTTTTCATTCGAGATCCATCCAACCAATTTTGACCAAACTTGGCACATACATTGTACAATATAGGAGACAGGTTCTTAGCATAAAAAATCGATAATATTTAAAAAACAAAAATCAATAATTGATAAAGCCAATCAAAAATTGATAAATTC
This sequence comes from Acanthosepion esculentum, assembly GCA_964036315.1. Classification (NCBI taxonomy): domain Eukaryota; kingdom Metazoa; phylum Mollusca; class Cephalopoda; order Sepiida; family Sepiidae; genus Acanthosepion; species Acanthosepion esculentum. Next base: position 60,753,483 of record OZ038508.1, on the reverse strand, counting down.
AACTTTTTTCCTCTGATTTCATTCAAACTCAGTATGTAGGTTACTTATATCATGATGAGCTCAACAATACATCATTTTTATTTCTACACCACTTTCATTTAGCAAAAAATCACAAAAAACAAAAAATCAATTTCACCAGAAATTTTAAATTAAAAACTCCCTCAATTTTCAAATAATCTAATACAAACTTCACTAAATTGTAGCTAACAATAAGTTGATTGTTTAACAGTCATTTAACTTGATAACTGAGTCCACTCATATAGTGAAAACCTGCGTAAATAGTGAAAAATGGTGATTTTTACTGGTTTCTTTCTTATTTTTTGTTGATCTTTCAATCTATTTTTATCAAACTCAACAATTGCTTTATAAATCAGTATTTACATTAGTCGGACTATTGTCCTCATCTTTGTCGCCATATTTGTCACAACATTTCGACCGTTGTACGCTCCGGCCTTCTTCAGGTGGTTGGAATTTCGAACTGAACCCTTTATTTCGATCACTGGGGTAGACTGTTCTAGTTCCACGAGCCATGTTTGATGGATGTCAGTTATCAGTTATCTCCTGCTAATTTTCCCTCTGAAACTTCTCCACTGCCTTAACCGGGTATTGAACTCACACTCTTTGGGTCTGTCACTGGATCTAACCAACGCCTTTATCCACTGTGCCATGTATCATCTCAGAAATATAGACAGATGCTTTATAAATGTCTCCTCTTTTACATCCCTGGCAGCACACTGACAAATTGAATTTAAAAAAACTCCAAAATAATTGTGGTCTGAAGTGGGTCTACATGTTGCCTGTTTTACCCCTTCATGTCCTCGGCTAACTTTGATTGAATAAATACAGACTACTCCTGTTATATCATTAACTGCATTAATTCAAAATGTTTTTTAATGAAAGTACTTTAAAGTAATTGAAGAAAATAGACCCTGTTACATATAAACATGATGCTGTTTTTGCTCCATTCTAATTGAATGCTTTTCCTGATTGACCAGCTGGGTATGGGAGCTAGTGAAATATAATTACAGCTATTGAAATGCTTCTGAAAATTAATGGTTTTAAGCACAGAATCAACAAACTTATTTCGTTTTTGTTGAGTTTATATTTTGTCTTTTTTCTTTATTTATTGACAAATATAGCAACTATTTTTGGACCACTTTCATTGATTAACAAGTAATAGTGGATAAAGGAACTAGGTCAGAAGTTTGCAGCATTTCATTTGTTCAATAAACAGTTATTTTAAACAATTCTGACCAATTGCTAGGGTTGCTTCATTTTTATAGAAGAATTAGTACTGAAGTTGCTTAAATTTTGCATGCTTGCATCCAATAAACAAAAAAAAGACATGTCAACTTAACTGTTGTAACGTAGGGAAGGTTACTGAATAGAATAATCACACGAAGGTTGGTAATGAATGGTAATACTTAGAACAGGAACAACACATAAGATTCGTCAGCAGCACGTAGAAAAAGTAGTCAACTGCTAGAAGTGAGTCAAGGGAATTCCACAATGAATCTCCAACTGCAGACCAACATACAGTATTTACTACTGTATTTATATGAATGGGAACCTACCCATTATTATCTGTAGGTATGCTACAATATTAACTAAACTAGTAGTAGAATTTGTAAAATTCTCGGATACAGTATAAACTAACTTATTTAGTAACACTTTTTGTTTAATTTTTAAGCTTTTCTTTCTTGGTTTTTGAACTGCTTATACTAAACTGACATGGTAATGATTAACAAGCTTGTCTCGCTAGATTACTTACCACTGAATAGTGAGTTCAATCTTCATTGGGTGCTACACATTTTCAGCCTTGTGCTACCTCTAAGCTATACTTAGAAAATCATTAGGTTATCTCGATGTGGTGTAATGGTTAACAAGCTTGTCTCACTAGATCAATTATTACTGAATAGTGAGTTTGATCTTCACTGGGTGCTCCACACTTTTAACCTTTTTGCCACCTCTAAGCTACACTCAGAAAATCATTAGGACACTTTGATGTGGTGTAATGGTTAACAAGCTTGCCTCGCTAAATCAATTATTACTTTGTAGTGAGTTTGATCTTCACTGGGTGCTCCACACTTTTAACCTTTTGCCACCTCTAAGCTACACTCAGAAAATCATCAGGACACTTCAATGGGGTGTAATGATTAGCAAGCTTGCCTTGCTAAATCAATTATTACTTTGTAGTGAGTTTGTTCATCATTGGGTGCTCTATACCTTTGACCTTGTGCCACATCTGAGCTATGCTTAGTAAATCGCTGTATCACACTGATGTTAATTATGGAGTTGCTAAGGATTTAGTCAAATTTTAATACACTTGTGCAAATGAGTTGCTTAAAAAAAATTGTATACTCCAGTCTTGTATTCAGATTGGGACTGATATTAATAGTCCATTTTGATTTTCTTTCTGGGTTTTTTAGATTATTAATACATGGTTAATTTTTTATCTCACCGTAATTAGAATTTTCCTCTTTACTTTCTTATATACATCCCAACTGGTATTAAGGAGCCCAAACTCCCTGGTAGCACTTACACTATCAGGGTTCCTGCAGTGCCACAACATGCATGGATACTATAGTGGGCAAACCTGAGGCAACACTTCACTGCAGTCTGTACCACCTTCTGGCTGGTTTTTGTAGCTTTAGACAATCTGCAGCAACTATCCTAAAATAGTTGGTACATTTTCATTCACATTTCATACACTAAATGGAGAATGGGGTAAATATATTATTATTTCACCACATCTGTTCCAAAGCACTTGGTACATTTTCATATAGCGGGTGTAACAGCAAAATTGTCTAATTGTTAGATTAAGCTTTGAACTGTTGTATCTTAGAAATGATTAAAGATATCTTACTGGAATTTTCCAAGGATTTTGTAATACTAGTGGACTCCACTTTGAGCAATAAGAACTCTCCAAGCTTAACAGAAGAATCGTGATGAAATTGATCATAAATGAAAATGACATGTTCATCATTAATTAATTATAGCTAAGGATTGGAAGCTCATGAAGGATTGAAATAAAGTTAAAATATATATATTATTCCAGGATAATTTTACACCTTATTCAAGATGATCTTTGCCCTCTCTAACCTTCTAACTTTCTTTCTTGGAGTAGCAAGTTGCTTCACAGGTTTCACATACAAATTCATTTTCAAATATTTTTTCACAGCTCTTTAGACTGTCATAGCTGAAACTCCTCTCTCAAGTGCTGAATATCTTATGGATTGAGTTGGATCTTTTCTAATTGATCTCTTTAGCTCTGAGTTGAAATGATGATCCCTTTTCCTGTTGTGACCTCCTGATCCCATTTCCCTCTCTACTGTTCCCTCTTTTTTAAACTTATTCACTGTTCTCTTGATGGTTCTTGAATGAACTTTGAAGATGGAAGTAAGCATATGAATGTACCATTACTGAAGGCCTGAATGACATTTTCCTCTTACCATTGTTCACTTGAGAAGACAGTGAGGCTGACACAAAACAATTTTAATCTGTTCTCTTTCAAGCTGAATAACTCAAAGGGTTTTTCAGTGACTCTTACGACAACTGGTGTCAAGATGGCTAAATGTCTTATCTGAAAACCTGGCAAAAAAAAACTTAATTAGTTTAGCGTTTTTTTAGATATTAAACATTTTGTTGAATGATCCATTATGATGTAACAGGAGTTGAACGATTTTTCTGTTACACCTGGTATATATTTCATGCTCTAAATGTAAAAACCATTATGGGACAGGTATGTGTAGGTAGCATAATTGTTATTGGTGTGGAAAATGGAATCAGTAAACCGAGTTCAAGTTCCAGCTTACATTCACTATTTTTCTTTCTTTTCTTTTTTTAATTCTTTCACCCCAAGCAAGGCAACAATGTCACTAAGACAAACTAAGTGAAAGAGAATGAGGAGACTTTAGGAGAAAGAACTGGAAACCCAATCCTAAACAAGGGATGTAATCCTTTACTCCTGTTCAAAAAACAAATAAGGAGTTTAAACCAGGCATTCACACTAATACCCTTAGAAGACACATAAATCTATCTCTTCTTCTCCCACCAGGTATGGGTTAAATAACAGGGTTGATTGTAGCCTTGGATATCAGCCAGTCTAACAGAAATTATTTTGATTAACTTCTCCTGAAAGGCATAAAGTCCTTTAGTAAAATAATTCTTTGTAAACTCATGGACCATACCGAATTACCCGATGACAACTGCAAAATGGTTTGATCAGACAATCATATAATAAAAATGATATTATTGGCCGAAACAAATCTCTTGGTTATTAAGTTTGTCACTGTCAGATTCTGAATAGTGGTTGATGGCCAATAAAGTAAAATATACTGCTGATACAGACTATAGTAAAAGTACCAAATACTATTATCGATTAAAAATGTCTGATTGCAGCAAGTCAAAGTGAATGCTGATCACAGATATTCCAGTGGATAAATCTTTGCTTTTGAAAAAAATATGTGGAAAGTTTGGGTGTGGCAAACTTAATACTAAATATTTGCTTTTATTCTATGACAGATTTATGCATTCTGGGATTGGATCTTTGTCAAGATTGACTTTAACAAACTTTTGCTGCTGCTGCTTCCTGGTTAAGTAGAGATAGGAGAGTGGTTTACCCATGTGTGTTCATTCATATGTTCCCTTTACTTAACACTGTCCATGTTGACGATAGCAATAATAGCTTTTTTTGTAACTGCCTGGGCAATTAAATTAGTTACGAGAAAATGGTTGCCCCAAGTGCTTGTTCACACATTCTTTTGATTGAAAACTGTCATGGCTGACTATAGATAAAAAAAGCTATTTGTTGCTACTTATTTATTTTTAATTTACTTTTTAATCATTTCATCCCAAGCAAGACAACAATGGCACTAGAATACAGGGAGTGAAAGTGAAAGAAAAAACTGAGAATGGGAAGGATTGGGGAAAGGACAAAAAAGCAACAGGGTTCAAAGTAACAGATGATGGCGATTGATGTTGCATTTAGATTTTTGAAGATTAAAGTTATCAGGGAAGCAAGAAATCAGGAGAGCATACCACAGGTGGGATGTGTTTTAATTGTTATCCCTGTTTTTTATTTCATTAAACAATGAAATTAACAACAACCAGCCTCAATAGAGAAGACCTGCCAATAACCAGACAAGACCTTCTAATAACTAGACAATACCTTCTAATAACCAGAGAAGACCTTCTAATAACTAGAGAATACCTTCTAATAAGCAGAGAAGACCTTCTTATAATCAGCGAAGACCTTCTTATAATCAGAGAAGACCTTCTAGTAACCAGAGAAGACCTTCTAATAACTTGAGAAGACCTGCTAATAACCAGAACCTCCACCTAATAACCAGAGAAGACCTTCTAATAATTAGAGAAGACCTGCTAATAATGAGAGAAGACCTGCTAATAACCAGAGAAGACCTTCTAATAATCAGAGAACACCTTCTAATAACCAGAGAATACCTTCTAATAACTAGAGAAGACCTGCTAATAACCAGAGAAGACCTTTTAATAACTAGAGAAGACCTGCTAATAACCAGAGAAGACCTTCTAATAACCAGAGAAGACCTTCTAATAACCAGAGAAGACCTCCTAATAACCAGAGAAGACCTTTTAATAACTAGAGAAGAAGTGCTAATAACCAGAGAAGACCTTCTAATAACCAGAGAAGACCTGCTAATAACCAGAGAAGACCTTTTAATAACTAGAGAAGTGCTAATAACCAGAGAAGACCTTCTAATAACCAGAGAAGACCTCCTAATAACCAGAGAAGACCTCCTAATAACTAGAGAAGAAGTGCTAATAACCAGAGAAGACCTTCTAATAACCAGAGAAGACCTGCTAATAACCAGAGAAGACCTTCTAATAACTAGAGAAGACCTGCGAATAACCAGAGAAGACCTCCTAATAACCAGAGAAGACCTTTTAATAACTAGAGAAGAAGTGCTAATAACCAGAGAAGACCTGCTAATAACCAGAGAAGACCTTCTAATAACCAGAGAAGACCTTTTAATAACTAGAGAAGAAGTGCTAATAACCAGAGAAGACCTCCTAATAACCAGAGAAGACCTTTTAATAACTAGAGAAGAAGTGCTAATAACCAGAGAAGACCTCCTAATAACCAGAGAAGACCTTTTAATAACTAGAGAAGAAGTGCTAATAACCAGAGAAGACCTGCTAATAACCAGAGAAGACCTCCTAATAACCAGAGAAGACCTTCTAATAACCAGAGAAGACCTGCTAATAACCAGAAAAGACCTGCTAATAACCAGAGAAGACCTTCTAATAACCAGAGAAGACCTGCTAATAAGCAGAGAAGACCTTTTAATAACTAGAAAAGACCTGCTAATAACCAGAGAAGACCTTCTAATAACCAGAGAAGACCTTTTAATAACTAGAGAAGAAGTGCTAATAACCAGAGAAGACCTTCTAATAACCAGAGAAGACCTCCTAATAACCAGAGAAGACCTTTTAATAACTAGAGAAGAAGTGCTAATAACCAGAGAAGACCTCCTAATAACCAGAGAAGACCTTCTAATAAGTTGAAAAGACCTGCTAATAACCAGAACCTCCACCTAATAACCAAAGAACACCTTCTAATAATCAGCGAAGAACTTCTAGTAACCAGAGAAGACCTGCTAATAACCAGAGAAGACCTAATAACCAGAGAAGACCTACTAATAACCAGAGAAGACCTTTTAATAACTAGAGAAGACCTGCTAATAACCAGAGAAGACCTTTTAATAACTAGAGAAGACCTGCTAATAACCAGAGAAGACCTTTTAATAACTAGAGAAGACCTCCTAATAACCAGAGAAGACCTTTTAATAACTAGAGAAGACCTGCTAATAACCAGAGAAGACCTTTTAATAACTAGAGAAGAAGTGCTAATAACCAGAGAAGACCTCCTAATAACCAGAGAAGACCTTTTAATAACTAGAGAAGAAGTGCTAATAACCAGAGAAGACCTCCTAATAACCAGAGAAGACCTTTTAATAACTAGAGAAGAAGTGCTAATAACCAGAGAAGACCTTCTAATAACAAGAGAAGACCTCCTAATAACCAGAGAAGACCTTTTAATAACTAGAGAAGAAGTGCTAATAACCAGAGAAGACCTGCTAATAACAAAGAGAAGACCTTCTAATAACCAGAGAAGACCTTCTAATAACTAGAGAAGACCTGCTAATAACCAGAGACCTCCTCCTAATAATCAGAGAAGTCCTTCTAATAACCAGAGAAGACCTTCTAATAACTAGACAATACCTTCTAATAACCAGCGAAGACCTTCTAATAACTAGAGAATACCTTCTAATAAGCAGAGAAGACCTTCTTATAATCAGCGAAGACCTTCTTATAATCAGGGAAGACCTTCTAGTAACCAGAGAAGACCTTCTAATAACTTGAGAAGACCTGCTAATAACCAGAACCTCCACCTAATAACCAGAGAAGACCTTCTAATAATTAGAGAAGACCTGCTAATAATGAGAGAAGACCTGCTAATAACCAGAGAAGACCTTCTAATAATCAGAGAACACCTTCTAATAACCAGAGAATACCTTCTAATAACTAGAGAAGACCTGCTAATAACCAGAGAAGACCTTTTAATAACTAGAGAAGACCTGCTAATAACCAGAGAAGACCTTCTAATAACCAGAGAAGACCTTCTAATAACCAGAGAAGACCTCCTAATAACCAGAGAAGACCTTTTAATAACTAGAGAAGAAGTGCTAATAACCAGAGAAGACCTTCTAATAACCAGAGAAGACCTGCTAATAACCAGAGAAGACCTTTTAATAACTAGAGAAGTGCTAATAACCAGAGAAGACCTTCTAATAACCAGAGAAGACCTCCTAATAACCAGAGAAGACCTTTTAATAACTAGAGAAGAAGTGCTAATAACCAGAGAAGACCTTCTAATAACCAGAGAAGACCTGCTAATAACCAGAGAAGACCTTCTAATAACTAGAGAAGACCTGCGAATAACCAGAGAAGACCTCCTAATAACCAGAGAAGACCTTTTAATAACTAGAGAAGAAGTGCTAATAACCAGAGAAGACCTGCTAATAACCAGAGAAGACCTTCTAATAACCAGAGAAGACCTTTTAATAACTAGAGAAGAAGTGCTAATAACCAGAGAAGACCTCCTAATAACCAGAGAAGACCTTTTAATAACTAGAGAAGAAGTGCTAATAACCAGAGAAGACCTCCTAATAACCAGAGAAGACCTTTTAATAACTAGAGAAGAAGTGCTAATAACCAGAGAAGACCTGCTATTAACCAGAGAAGACCTCCTAATAACCAGAGAAGACCTTCTAATAACCAGAGAAGACCTGCTAATAACCAGAAAAGACCTGCTAATAACCAGAGAAGACCTTCTAATAACCAGAGAAGACCTGCTAATAAGCAGAGAAGACCTTTTAATTACTAGAGAAGACCTGCTAATAACCAGAGAAGACCTTTTAATAACTAGAAAAGACCTGCTAATAACCAGAGAAGACCTTCTAATAACCAGAGAAGACCTTTTAATAACTAGAGAAGAAGTGCTAATAACCAGAGAAGACCTTCTAATAACCAGAGAAGACCTCCTAATAACCAGAGAAGACCTTTTAATAACTAGAGAAGAAGTGCTAATAACCAGAGAAGACCTCCTAATAACCAGAGAAGACCTTCTAATAAGTTGAAAAGACCTGCTAATAACCAGAACCTCCACCTAATAACCAAAGAACACCTTCTAATAATCAGCGAAGAACTTCTAGTAACCAGAGAAGACCTGCTAATAACCAGAGAAGACCTAATAACCAGAGAAGACCTACTAATAACCAGAGAAGACCTTTTAATAACTAGAGAAGACCTGCTAATAACCAGAGAAGACCTTTTAATAACTAGAGAAGACCTGCTAATAACCAGAGAAGACCTTTTAATAACTAGAGAAGACCTGCTAATAACCAGAGAAGACCTTTTAATAACTAGAGAAGACCTGCTAATAACCAGAGAAGACCTTTTAATAACTAGAGAAGAAGTGCTAATAACCAGAGAAGACCTCCTAATAACCAGAGAAGACCTTTTAATAACTAGAGAAGAAGTGCTAATAACCAGAGAAGACCTCCTAATAACCAGAGAAGACCTTTTAATAACTAGAGAAGAAGTGCTAATAACCAGAGAAGACCTTCTAATAACAAGAGAAGACCTCCTAATAACCAGAGAAGACCTTTTAATAACTAGAGAAGAAGTGCTAATAACCAGAGAAGACCTGCTAATAACAAAGAGAAGACCTTCTAATAACCAGAGAAGACCTTCTAATAACTAGAGAAGACCTGCTAATAACCAGAGACCTCCTCCTAATAATCAGAGAAGTCCTTCTAATAACCAGAGAAGACCTTCTAATAACTAGACAATACCTTCTAATAACCAGCGAAGACCTTCTAATAACTAGAGAATACCTTCTAATAAGCAGAGAAGACCTTCTTATAATCAGCGAAGACCTTCTTATAATCAGGGAAGACCTTCTAGTAACCAGAGAAGACCTTCTAATAACTTGAGAAGACCTGCTAATAACCAGAACCTCCACCTAATAACCAGAGAAGACCTTCTAATAATTAGAGAAGACCTGCTAATAATGAGAGAAGACCTGCTAATAACCAGAGAAGACCTTCTAATAATCAGAGAAAACCTTCTAATAACCAGAGAATACCTTCTAATAACTAGAGAAGACTTGCTAATAATCAGCGAAGAACTTCTAGTAACCAGAGAAGACCTGCTAATAACCAGAGAAGACCTAATAACCAGAGAAGACCTACTAATAACCAGAGAAGACCTTTTAATAACTAGAGAAGACCTGCTAATAACCAGAGAAGACCTTTTAATAACTAGAGAAGACCTGCTAATAACCAGAGAAGACATTTTAATAACTAGAGAAGACCTGCTAATAACCAGAGAAGACCTTTTAATAACTAGAGAAGACCTGCTAATAACCAGAGAAGACCTTCTAATAACCAGAGAAGACCTCCTAATAACCAGAGAAGACCTTTTAATAACTAGAGAAGAAGTGCTAATAACCAGAGAAGACCTTCTAATAACCAGAGAAGACCTGCTAATAACCAGAGAAGACCTTTTAATAACTAGAGCAGAAGTGCTAATAACCAGAGAAGACCTTCTAATAACCAGAGAAGACCTGCTAATAACCAGAGAAGACCTTCTAATAACTAGAGAAGACCTGCTAATAAGCAGAGAAGACCTCCTAATAACCAGAGAAGACCTTTTAATAACTAGAGAAGAAGTGCTAATAACCAGAGAAGACCTGCTAATAACCAGAGAAGACCTTCTAATAACCAGAGAAGACCTTTTAATAACTAGAGAAGAAGTGCTAATAACCAGAGAAGACCTCCTAATAACCAGAGAAGACCTTTTAATAACTAGAGAAGAAGTGCTAATAACCAGAGAAGACCTCCTAATAACCAGAGAAGACCTTTTAATAACTAGAGAAGAAGTGCTAATAACCAGAGAAGACCTGCTAATAACCAGAAAAGACCTGCTAATAACCAGAGAAGACCTTCTAATAACCAGAGAAGACCTGCTAATAAGCAGAGAAGACCTTTTAATAACTAGAGAAGAAGTGCTAATAACCAGAGAAGACCTTCTAATAACCAGAGAAGACCTCCTAATAACCAGAGAAGACCTTTTAATAACTAGAGAATAAGTGCTAATAACCAGAGAAGACCTCCTAATAACCAGAGAAGACCTTCTAATAAGTTGAAAAGACCTGCTAATAACCAGAACCTCCACCTAATAACCAAAGAAGACCTTCTAATAATCAGAGAAGACCTTCTAATAACCAGAGAAGACCTCCTAATAACCAGAGAAGACCTTTTAATAACTAGAGAAGAAGTGCTAATAACCAGAGAAGACCTGCTAATAACAAAGAGAAGACCTTCTGATAACCAGAGAAGACCTTCTAATAACTAGAGAAGACCTGCTAATAACCAGTGACCTCCTCCTAATAATCAGAGAAGTCCTTCTAATAACCAGAGAAGACCTTCTAATAACTAGACAATACCTTCTAATAACCAGAGAAGACCTTCTAATAACTAGAGAATACCTTCTAATAACCAGAGAAGACCTTCTTATAATCAGCGAAGACCTTCTTATAATCAGAGAAGACCTTCTAGTAACCAGAGAAGACCTTCTAATAACTTGAGAAGACCTGCTAATAACCAGAACCTCCACCTAATAACCAGAGAAGACCTTCTAATAATTAGAGAAGACCTGCTAATAATGAGAGAAGACCTGCTAATAACCAGAGAAGACCTTCTAATAATCAGAGAAAACCTTCTAATAACCAGAGAATACCTTCTAATAACTAGAGAAGACTTGCTAATAATCAGCGAAGAACTTCTAGTAACCAGAGAAGACCTGCTAATAACCAGAGAAGACCTAATAACCAGAGAAGACCTACTAATAACCAGAGAAGACCTTTTAATAACTAGAGAAGACCTGCTAATAACCAGAGAAGACCTTTTAATAACTAGAGAAGACCTGCTAATAACCAGAGAAGACCTTTTAATAACTAGAGAAGACCTGCTAATAACCAGAGAAGACATTTTAATAACTAGAGAAGACCTGCTAATAACCAGAGAAGACCTTTTAATAACTAGAGAAGACCTGCTAATAACCAGAGAAGACCTTCTAATAACCAGAGAAGACCTCCTAATAACCAGAGAAGACCTTTTAATAACTAGAGAAGAAGTGCTAATAACCAGAGAAGACCTTCTAATAACCAGAGAAGACCTGCTAATAACCAGAGAAGACCTTTTAATAACTAGAGCAGAAGTGCTAATAACCAGAGAAGACCTTCTAATAACCAGAGAAGACCTGCTAATAACCAGAGAAGACCTTCTAATAACTAGAGAAGACCTGCTAATAAGCAGAGAAGACCTCCTAATAACCAGAGAAGACCTTTTAATAACTAGAGAAGAAGTGCTAATAACCAGAGAAGACCTGCTAATAACCAGAGAAGACCTTCTAATAACCAGAGAAGACCTTTTAATAACTAGAGAAGAAGTGCTAATAACCAGAGAAGACCTCCTAATAACCAGAGAAGACCTTTTAATAACTAGAGAAGTGCTAATAACCAGAGAAGACCTCCTAATAAACAGAGAAGACCTTTTAATAACTAGAGAAGAAGTGCTAATAACCAGAGAAGACCTGCTAATAACCAGAAAAGACCTGCTAATAACCAGAGAAGACCTTCTAATAACCAGAGAAGACCTGCTAATAAGCAGAGAAGACCTTTTAATAACTAGAGAAGAAGTGCTAATAACCAGAGAAGACCTTCTAATAACCAGAGAAGACCTCCTAATAACCAGAGAAGACCTTTTAATAACTAGAGAATAAGTGCTAATAACCAGAGAAGACCTCCTAATAACCAGAGAAGACCTTCTAATAAGTTGAAAAGACCTGCTAATAACCAGAACCTCCACCTAATAACCAAAGAAGACCTTCTAATAATCAGCGAAGACCTTCTAATAACCAGAGAAGACCTCCTAATAACCAGAGAAGACCTTTTAATAACTAGAGAAGAAGTGCTAATAACCAGAGAAGACCTGCTAATAACAAAGAGAAGACCTTCTAATAACCAGAGAAGACCTTCTAATAACTAGAGAAGACCTGCTAATAACCAGAGACCTCCTCCTAATAATCAGAGAAGTCCTTCTAATAACCAGAGAAGACCTTCTAATAACTAGACAATACCTTCTAATAACCAGAGAAGACCTTCTAATAACTAGAGAATACCTTCTAATAACCAGAGAAGACCTTCTTATAATCAGCGAAGACCTTTTTATAATCAGAGAAGACCTTCTAGTAACCAGAGAAGACCTTCTAATAACTTGAAAGACCTGCTAATAACCAGAACCTCCACCTAATAACCAGAGAAGACCTTCTAATAATTAGAGAAGACCTGCTAATAATGAGAGAAGACCTGCTAATAACCAGAGAAGACCTTTTAATAACTAGAGAAGACCTGCTAATAACCAGAGAAGACATTTTAATAACTAGAGAAGACCTGCTAATAACCAGAGAAGACCTTTTAATAACTAGAGAAGACCTGCTAATAACCAGAGAAGACCTTCTAATAACCAGAGAAGACCTCCTAATAACCAGAGAAGACCTTTTCATAACTAGAGAAGAAGTGCTAATAACCAGAGAAGACCTTCTAATAACCAGAGAAGACCTGCTAATAACCAGAGAAGACCTTTTAATAACTAGAGCAGAAGTGCTAATAACCAGAGAAGACCTTCTAATAACCAGAGAAGACCTGCTAATAACCAGAGAAGACCTTCTAATAACTAGAGAAGACCTGCTAATAAGCAGAGAAGACCTCCTAATAACCAGAGAAGACCTTTTAATAACTAGAGAAGAAGTGCTAATAACCAGAGAAGACCTGCTAATAACCAGAGAAGACCTTCTAATAACCAGAGAAGACCTTTTAATAACTAGAGAAGAAGTGCTAATAACCAGAGAAGACCTCCTAATAACCAGAGAAGACCTTTTAATAACTAGAGAAGAAGTGCTAATAACCAGAGAAGACCTCCTAATAACCAGAGAAGACCTGCTAATAACTAGAGAAGAAGTGCTAATAACCAGAGAAGACCTGCTAATAACCAGAAAAGACCTGCTAATAACCAGAGAAGACCTTCTAATAACCAGAGAAGACCTGCTAATAAGCAGAGAAGACCTTTTAATAACTAGAGAAGAAGTGCTAATAACCAGAGAAGACCTTCTAATAACCAGAGAAGACCTCCTAATAACCAGAGAAGACCTTTTAATAACTAGAGAATAAGTGCTAATAACCAGAGAAGACCTCCTAATAACCAGAGAAGACCTTCTAATAAGTTGAAAAGACCTGCTAATAACCAGAACCTCCACCTAATAACCAAAGAAGACCTTCTAATAATCAGCGAAGACCTTCTAATAACCAGAGAAGACCTCCTAATAACCAGAGAAGACCTTTTAATAACTAGAGAAGAAGTGCTAATAACCAGAGAAGACCTGCTAATAACAAAGAGAAGACCTTCTAATAACCAGAGAAGACCTTCTAATAACTAGAGAAGACCTGCTAATAACCAGAGACCTCCTCCTAATAATCAGAGAAGTCCTTCTAATAACCAGAGAAGACCTTCTAATAACTAGACAATACCTTCTAATAACCAGAGAAGACCTTCTAATAACTAGAGAATACCTTCTAATAACCAGAGAAGACCTTCTTATAATCAGCGAAGACCTTCTTATAATCAGAGAAGACCTTCTAGTAACCAGAGAAGACCTTCTAATAACTTGAGAAGACCTGCTAATAACCAGAACCTCCACCTAATAACCAGAGAAGACCTTCTAATAATTAGAGAAGACCTGCTAATAATGAGAGAAGACCTGCTAATAACCAGAGAAGACCTTCTAATAATCAGAGAAAACCTTCTAATAACCAGAGAATACCTTCTAATAACTAGAGAAGACTTGCTAATAATCAGCGAAGAACTTCTAGTAACCAGAGAAGACCTGCTAATAACCAGAGAAGACCTAATAACCAGAGAAGACCTACTAATAACCAGAGAAGACCTTTTAATAACTAGAGAAGACCTGCTAATAACCAGAGAAGACCTTTTAATAACTAGAGAAGACCTGCTAATAACCAGAGAAGACCTTTTAATAACTAGAGAAGACCTGCTAATAACCAGAGAAGACATTTTAATAACTAGAGAAGACCTGCTAATAACCAGAGAAGACCTTTTAATAACTAGAGAAGACCTGCTAATAACCAGAGAAGACCTTCTAATAACCAGAGAAGACCTCCTAATAACCAGAGAAGACCTTTTAATAACTAGAGAAGAAGTGCTAATAACCAGAGAAGACCTTCTAATAACCAGAGAAGACCTGCTAATAACCAGAGAAGACCTTTTAATAACTAGAGCAGAAGTGCTAATAACCAGAGAAGACCTTCTAATAACCAGAGAAGACCTGCTAATAACCAGAGAAGACCTTCTAATAACTAGAGAAGACCTGCTAATAAGCAGAGAAGACCTCCTAATAACCAGAGAAGACCTTTTAATAACTAGAGAAGAAGTGCTAATAACCAGAGAAGACCTGCTAATAACCAGAGAAGACCTTCTAATAACCAGAGAAGACCTTTTAATAACTAGAGAAGAAGTGCTAATAACCAGAGAAGACCTCCTAATAACCAGAGAAGACCTTTTAATAACTAGAGAAGTGCTAATAACCAGAGAAGACCTCCTAATAAACAGAGAAGACCTTTTAATAACTAGAGAAGAAGTGCTAATAACCAGAGAAGACCTGCTAATAACCAGAGAAGACCTTCTAATAACCAGAGAAGACCTTTTAATAACTAGAGAAGAAGTGCTAATAACCAGAGAAGACCTCCTAATAACCAGAGAAGACCTTTTAATAACTAGAGAAGAAGTGCTAATAACCAGAGAAGACCTCCTAATAACCAGAGAAGACCTGCTAATAACTAGAGAAGAAGTGCTAATAACCAGAGAAGACCTGCTAATAACCAGAAAAGACCTGCTAATAACCAGAGAAGACCTTCTAATAACCAGAGAAGACCTGCTAATAAGCAGAGAAGACCTTTTAATAACTAGAGAAGAAGTGCTAATAACCAGAGAAGACCTTCTAATAACCAGAGAAGACCTCCTAATAACCAGAGAAGACCTTTTAATAACTAGAGAATAAGTGCTAATAACCAGAGAAGACCTCCTAATAACCAGAGAAGACCTTCTAATAAGTTGAAAAGACCTGCTAATAACCAGAACCTCCACCTAATAACCAAAGAAGACCTTCTAATAATCAGCGAAGACCTTCTAATAACCACAGAAGACCTCCTAATAACCAGAGAAGACCTTTTAATAACTAGAGAAGAAGTGCTAATAACCAGAGAAGACCTGCTAATAACAAAGAGAAGACCTTCTAATAACCAGAGAAGACCTTCTAATAACTAGAGAAGACCTGCTAATAACCAGAGACCTCCTCCTAATAATCAGAGAAGTCCTTCTAATAACCAGAGAAGACCTTCTAATAACTAGACAATACCTTCTAATAACCAGAGAAGACCTTCTAATAACTAGAGAATACCTTCTAATAACCAGAGAAGACCTTCTTATAATCAGCGAAGACCTTCTTATAATCAGAGAAGACCTTCTAGTAACCAGAGAAGACCTTCTAATAACTTGAGAAGACCTGCTAATAACCAGAACCTCCACCTAATAACCAGAGAAGACCTTCTAATAATTAGAGAAGACCTGCTAATAATGAGAGAAGACCTGCTAATAACCAGAGAAGACCTTCTAATAATCAGAGAAAACCTTCTAATAACCAGAGAATACCTTCTAATAACTAGAGAAGACTTGCTAATAATCAGCGAAGAACTTCTAGTAACCAGAGAAGACCTGCTAATAACCAGAGAAGACCTAATAACCAGAGAAGACCTACTAATAACCAGAGAAGACCTTTTAATAACTAGAGAAGACCTGCTAATAACCAGAGAAGACCTTTTAATAACTAGAGAAGACCTGCTAATAACCAGAGAAGACCTTTTAATAACTAGAGAAGACCTGCTAATAACCAGAGAAGACATTTTAATAACTAGAGAAGACCTGCTAATAACCAGAGAAGACCTTTTAATAACTAGAGAAGACCTGCTAATAACCAGAGAAGACCTTCTAATAACCAGAGAAGACCTCCTAATAACCAGAGAAGACCTTTTAATAACTAGAGAAGAAGTGCTAATAACCAGAGAAGACCTTCTAATAACCAGAGAAGACCTGCTAATAACCAGAGAAGACCTTTTAATAACTAGAGCAGAAGTGCTAATAACCAGAGAAGACCTTCTAATAACCAGAGAAGACCTGCTAATAACCAGAGAAGACCTTCTAATAACTAGAGAAGACCTGCTAATAAGCAGAGAAGACCTCCTAATAACCAGAGAAGACCTTTTAATAACTAGAGAAGAAGTGCTAATAACCAGAGAAGACCTGCTAATAACCAGAGAAGACCTTCTAATAACCAGAGAAGACCTTTTAATAACTAGAGAAGAAGTGCTAATAACCAGAGAAGACCTCCTAATAACCATAGAAGACCTTTTAATAACTAGAGAAGTGCTAATAACCAGAGAAGACCTCCTAATAAACAGAGAAGACCTTTTAATAACTAGAGAAGAAGTGCTAATAACCAGAGAAGACCTGCTAATAACCAGAAAAGACCTGCTAATAACCAGAGAAGACCTTCTAATAACCAGAGAAGACCTGCTAATAAGCAAAGAAGACCTTTTAATAACTAGAGAAGAAGTGCTAATAACCAGAGAAGACCTTCTAATAACCAGAGAAGACCTCCTAATAACCAGAGAAGACCTTTTAATAACTAGAGAATAAGTGCTAATAACCAGAGAAGACCTCCTAATAACCAGAGAAGACCTTCTAATAAGTTGAAAAGACCTGCTAATAACCAGAACCTCCACCTAATAACCAAAGAAGACCTTCTAATAATCAGCGAAGACCTTCTAATAACCAGAGAAGACCTCCTAATAACCAGAGAAGACCTTTTAATAACTAGAGAAGAAGTGCTAATAACCAGAGAAGACCTGCTAATAACAAAGAGAAGACCTTCTAATAACCAGAGAAGACCTTCTAATAACTAGAGAAGACCTGCTAATAACCAGAGACCTCCTCCTAATAATCAGAGAAGTCCTTCTAATAACCAGAGAAGACCTTCTAATAACTAGACAATACCTTCTAATAACCAGAGAAGACCTTCTAATAACTAGAGAATACCTTCTAATAACCAGAGAAGACCTTCTTATAATCAGCGAAGACCTTCTTATAATCAGAGAAGACCTTCTAGTAACCAGAGAAGACCTTCTAATAACTTGAAAGACCTGCTAATAACCAGAACCTCCACCTAATAACCAGAGAAGACCTTCTAATAATTAGAGAAGACCTGCTAATAATGAGAGAAGACCTGCTAATAACCAGAGAAGACCTTTTAATAACTAGAGAAGACCTGCTAATAACCAGAGAAGACATTTTAATAACTAGAGAAGACCTGCTAATAACCAGAGAAGACCTTTTAATAACTAGAGAAGACCTGCTAATAACCAGAGAAGACCTTCTAATAACCAGAGAAGACCTCCTAATAACCAGAGAAGACCTTTTCATAACTAGAGAAGAAGTGCTAATAACCAGAGAAGACCTTCTAATAACCAGAGAAGACCTGCTAATAACCAGAGAAGACCTTTTAATAACTAGAGCAGAAGTGCTAATAACCAGAGAAGACCTTCTAATAACCAGAGAAGACCTGCTAATAACCAGAGAAGACCTTCTAATAACTAGAGAAGACCTGCTAATAAGCAGAGAAGACCTCCTAATAACCAGAGAAGACCTTTTAATAACTAGAGAAGAAGTGCTAATAACCAGAGAAGACCTGCTAATAACCAGAGAAGACCTTCTAATAACCAGAGAAGACCTTTTAATAACTAGAGAAGAAGTGCTAATAACCAGAGAAGACCTCCTAATAACCAGAGAAGACCTTTTAATAACTAGAGAAGAAGTGCTAATAACCAGAGAAGACCTCCTAATAACCAGAGAAGACCTGCTAATAACTAGAGAAGAAGTGCTAATAACCAGAGAAGACCTGCTAATAACCAGAAAAGACCTGCTAATAACCAGAGAAGACCTTCTAATAACCAGAGAAGACCTGCTAATAAGCAGAGAAGACCTTTTAATAACTAGAGAAGAAGTGCTAATAACCAGAGAAGACCTTCTAATAACCAGAGAAGACCTCCTAATAACCAGAGAAGACCTTTTAATAACTAGAGAATAAGTGCTAATAACCAGAGAAGACCTCCTAATAACCAGAGAAGACCTTCTAATAAGTTGAAAAGACCTGCTAATAACCAGAACCTCCACCTAATAACCAAAGAAGACCTTCTAATAATCAGCGAAGACCTTCTAATAACCAGAGAAGACCTCCTAATAACCAGAGAAGACCTTTTAATAACTAGAGAAGAAGTGCTAATAACCAGAGAAGACCTGCTAATAACAAAGAGAAGACCTTCTAATAACCAGAGAAGACCTTCTAATAACTAGAGAAGACCTGCTAATAACCAGAGACCTCCTCCTAATAATCAGAGAAGTCCTTCTAATAACCAGAGAAGACCTTCTAATAACTAGACAATACCTTCTAATAACCAGAGAAGACCTTCTAATAACTAGAGAATACCTTCTAATAACCAGAGAAGACCTTCTTATAATCAGCGAAGACCTTCTTATAATCAGAGAAGACCTTCTAGTAACCAGAGAAGACCTTCTAATAATTTGAGAAGACCTGCTAATAACCAGAACCTCCACCTAATAACCAGAGAAGACCTTCTAATAATTAGAGAAGACCTGCTAATAATGAGAGAAGACCTGCTAATAACCAGAGAAGACCTTCTAATAATCAGAGAAAACCTTCTAATAACCAGAGAATACCTTCTAATAACTAGAGAAGACTTGCTAATAATCAGCGAAGAACTTCTAGTAACCAGAGAAGACCTGCTAATAACCAGAGAAGACCTAATAACCAGAGAAGACCTACTAATAACCAGAGAAGACCTTTTAATAACTAGAGAAGACCTGCTAATAACCAGAGAAGACCTTTTAATAACTAGAGAAGACCTGCTAATAACCAGAGAAGACCTTTTAATAACTAGAGAAGACCTGCTAATAACCAGAGAAGACATTTTAATAACTAGAGAAGACCTGCTAATAACCAGAGAAGACCTTTTAATAACTAGAGAAGACCTGCTAATAACCAGAGAAGACCTTCTAATAACCAGAGAAGACCTCCTAATAACCAGAGAAGACCTTTTAATAACTAGAGAAGAAGTGCTAATAACCAGAGAAGACCTTCTAATAACCAGAGAAGACCTGCTAATAACCAGAGAAGACCTTTTAATAACTAGAGCAGAAGTGCTAATAACCAGAGAAGACCTTCTAATAACCAGAGAAGACCTGCTAATAACCAGAGAAGACCTTCTAATAACTAGAGAAGACCTGCTAATAAGCAGAGAAGACCTCCTAATAACCAGAGAAGACCTTTTAATAACTAGAGAAGAAGTGCTAATAACCAGAGAAGACCTTCTAATAACCAGAGAAGACCTTTTAATAACTAGAGAAGAAGTGCTAATAACCAGAGAAGACCTCCTAATAACCAGAGAAGACCTTTTAATAACTAGAGAAGTGCTAATAACCAGAGAAGACCTCCTAATAAACAGAGAAGACCTTTTAATAACTAGAGAAGAAGTGCTAATAACCAGAGAAGACCTGCTAATAACCAGAAAAGACCTGCTAATAACCAGAGAAGACCTTCTAATAACCAGAGAAGACCTCCTAATAACCAGAGAAGACCTTTTAATAACTAGAGAATAAGTGCTAATAACCAGAGAAGACCTCCTAATAACCAGAGAAGACCTTCTAATAAGTTGAAAAGACCTGCTAATAACCAGAACCTCCACCTAATAACCAAAGAAGACCTTCTAATAATCAGCGAAGACCTTCTAATAACCAGAGAAGACCTCCTAATAACCAGAGAAGACCTTTTAATAACTAGAGAAGAAGTGCTAATAACCAGAGAAGACCTGCTAATAACAAAGAGAAGACCTTCTAATAACCAGAGAAGACCTTCTAATAACCAGAGAAGACCTTCTAATAACTAGAGAAGACCTGCTAATAACCAGAGACCTCCTCCTAATAATCAGAGAAGTCCTTCTAATAACCAGAGAAGACCTTCTAATAACTAGACAATACCTTCTAATAACCAGAGAAGACCTTCTAATAACTAGAGAATACCTTCTAATAACCAGAGAAGACCTTCTTATAATCAGCGAAGACCTTCTTATAATCAGAGAAGACCTTCTAGTAACCAGAGAAGACCTTCTAATAACTTGAGAAGACCTGCTAATAACCAGAACCTCCACCTAATAACCAGAGAAGACCTACTAATAATTAGAGAAGACCTGCTAATAATGAGAGAAGACCTGCTAATAACCAGAGAAGACCTTCTAATAATCAGAGAAGACCTGCTAATAACCAGAGAAGACCTTTTAATAACTAGAGAAGACCTGCTAATAACCAGAGAAGACCTTCTAATAACCAGAGAAGACCTCCTAATAACCAGAGAAGACCTTTTCATAACTAGAGAAGAAGTGCTAATAACCAGAGAAGACCTTCTAATAACCAGAGAAGACCTGCTAATAACCAGAGAAGACCTTTTAATAACTAGAGCAGAAGTGCTAATAACCAGAGAAGACCTTCTAATAACCAGAGAAGACCTGCTAATAACCAGAGAAGACCTTCTAATAACTAGAGAAGACCTGCTAATAAGCAGAGAAGACCTCCTAATAACCAGAGAAGACCTTTTAATAACTAGAGAAGAAGTGCTAATAACCAGAGAAGACCTGCTAATAACCAGAGAAGACCTTCTAATAACCAGAGAAGACCTTTTAATAACTAGAGAAGAAGTGCTAATAACCAGAGAAGACCTCCTAATAACCAGAGAAGACCTTTTAATAACTAGAGAAGAAGTGCTAATAACCAGAGAAGACCTCCTAATAACCAGAGAAGACCTGCTAATAACTAGAGAAGAAGTGCTAATAACCAGAGAAGACCTGCTAATAACCAGAAAAGACCTGCTAATAACCAGAGAAGACCTTCTAATAACCAGAGAAGACCTGCTAATAAGCAGAGAAGACCTTTTAATAACTAGAGAAGAAGTGCTAATAACCAGAGAAGACCTTCTAATAACCAGAGAAGACCTCCTAATAACCAGAGAAGACCTTTTAATAACTAGAGAATAAGTGCTAATAACCAGAGAAGACCTCCTAATAACCAGAGAAGACCTTCTAATAAGTTGAAAAGACCTGCTAATAACCAGAACCTCCACCTAATAACCAAAGAAGACCTTCTAATAATCAGCGAAGACCTTCTAATAACCAGAGAAGACCTCCTAATAACCAGAGAAGACCTTTTAATAACTAGAGAAGAAGTGCTAATAACCAGAGAAGACCTGCTAATAACAGAGAGAAGACCTTCTAATAACCAGAGAAGACCTTCTAATAACTAGAGAAGACCTGCTAATAACCAGAGACCTCCTCCTAATAATCAGAGAAGTCCTTCTAATAACCAGAGAAGACCTTCTAATAACTAGACAATACCTTCTAATAACCAGAGAAGACCTTCTAATAACTAGAGAATACCTTCTAATAACCAGAGAAGACCTTCTTATAATCAGCGAAGACCTTCTTATAATCAGAGAAGACCTTCTAGTAACCAGAGAAGACCTTCTAATAACTTGAGAAGACCTGCTAATAACCAGAACCTCCACCTAATAACCAGAGAAGACCTTCTAATAATTAGAGAAGACCTGCTAATAATGAGAGAAGACCTGCTAATAACCAGAGAAGACCTTCTAATAATCAGAGAAAACCTTCTAATAACCAGAGAATACCTTCTAATAACTAGAGAAGACTTGCTAATAATCAGCGAAGAACTTCTAGTAACCAGAGAAGACCTGCTAATAACCAGAGAAGACCTAATAACCAGAGAAGACCTACTAATAACCAGAGAAGACCTTTTAATAACTAGAGAAGACCTGCTAATAACCAGAGAAGACCTTTTAATAACTAGAGAAGACCTGCTAATAACCAGAGAAGACATTTTAATAACTAGAGAAGACCTGCTAATAACCAGAGAAGACCTTTTAATAACTAGAGAAGACCTGCTAATAACCAGAGAAGACCTTCTAATAACCAGAGAAGACCTGCTAATAACCAGAGAAGACCTTTTAATAACTAGAGCAGAAGTGCTAATAACCAGAGAAGACCTTCTAATAACCAGAGAAGACCTGCTAATAACCAGAGAAGACCTTCTAATAACTAGAGAAGACCTGCTAATAAGCAGAGAAGACCTCCTAATAACCAGAGAAGACCTTTTAATAACTAGAGAAGAAGTGCTAATAACCAGAGAAGACCTGCTAATAACCAGAGAAGACCTTCTAATAACCAGAGAAGACCTTTTAATAACTAGAGAAGAAGTGCTAATAACCAGAGAAGACCTCCTAATAACCAGAGAAGACCTTTTAATAACTAGAGAAGAAGTGCTAATAACCAGAGAAGACCTCCTAATAACCAGAGAAGACCTGCTAATAACCAGAAAAGACCTGCTAATAACCAGAGAAGACCTTCTAATAACCAGAGAAGACCTACTAATAACCAGAGAAGACCTTTTAATAACTAGAGAAGACCTGCTAATAACCAGAGAAGACCTTTTAATAACTAGAGAAGACCTGCTAATAACCAGAGAAGACCTTTTAATAACTAGAGAAGACCTCCTAATAACCAGAGAAGACCTTTTAATAACTAGAGAAGACCTGCTAATAACCAGAGAAGACCTTTTAATAACTAGAGAAGAAGTGCTAATAACCAGAGAAGACCTTCTAATAACCAGAGAAGACCTCCTAATAACCAGAGAAGACCTTTTAATAACTAGAGAAGAAGTGCTAATAACCAGAGAAGACCTCCTAATAACCAGAGAAGACCTTTTAATAACTAGAGAAGAAGTGCTAATAACCAGAGAAGACCTTCTAATAACAAGAGAAGACCTCCTAATAACCAGAGAAGACCTTTTAATAACTAGAGAAGAAGTGCTAATAACCAGAGAAGACCTGCTAATAACAAAGAGAAGACCTTCTAATAACCAGAGAAGACCTTCTCATAACTAGAGAAGACCTGCTAATAACCAGAGACCTCCTCCTAATAATCAGAGAAGTCCTTCTAATAACCAGAGAAGACCTACTAATAACCAGAGAAGACCTTTTAATAACTAGAAAAGACCTGCTAATAACCAGAGAAGACCTTCTAATAACCAGAGAAGACCTTTTAATTACTAGAGAAGACCTGCTAATAACCAGAGAAGACCTTTTAATAACTAGAAAAGACCTGCTAATAACCAGAGAAGACCTTCTAATAACCAGAGAAGACCTGCTAATAACCAGAGAAGACCTTTTAATAACTAGAGAAGACCTGCTAATAACCAGAGGAGACCTTCTAATAACTAGAGAAGACCTGCTAATAACCAGAGAAGACCTTCTAATAACCAGAGAAGACCTCCTAATAACCAGAGAAGACCTTTTAATAACTAGAGAAGAAGTGCTAATAACCAGAGAAGACCTTCTAATAACCAGAGAAGACCTCCTAATAACCAGAGAAGACCTTTTAATAACTAGAGAAGAAGTGCTAATAACCAGAGAAGACCTTCTAATAACCAGAGAAGACCTGCTAATAACCAGAGAAGACCTGCTAATAACCAGAGAAGACCTTTTAATTACTAGAGAAGACCTGCTAATAACCAGAGAAGTTCTGCCTATTAATTCTGTCCTGCAATAATAATTATATTCATATAGTTTTATTTTGATTATTGGCAACAGTCATTAATGATGGCATTTATATCTGTCTGAATTTCTGGGATGAGGAGTTAACATTTTTTGCAATATTTACAACAAAGATGAGGACAACAGACCAAATATAAATCAATACCATTGCCATATATGGTCTGGTGTTCCTGCTATTCATCTCAAGATTCTCAACAAAATCCAAAAACGCATATGCAATGTGATCGGTACTGACTTGTGGTTTCTACTCCAGCCACTTTCCCAACGATGTAATGTGGCTTTTCTATAAATAATTTCATGGCATCTGCTCTGACAATCTATTTTCACTGGTGCTCTGACTGCACAAATTTAAATGTGCGACTAGGTTGACATCTCGGCCCCACTCTTTTACTGTTGAAACAGTTAAATGTAACTGCCGCTTCTACTCCAACAGCTTCTTCGCTTCCACTTCCCGACAGTGGAACTCCCTTCCTGTTACTTGCTTCCCTGATAACTATAATCTTCAAAAATTTAAATGTAATGTCAGTCGACCTCATCTGTTGCCTTAATCACTATTCTTCTTTTTATCTTCCTCCTCCGTTCTTCTTTTTGTCTTTCCTCACCCTCACCATATACCCAGTCTTTTTCCTTTACTTAAGCTCTTTGTAGCCCCTTGTGAACTAGTGGCACTCTTGCCTTGCTTGGAGTGAATTGCTTAAAAAAATAAAAAAGTAATGTAAATGAAGATTACATTTATATATTAAAGCAACATCTTTGTATGGTTAGAGTCCTGCCTGACAATGGTAAATTGTTTAAAACAACATGAGATGTCTGAAAGTGTTGGAAAGTAAGCAAAAATGATAATTTTCAAAATTTCACCTGCTGTGTTCATATATTTTAGCAAAATAATAACAAACTGGAGTGGAAAGTTATGTCGAGCACACGTCGAGAGAAGAGATCATGCTTACAAATCGAAAGGAATTTCTTCAAAATTAAATAATTGACAAACTTTCATATGTAAGTCAGCTAAAGACCAGACAAAAAAGGAAAACCTGATACTGAAATGCCAAAAAAAATTATTAAATTTAAATTCAATTATGTAAATGTTTCTGAAAATTAACGGTTTTAAGCACTGAATTAATATACCTAACTTTATTAAACCACTCCTATCTGTATATGATTCCTCTACTCCTGTCCATATATGATTCCCCCATCCCTATCCATATATGACTCCATCACCCCTATCTATATCTATATATGACTCCCTCACCCCTATTGATATATATGTTTCTCCCACCCATTATCAATATATGATTCCCCACTCCTAACCATATATGATTCCCTCACCCCTACCTAATTATGATTCCCCCACTTCTATACATATGATTCCCTCACCCCTATCCATATATGATTCTCCTACTCTTATCCTTATATGATTCTGCACCCCTATCCATATATAATTCTCCCACTCCTATCCATATATGACTCCCTCACCACTATTCATATATAATTCTCCTACTCTTATCCTTATATGATTCCCCACCCCTATCCATATATAATTCTCCCACCCCTAACCATATATAATTCTCCCACTCCTATCCATATATGACTCCCTCACCCCTATCCATATATAATTCTCCCACTCCTATCCATATATGACTCCCTCACCCCTATCCATATATACTTCTCCTACTCTTATCCTTATATGATTCCCCACCTCTATCCATATATAATTCTCCCACCCCTAACCATATATAATTCTCCCACTCCTATCCATATATGACTCCCTCACCCCTATCCATATATGATTTCTCTACACCTATTTATCTAACAATCATAGTGTTAGGCTAGATGCAAGTAATGATAGTCTCTGGCATGTGGATAAAAATTAACCTACCTGAATTTCCTCTATAAATCCTGTGAGTTATTTCAAACCCATTTTTAGAAGAAAAAGTGGGAATTATATATGACATAAAATATGATATTAATTCTAGATGTTATTTTCTTGGACATGGTAGGTTAATTGTAAATATTTAAATTTTTTTTAAATTCTGCTTGTCCCTCCCTTAATACATGCGACTGTTATATACCTCATAAATAAAACACTATTCTATTTTGATTGCATTGAAAGTTGGAAAAGACATATCTGAAATGCTACTTGGTTTTAGTGAGAAAATGAAAGAAAGAAGAAAAAAAAAACAAGGACATGAAGAGAAAAGTTTTTAACATTTGTTTCAGTGAAACAGAAAAAGTTATAAATTTCAAATCTTTTCATTTTGTACCCCCTTACTTCTTGAAATAACAACTAGCATTCATATTTATGATTGTTATTGCAATATTTCGTTAAAGCTGATAAACTCAAGTATTTAACAATGTGATAGGGGAATTTCTAGGAATATTTTATTGTCATAGAACTTGCCATGAGCTTATTCAATCATTAACTTAAGAATTAAGTAAGATTCATCAGGAAATTCAAATTGGAAAACCATTGAATTTTTATGGGTATTTCTAGTAAGAATTAATATCCAAATTAAGTGCAAGTATAGAGAAGTGAGAAACCTGTTTATTTGGGTCCAACAAATCCAAATTCTTATTTGGGGTCTTTTATTACACTGGACAATTCTATAGCATATACCATATATACTCGTGTATAAACCTATTTCATGCATAGTGTGACCCCCGGATTTTTGGTTTGGTTTGGTTTGTTTTATGGCATATCAACCTCAATGGGTTATTTAATGCCGGCAAAATTTTTATACAATGTTTGTATTGCTGGTATTTTTTTTTAAAGTATTGGTGATAATTTTTCCTTCAAAAATTATTGCTGGTAATAATTTTTTTTTTATTACAAAATATTTCTGGTATTAAAGCCTATTTTTACACAAATTTGGGTGTTAACTATTTGCCCATAGCTGGGACCCTAACAGGTACTACCACCCTAGGTCAGGGTGAACCTGGGAACACCAGCAATTAAGAGGTGGTTCCACACTCTTCAAAACCTCCTAATCAGAGGCTTGCTGCTGGACGTAGTTTATCGTCTTACCCAGGACGCAGATGTAGTTTATCGTCATACCTAGGATGGCCTGGATTTTTGGGGTTGAAAACCTTTTTCATATAACTTGTGTATAATGCAACTCCCAGCTTTTGAACAATACTAGTAGGACTACTAGAGTCAAATATAGCTGTACTGTGCAATCACCCAGGACATATTTTATAGCATATAAACGGTCTTCATTCTTTTTTGTACAAAGTTACACCAAAATGATGAGAAAAACCAATTACTATAAAATATTTGATACAAAGATTTAGATATTGTAATTTTGTTTTTACGCATGGCTGATGATGGTAGCTTTTTACCCTGGGCTTGCCTCCTATGTAGCCCAAGTTCTTGCCTTTTGTCGAGCCTCATCTACCATGTATATCATTTAAAATCAACAAATACCTTATATAAATGAAGAATGAATAGATTTTTCCTATCTGAAATTTGCATTCATCTTTGTTTTGCAAGGGTTTATGTTGCTGACATATTGCCTTTTCCAATGACAGCCTTTTTGCCAGGATTAAGGATACATAATGCAGGGTGTCCCACGAATTGAGGTCCATTCTTCAAATTATGATAATTCAAGTCATTCTAAGTAAAAAGTGCTCTATGAACATATTTTGTTTTCTGCTTTATTTTGCTAGAAGTGTGTGCGGTCGTTCATTGCTGGAGAACTTTATACGGTATAAATATGTACCAGACAAAAGGGGGACTACTAGAAAAGCAGTCCCTCAGCAAAGTAAACACGTGCGAATGAAGATGAATGCAAATTGGAGAAAGGTAAAAACAAAACATTGTTAATTTTTTATTTATATAAGGTATTTGTTGATTTTAAGGAACCCACATAACATTCTGCTGCTCACCTAAGAATATAGGCTACAGGTAACAGAATAAATGAGCTTACCTGTACCATTAAGATTAGGCCTACCAGGTATTTTATGGTCATGAAAAATACATGAGTTTTAACCCCTCCAGAAGAAAAAAATAGGTGTATAGAGCTACTGGTCACCAAAAATGCATGATTTTTAAACTCTTCAAAAAAAATTACCTATGTAGTTCGACCTCCTAATTTTTTGCATAAAGAAGTGATCATAAAAACTCACACTGTACTTGAGTATATACAATATTTTAGATTGTAAGAATTATTTCCTTTTTTTCAGTGGGGGGGGGGTGAGTGAATATTGTATTAGCAATTTTTTTGGAAAATGGTTTAACCAAGTGTTTGTTCACCCACTCAGGGTTGATATGGATAAAACAGCTTTTACTTGCCACGCCCTAGTTAGTGAAGGTATTTATGGGAAAGTGGTTTATGCATGTGTTCAATTCACCCATTCCCTTTATTGAACATAGTCAAGTTCGATTATGAGAATAAGTTTTTTCCTACTGCCAACCTAATTAAAGTAGTTATGGGGAAGTGGTTCACTCACTTTTTTAATTAATCTCTATTAGGGTTAACTATGGGTATAACATCTTTTTGTTGTTACTTCATAAGAATTATGGTAGTTATGGGAAAGTGGTTTTTCTAAGTGTTCACTCACTCATTCTCTTGACTGAACATTGTGTAGGGTGACTGTAGGAGTAGTAACCTTTTATTACAAAGGAGGCATGGTAGTGCAGTGGATAGCGGCTCGGATTAAGGAATCAGAGAGCTGAGTTCAAATTCCAGTCAAATCCATTACATTCACTTATATGCTAATACCCTTGGGAAAGGTATGAATCCTCTTCTCCCTTCCAGCTATTGGTAAATAGCAGGACAGACCGAGTTCTATAGCCTTGGATGGCAACTGGTCTACTGCAGAAAGAAATGGCAACCTACTACGGGAAAAAATCTGCCTCATCAGTCATATATCAAAAGATACATGATCACCTAAGCGTGTATCATGCAAGGCACATAACTGAACCTTTTATTGCTACTGCCTGGCAAATGAAGGTAGTTATAGGAAAGTGGTTGGCACAAGTGTTTGTTTAACCATACTATTAATTGATCAGTGTCAAGGTTGACTATAGGATTTGTTGCTACTGCCTGGGCGGTAAACTCTTTAAAAAAATTCCTGTGTATAATGCGACTCGCTAATTTTTGTGTAAGAAACCGATCATAAGACTTACACGATCCTTGAGTATATATGGTACTTGGCTTCTTTGGAGAAATTTTCAGAAGCCAGAGGGGTTTGGCTAGCATTTTTATTTTATTTAACTTCTTAGTGACATATGACAAGATCATAAATCTCTTCTCCTGAGGAGATAATGCTATCAAACTTTGACAAATGCTTTTAAATCTTCATTATGTTTTTCCACTAAAATCAATATTTGATATAAAATGTTTCAGACAACATGAAAATGAACCCCTAACCATACAGGCATTTTATTTTTCACATAATTTCTTTTTCAAATTAAGAAAAACAGACATTAGTTTTTAGTAAAGGACAGGCATTAATGGTGATGCTAATAATAGCTGTTTCCTTACAAGCTGACCTGAAATGGAACAACTACATTGAATCAATAGCTTCATCTATCGCAAGGAAAGTCAGTTCTCTGTGTCATGCCAGAAGGTTTTTCTTGTCTGAGTCTATCCTTCAAATCTACAATTCATCCTGGCATTGAATACTGTTGCCATATATGGTCTGGTGTCCCCACTCTTCATCTTGAGGTTCTCGACAAAATCCAGAGATGGATATGCAATCTGATAGGTGCTGATCTGGCATCTCGTCTACAGTCATTTTCTCACAGATGTGATTTGGCTTTCCACTGTCTTTTCTACAAACATTTTCATGGTAACTGCTCTGACAAGCTACTTTCACTGGTACCCCAAATGCATGAATTTAAGCGTGCTACTAGGTTGGCATCTCGGTTCCACCCTTTCACTGTCGAAACAGTTGAATATACCACTTCTTCTACTCCAAAAGATTCTTCTCTCGCACTTCCTGACAGTGGAACTCCCTTCCTCTTACTTACTTCCCTGATAGGTATAATCTTCAAATATTCAAATGTAATGTCAATTGACATCGTCTGATGCCTTGATCTTGATCCCTGTCCTTCTTTCTATCCTTTTCTCAAACACCCTTCTTTACTCTTGCTCTCTCTGTAACTCCTTGCATGCTAGTGGTACTCCCACCTTGCCTGGGGTGAAATGTTTGAAAAAGAAATGTAGGAATATGAAAATGGTGATGGTAAAATTAGCTGTTTCTTTATAACAAAACATTAACCATTCACTGACTGAGCAGCCAGTGCCACTGTTTGTTGAAATTTATAAAATTTTTCTCTGAAAACATTTTCAGGAAAATGGGTTTCTTAAGTACAGTAGCTGTTATATCTCTTTCCAGTATTGATAGATTGATTAATTTTCTATGGGTTGTCAACCCTTTGCAGGTTATTTAAAACCAGAAAATATTTTTACATTGTAAACTTTATATGTAAGCTAAACTTTGATGATCATACAAGAACCGGTGTTTCAACATGATGTATCTGTAAGCCAGTATTGATAGTGGTTTCCTTCCTAACATTTTACTTCAAGTAGTGTGGAACATCAACATCTTGATTATGTCATTATTTTCTTTTTGAGTTGCACGTGCTTTCCATTTTAACTGTTGCTGCTGTTGGTCATCCTCAAGTGATGTTGTTTCTGTTATTTATATCCATGCATGTGCACTTGCAGTTGCATCAAGCTCTGACGCTTCATCCCTGTTTTTGTTTGATTATTAGATTTGTGAACAATGCCATACTATTTGAAAGTTATTATGGCCATAGGAAATTTACTGAATATCTAAAACATTGAAACAATTTAACCCCAAGCAATGACCACACAAGAAGGTTTTACTGCTGGAATTCCTTTAAGAACAATCAAACACTTGTGAAGGACATACCATAAAAAAGATCAGATGTGGGGGGAAGTAGCTTAGTATACCAATGGATGATGCATGCAAGCAGGGATGCAGGCAGACATTTCTAGATGGGGAGGTGCGAGTATACACTGAGGTGCAGTTATACAATTGCAGCCATGTACACCCAGGCAACACTGGGTGCCTTAGCTAGTTTGATAATAAACTTTTTTTTTACTAACAACCAACATCATTTAATAATAATAACAACAACATTCAAGCTTGGGAAATAAATTTCCCCAGTATTTAGTTATTAACTTTGGTAATTGTACTATTACCAATTTCCTAATAAGGAAACATCCCGCATTCACTGACTGAGCAGCCAGTGCCATTGTCAGTTGAAATTTATAAAATCTTTCTCTTATACAATTTTTCAGGAAAGTGGGTTTCTCAAGTTCAGTAGATGTTATCACTGTTTAAAGTATTCATGGGGTTTCCTTTCTAACCATTTATTTGAAGTTGTATGGAATGTCAACATCTTGATTATGTCATTATTTTCTCTTCATGTTATATGGGAAATCCATTTTAGATATTATGAATTGCCTTAGCAAATAGTTAATATATTTACTGTAGCTGTTAATCCATGGAATGTACTATAGAAACCTTGGTATCTACTTACTATGCTTTTATTTAATCTTCATCTAAAATGGTAATGGTAACAATATCCATTTCCTGACAAGGTAACATTTGGCATTGATTGATCAAGCAGCCTGTACTACTTTTGGTAAAAATTTATTAAATCTTTCTCTTAAAGCAGTTTTTCAAGTAGGTTTATCATGTCCAGTAGCTGTTATCATTCTTTCCAATATTGATGGAAGTTTCCTTCCTAACCTTTTATTTGAAGTAGTGTGGAATGTCAACATCTTGATTATGCCATTATTTTCTCTTCAAGTTACATGTACTGTCCATTTTAGCTATTGCTGCTGTTAGTAGTCCTCAAGTGATGTGGTTTGTCTTATTTGGTACAGTTCTTTCTTTGTGATTCTGTAGCACCACCCCACAATGTTCAAAGAAGGATAATCTGTGCCAAGACTCTCAGGCTTTACTTGCACAATGATTTTTTTTAACCACTGATCTTAGAAAGCAGTTGTATATGGCTGATATTGTAGATATTTCTGAACAGGTTTGGTACCATGTGTCCTACCAGTTTGCATGAACCAATTCTTAAAATTATAAAACTGGTTGTTGGATTATCCGAAAATAATCTCATATATTAATAGCCGATGGTCTAGGTAAAATGTTAGTTATGCTATGCTTGTGTGTGCACCTAGTGAAACTCTAATAGACACACACCTTCTAGCACAACAAAAGACAGCGGTCAGCAGGGAAAAAAAGTAAAAGAAAGTCATAGATAATGTTAGCTCTGTAGAAAAAAATAGATGAAAGAGAAAGATCTTTGGGACTGCAGCAATTCAGTTTGAATGTGGCTAAGAAACCATAACACAGCTAATGACACTAGAGTCAAAAAGCATCATACTCTTGAACAGAAATATGATGAAAACAGAATTTCAATTTGGAAATATCTTAAATACCATAATTTCTCGAAAATAATACGCACCCATAAATAATACACACCCTAACAAATGATCCAAAAATTAAGAAATATATCTATCCCCATGTATAATACATATCTATAAATTTTGTCAAAAAACACTAAAAAATAATTATGAAGACGTGTTGGTGACCTTGACATTAAGAATAAAATCGAAACTAAGCGGTTAAAATAATGTTGAAAATTACCATGCAGTTTTCCTGATAAATATAACATTTTATTTATCCACCAAAATGTCGTCAAAACATGAGTTATAATGCAAATTTTAAACAAAAAGTAACAGAATTAGCAGAAAGAATTGGAAACAGACCTGCAGCTAGAGAATATGAGTTGAATGAGGCTAACATACGTGCATGGAGAAAGAATAAAAATGAACTAAAAAAGTGTAAATCAAGTGCCAAAGTAGATAGAGGAAGAAAAGCTCAATATCCAGATATGGAACAAAGTTTAGTTGAATTTGTGAAAGAAAGATGATCAAGTGGATGTTACATAAGTACTTTGGAAATAAGGATGAAGGCAAAAGAACTTATGAAAACCATGTGTCCTGGAAACACATTTAAAGTTTCAGCAAACTGGTGTTTTCTCTTTATGAAGAGGTTTGATATATCTATCATATATCTATTAGGAGAAGAATATCCATAACCCAGCATTTGCCTGATGACTACAAAGATAAGTTTTTGAATTTTCAGCGTTTTGTTATTCAGCTAAGAAAAAAGCACAAGTATCCTTAAGGCTGTATTGGAAATGCTGACCAAATACCCTTGACTTTTGATGTGCCTTGTTTTCAAACTCTGGAATTCAAAGGGGTGAAGTATGTTGGATTTAACATGAAAATTGGGATAATATCTTTCTTTTTTTAGAACAAGTACATATTTATTATTATAAATCAATAACAAAAAAAATATTTTTGTTTAAACCTATTTATAATATGCACCCCTACTATCACCTGTAATTTACAGTAAAAAAAAAACGTGTATTATTTTTGAGAAATTACAGTTAATGTTTTCTATTAAATTATCAAAATGGTCTAATTCTTTTTTATATGTTTCTGTTATCAGATTGAAAAGAAAATAAGCAGAATATGTTCCTAAAGATTACCTGCCTTTATAGAACTGCTTCCTGGAAATTCATATGAAAGTCTCAATCTGGCAAGGCTATTTAAGAACATAACTCAAGTTTTCAGGTTGATATTAAGGCTTTAAAGAAGAATTGATATATTAGGCTTTTCAGAAAGAACAGACATGAATTTAAAAAAAAAAAGAACTGGTGTTACGGTTTAAGCAAAGAACAAATGTTAGAGTTTTAGAAAAGAGTAGATATTAGGTTTCTGGAAAGACCATACATGTTTCTGGAAATACCATACATGTTTCTGGAAAGACCAGACATGTTTCTGGAAAGACCAGACATGTTTCTGGAAAGACCAGACATGTTTCTAGAAAGATCATACATGTTTCTGGAAAGACCAGACATGAGTGTTTCAGTAACAGGACTGATGTCACAAATAATTTATTTCAATTTCAAACAACAAACTACATTGTTTTCTCTTCAAAGTATTCCCCCTTGAGTATAATGCACTTTTCCATCCTTCTCTGCCATGTTTCTATGGACAGCTGGAAGGATTCTTATTGGATACCCTTCAGCTCCATCATTATGCCACTCTTGATGGCCTCCACATCTTCAAAATGGGTCCCCTTGAAGTGAAAAAAAAAGTCACATGGAGCAAAATCAGGTAAATACGGAATTTGTTCCAGCACAGCAATGTTCTTCTCGGCCTGGAACTGCAGAATACTCAAGGCATTGTCGTAGTGAAGCAGCTATGATTTGTTCTGCCATAACTCTCGTCTCTTCTCATGCACTGAGAAAAGCAAACACCATATCTCTTTGTAGACTTGCTGATTGATCGTCTGACCCTGTGGAAAGAACTCACTGTAGACGATGCCTTTCACATCAAAGAATGGATGTGCTGTTACTATTCAGACATACCTTGTATTTTATATACAGCATTATAATTTATAAACGTTTTTAGATTTTCATCATATACTATTAAAAATATATATTATATCATTGTTTATTTCCCCCTTATTCTTACAAGCAGTGATCTAATTTCTAAGGTGGTTACCATTTTTGGGACAGAAAATGGTCTTATTTGAATAAGTCATCAATTTAATATACTTTGAACTATTGTTTTTATCTTTCAACGTTAGGGATGTTATTATAGTTATAACATTTTCGCCAATTAACCTCGGGTCATCTTTAGGTGCTCATTATTTTGGGGTGTACGGGATCTTATCTTATATGATGAGTATTGTGTTATTTTTGTCTCTGACATTCTGGTTCTTGATTGTTCTTACTAAACAAGAGTATATTGTTTCCTGACCTGATTCAGGGATTGAACTCCTAACCACTTCTCTAACCAACACTTATATTCACTATGCCCCCATCTCACAGAACATCACTGGTGTAATTTAAAAGCCTTTAAAACTGAAGTCTGATAGTTTCAATGTTTGATTAATTGTTCATACTGCTATTCAATATTTCTTTTTGATTTTTGAGATGAGAAATTGTCAATATGCTTTGACTGATTTAAAGTACTGTTTTTTTTTTATCTTAGATTGTCACAGATTGCCTTCAATATCTCCTGTGAGTATCAGATTTTCCAAGCCCTCTTTCTTCATTATGTGATCTAGAAGCTTCAACTATTTCTTCCTGATGTTAAGCATAAGTTTCCTTTTTGTTGCCATTTTCTCTAAAACCTTGTCATTTCTCACATGTTCAGACTGTGGTCTCCTCAGCATCCTTTAGTAGAACCACATTTCTGTTGCATTCAAGACTCATCTTCATCTCTGAGGAGAGTGTATAGCATTCACTGCCATAAAGTAGGACAGATATCACGTAACAGTTTAGTCCCCTTGTCTTTGTTTCTAACAGAGTTTTTTTTGTCTCTTAATACTCTGTTTAGCATTTGGAAAGTATCTTTTGCCATCACAATGTGTCTTTGGATTTCACTGTCACACTTTCAGTCCTCTGTTAGAACACTTCCCAGATATTTAAGTTTTTGTACTTGTTTGCTTTTGGTATCTCCAAAGCATTCCTTAAAACTATAATCAGTAAATTGCTGATAACCACTGAAGAGTGAACAAACAGGTCTCCCAATGAAACTTTGGAGTTGGGATGCTGAAGGTAACATCAATCAGTTATGTGACAAAATTTTACTTATATCAATTCTCTCTCTCTCTCTCTCTCTCTCTCTCTCTATATATATATATATATATATATATCTAAAACAAAACTGCTCTCTATTAACCACCACAGGGATCCATCCCTGCATCCCATTAGAATGTCTGAAGACCAACTTCTTGAGAGCTCCTCTCTGCGGCTGCTCGGCCTCACGCTGTCCGCTGATCTGAGATGGAACAAATACATTGAGTCAATTGCTTCATCCACCGCAAGGAAAGTTGGCTCCCTGTGCTGAGCCAGGAAATTTTTCTCCCCGGAATCGATCCTCCAAATCTATAAATCGACCATTCGCCCTTGCATGGAGTATTGCTGCCATATATGGTCTGGAGCCCCTGCTGTTTGTATCTTTGGCTATCTGAATGCTCCTTTGGAATTTGATGTCGCACTTTCTGTCATCCATTAAAACACTTCCCAGTTATTTAAATTCTTGCACTTGTTTGGTTTTGGTATCTCCAAATTCTAATTTGCATACATTCCATCTTCTTACAATTGATGTCTAGACCTTTTGTCTCGCTTACCTTCACTATCTTCTGTAGTTTTCTTTTTCTGTCTGCCATTAACACTGCGACATCTGCATATCTAATGTTGTTAAGATTGTCACTGCCAATAATGATTCATGGCAGGACTTCTAATTCTCCAGAATTGCCTCATAGTTTGAATAAATCCAGAGAGGAGACATATCCTTGTCTTACATACTTTTTTATTCTTGTATATTTACTGAATTCATTCGTCCTGGGTATGACGGTAAACTGCATCCACGTCCATGGGTAGGACGGTAAACTGCATCCGCGTCCATGGGTATGACAGTAAACTGCATCCGTGTGTCCATGGGTATGACGGTAAACTGCATCCGCGTCCATGGGTATGATGGTAAACTGCATATGCATACTGGGTATGGCAATAAACTATGTCCAACATGTTCCCAGCAATACATTTTTGAAAAACAAATGTTTCCAGCAATACATTTTTGAAAACCAAATGTTTCCAGCAATACATTTTTGAAAACCAAATGTTTCCAGCAATACATTTTGAAAACCAAATGTTTCCAGCAATACATTTTTGAAAACCAAATGTTTCCAGCAATACATTTTTGAAAACCAAATGTTTCCAGCAATACATTTTTGAAAACCAAATGTTTCCAGCAATACATTTTTGAAAACCAAATGTTTCCAGCAATACATTTTTGAAAACCAAATGTTTCAGCAATACATTTTTGAAAACCAAATGTTTCCAGCAATACATTTTTGAAAACCAAATGTTTCCAACAATACATTTTTGAAAACCAAATGTTTCCAGCAATACATTTTTGAAAACCAAATGTTTCCAGCAATACATTTTTGAAAACCAAATGTTTCCACAGCAATACATTTTTGAAAACCAAATGTTTCCACAGCAATACATTTTTGAAAACCAAATGTTTCCAGCAATACATTTTTGAAAACCAAATGTTTCCAGCAATACATTTTTGAAAACCAAATGTTTCCAGCAATACATTTTTGAAAACCAAATGTTTCCAGCAATACATTTTTGAAAACCAAATGTTTCCAACAATACATTTTTGAAAACCAAATGTTTCCATAGCAATACATTTTTGAAAACCAAATGTTTCCAGCAATACATTTTTGAAAACCAAATGTTTCCACAGCAATACATTTTTGAAAACCAAATGTTTCCACAGCAATACATTTTTGAAAACCAAATGTTTCCAGCAATACATTTTTGAAAACCAAATGTTTCCAGCAATACATTTTTGAAAACCAAATGTTTCCGGCAATACATTTTTGAAAACCAAATGTTTCCAGCAATACATTTTTGAAAACCAAATGTTTCCAGCAATACATTTTTGAAAACCAAATGTTTCCAGCAATACATTTTTGAAAACCAAATGTTTCCAGCAATACATTTTTGAAAACCAAATGTTTCCAGCAATACATTTTTGAAAACCAAATGTTTCCAGCAATACATTTTTGAAAACCAAATGTTTCCAGCAATACATTTTTGAAAACCAAATGTTTCCAGCAATACATTTTTGAAAACCAAATGTTTCCAGCAATACATTTTTGAAAACCAAATGTTTCCACAGCAATACATTTTTGAAAACCAAATGTTTCCAGCAATACATTTTTGAAAACCAAATGTTTCCAGCAATACATTTTTGAAAACCAAATGTTTCCAGCAATACATTTTTGAAAACCAAATGTTTCCAGCAATACATTTTTGAAAACCAAATGTTTCCAGCAATACATTTTTGAAAACCAAATGTTTCCAGCAATACATTTTTGAAAACCAAATGTTTCCAGCAATACATTTTTGAAAACCAAATGTTTCCAGCAATACATTTTTGAAAACCAAATGTTTCCAGCAATACATTTTTGAAAACCAAATGTTTCCATAGCAATACATTTTTGAAAACCAAATGTTTCCACAGCAATACATTTTTGAAAACCAAAAGTTTCCAGCAATGGAAAGTCACTAAAAATCATTTTCGGCATAAAATGACCCCTAAGGTTGGAATGCCGTTGAACAAAACAACCAACTGAAGAGTGGGTTCATACAGTAAAGAATTTATATAGAAAAAGTTTAAAACTTGTTACGTATTTACGATGAAACTTAGATAAAAATGTGCACTTTACTATGAAGCACTATTGATAAATTAACTGATAAAATCCTTTTAAAAAATCAACTAAGAAGTCACTGATCACGTTCAAATTTGTCAACAATACACCAGCTTAAAATTACAGCAATTAAAGAACTGGCAGCTAACATCTTGGCACCAGATAAATGACTT
Organism: Acanthosepion esculentum; assembly: GCA_964036315.1. Taxonomy (NCBI): domain Eukaryota; kingdom Metazoa; phylum Mollusca; class Cephalopoda; order Sepiida; family Sepiidae; genus Acanthosepion; species Acanthosepion esculentum. The sequence continues at coordinate 60,714,523 of OZ038508.1, read as the reverse complement.
TCTTGTTTAATTAAAACAGTATTCTTTAAGTGGAAATTATGGTCAGAGCAATTACGATAAGTGACTAATGCACTGAGTTTATTGTTTCTTAAAAGATACCTTTCATGTTGTTCATATAATCTTTTATTTAGATTCCTAGATCTCACATATCAGTATTTCTTGGGGCATTTTACAGTCAGTATTGTAACATGGGATTCTAGTTTAATGATACTATTATTTTTGTTTAGTGTTAATTGAAGTAGTCATGAGAAATTTATATTAATTATTTGTCTGAAGAAATTCATTCTCAGAATGAAACATAACATATATCATTTTTTACATTTTTTGCTATTTGTCATATATATATATATATATATATATATATATATATATATATATATATATATATATATATATATATATATTTGTGTATTTAGGCAGAAATCCTTCTTTCATGCACATTTCATTAAAAACGACTGACAAGGTGCTTTTATTTAGTTTTTTATATAAATTCTCGTGCGATTTAATAAAGTTTTTCTTTTCAGATGATAAATTATATAAAAACTGTCCGAATGTTCTTTTTATCCGAGCGCTTTCGGCTATACATTTAGCCATTTTCAAGGATTATATTTCAACTGTTAGAATTAGAAATAATTTGTTATATGTATGTTTTTATAAAATAATTCATTTTTTGTTTCAAAACATGGTCAAGATATTATGTCCATGTTCAGAGTTAATATTATTAAGTGTTGGCTTGTTTGTTTTTATTAATAAGGCTTCCATTATTTTTAGCCTTTTTTTGCAAGTGGATGATGCTATTATATTAGTGTTGTCAACAAGTATATTCTGAATAGTGTCCAGTAGGTCTCCATGAATATATATATATATATATATATATATATATATATATATATATATATATATATATATATATATATACATAAAATCAAATACATAAATATAAATAAATGTGTGTTCACATACAAATGCATAAATACATACATATATTCTTTGGTGTAAGAAAACCAGTGCTC
>OZ038508.1:60623510-60708510 GCA_964036315.1 Acanthosepion esculentum | reverse complement strand
CTTTAACCCCTTGCGTGATAGTGGCCTCCGGCCTTGCTTGGGGTGATATGATTAAAAAAAAAAAAAAAAAAGTGTTGCATGGGATCTCCAACTGATGTTCTGGATTTTTCTAAGTAGATTTGTGTAGTAGTAGTAGTAGTAGTAGTAAAAAACAAGTCAACTTGAAGTAGCAACAAACGTCTGCAATAGATTTGTCTCTCGACCGCAACACTTGTAGCCAAACCACAGTTCAAACGATAGCCCGTCGTAACAGTCCACCAAACAATGTAGAAACGAAAAAATTGGGGTCACACGTCCAATCTTCACTTCTCACCAGCAAAAATGTGTGTTTGTTCCACATTTCTGTAGACACTGATAAATACACAGCTCACTCTATCGGTAGGTTGAAGCTAGCGTACTGCTTCCAGACAAAAATAAACTTAATACGAAACTCTATAATAGTGCATGTCACCACGGTCCCAGCTGCAATATTCAGCTCCCCCCCACGAGGGTTGCATGTGGCACAAGGCCGGGTTTAACGTGGGTTTTCCGAGCCCGTAGGCTCGACCAAAAATATACCCTATTCGAACACGCATAAACATGTTCAGGGTCAGTCTACCTACGCAAACGAGACTCGGATTCCTCTCTGCTCAGAGGCAGAGAGTTCGACTATCCAGCTGGAACAGGTCCCAGCTGCACTGCCAGCCAATGTCCTAGACCGTTTTTATTGACCGAAAATTCGGCCAACGCACCAATCATTGCCATTGGCCTCGCTCTCAATCAGAGTCCCCAGCTTGTCCAATCAGCATGCAGACCGCCACTAGACAAATCGTGCCAAGCAGCATAAAATAACAAATGTCAGAGAATGTACTTTTCTTTTACAAAACAGCAGCCCAACACGTAAAACATCTTGGGCGCTTTGACTCCAGTAAGTGCGAATATTTATCGTCACAATTTGTATATGTTCCATCCAGTCATCTTTCAAGATGAGCAGATACACGTTTCAATGTTGTTGTGTGTTCACAGGAAGGAAGTTATAAGGTTTCATTTGGCAACAGTGTGTGTGGACATGTGTTGAATGGAATCTACACAGAGCAATATAAGCATAAAATAAAGTAGGTCAGAACAAAACAATGGCCAAAATGTTATGAATATGGCAATAAAGATGAGGACAACAGTCTGAACAATGTAAATAACGTAAATAAAATAAACATAAAATATGACTACATAAAACAATATTCAAATAATAACAGGAGAGAAATGTAGAGAGACAAGTTATAAAAAATTATGGTGATAATGGTAACATTGGGAGTAAGATTAGGAGGATGATAAAACTAAGAACTATGTGCTCATGCTTTTACTGTGTGGTGTAGCGGACCGTGCGGGGGTGAAGATGAGATATCAGAAGGTTAAACTTTCCTGCTGGCAGGTCCAGCTACATGGGAATGTCGGACTTTAATTAAGTCCAAAGAAGACAAAGAAAACAAACAAGACCGATATACATGGATAAACAAATATATATTAATAACAAAACAAGTTAAACAAAGACATGGACTGTTACATAGAGTTTGTATGGAGAAATTATGTGTGTGTGTTGTGAGTGTTCGTACGTACGTGTATTGTTCTTAGCGCATTCCCAGAATTTGGGAAATGCTGTATCTGTGAGAGGTCACATATTGGTGTAAGTGGAAAAAGAAAGATTTTACCTCGTCTCCACGTGAGGTAGCGGCCTAAGTCAAAAAAGAGCGAGAGAGAGAAGGGTCAACCAGTATTTATAGTCAGGGGAGAGAGACCCCTGTTGAAAGATTAAAGAACTGAGGAGGAGCTAACTCTGACAGTAGGATCTGGTGGCAGCTAAGGGCTGAACAGAAATGGTCAAAAACAGTGACCAATCCAAAAAGAACCCAAACTAAAAAAAGGAACAAACAAAAGGGAAGTAAAACAATACACTTTCTCTACCGTGGTAACAGAAAAAAAAACAAAAATTGTAAAAGCACATAATCTCAGACACTGAAGCAAAAATAGCCAATCTTGTATGTTATTGTACAGGGTGGTCCGAAAGTCTTGTTACTCCTACATAATATAATTTTCTATTTCAGATGGCTGACACGAGCTCCTACAGTTTTGAAGAGAGGCTGCATGCAAGTGTATGGACACATGATTGTGTGCATTCTGGCTAGTGCATGTAAGATGTGTGACATGGCTTCGTATTACTGCTATTTGTTGTTTGTTGTTCTCATTACTTTTTGGTAGGAGCTGACAAGACTTTTGGACCACTCTGTAGAATAGAAAAGGAAGAAAAGAATGGTTTGTTTTTGCAAATTACCAATTTCTTATTATTAAAGCCGGCACCGATGTTTACTTCAAGAGATAGATGTTACTACAATGTCTAATGGTCTTGGCTGTAGGGATACAAAAGGCAAGCAATTGTATTTTTAACATGGGAAAGGCTCTTGCTTCACCTGGATGGAGGCTAAATTTGCCTCCCTCAGCCAGCTCCCACATATCTTTCCCAGATATAGAAAGCAACTATCTTCATCTCGCAGAGTGCATGTTGGGAAAAACCCAAAACTTGCCATTTTCTCATTTGCAGAATTTATCCACACTAGGGACACACAGATATATCTGTCTCACTTGAATCTGAAATCGTAAATATGGCTTCTCCATAAACATAGAATAAGCTCCAGCAGCTCCAGTCCCCAATGAGAATTATTATATGTAAGATTATCTTTTCATTCTCCTTTCATACTTATTGTTATGTAGATGTTTGGGACAAGTGTAAATATGTATAAATAATTTTGTGTACTTCATGGCATAAACGTCTCTCTGAGAACAAAGCATGTTTGTCATTCCTTTTCTTTTCAGCCATTCCATTCCACCCATGAAATAAAGTGTTATTATACCATGGATATAATAATGCCCATAATGGGGGAAATGAATAAACTTTTCTTCTATAGCAACTATCTGGTGATATTCCCGATATGACATGATATTATTAACCTCCATTATTTGGTGACTTACCTGACATATATTATCCCCCATTATGGCAAAAGTTATCCTTTTTTGAACATTGCAGACTGGTGTTACAGAGTCATAAAGAAAGAACTACATCAAATAAGAGAAGCCACACCACTTGAGGACTACCAACAGCAGCAACAACTAAAATGGATAGCACATGCAAATTGAAGAGAAAGTAATGATACAATCAAGATGTCAATATTCCACACTACTTCAAATAAAAGGTTAGGAAGGAAACCTCCCTCAATATGGGAAATAACAATAACAGCTATGATATTTAACAACCCCCCCACATGGGTTGTATGTGACACAAGGAGGGTTTAATGTGGGTTCTCCGAGCCCGTAGTCTCAGCCAAAAATATACCCATTAGAACCCGTATAAACGGGTTCAGGGACTGTCTACCTCCCCGGACGAAACTTTGCCCTGCGGCAAAGCCTCATCCGAGTTCCTCTCTGCCAAACAGAGAGTTTGACAGCAGCGCACCATTACTGGTGGGACTCATAACAATAACAGCTACAGGACTTGAGAAACCTATTTTCAAGAGAAAGATTTATAAATTTCAACTGAAAGAAGTACTGCCTGCTCAGTCAAAGAATGACAAATGTTTCCTTATAGGGAAATGGCTAATATTTCTATTACCATATTACCAGTACACTCGGGAGTTCATGAAGAAGTCTTTGAAAACTGTAAACCATATAAAGGCAAATGTAGGTGTATTTGCTTAACTTTTTCAGCTCTCATAACATACCATTTTTGTGACGTATTGTAGAATAAAAAAAGGAAGAAAAGAATTCTTAAGTAATACAATTTGTTTTTTTAAAGTACCAATTTCTTTCCATTAAAGCCAGTATTTTCTAAATTCCAGCTTTGATACTTACCTCAAGAGATATAAGACGCGACTGCCAAGAATTTGTTGAAAAATGTAAACTATGTAGAGGTAAACATTGGTGTATTTGCTTAAATCTCCCAACTCTCATAAGCCTGATGACTACAATTTTGTATGTTTGTAAAATCAGTTTTTCTTTTTTGCTTTTTCTTGAAATCCTCTTTAGAATGCCTTGATTTGATTCATTGCCTTTTTCTTCAAGATCCCATTTCTTTGTAAGTTTTATGCAAGTTGTCGGAGGCATTTTATTTGTAATTTATCCTCTTATCTTCTGAACTGTTGCTTTCTTAAGTTACAGCATTCCTAGATTTTGGAGCCATAACATATAAAAGATTTTTTATGCATAGTGTATGCATAGAAATGGTAATGAGAAAGTCCAAGCTCATTTCAGAAGCAGAAAGGTTAATACAAGCTTTGATTTGAAAATGAGGCAGTCTGATTTGAAAATGAGGCTCTCTTATTTAAGAAGGAAACTGGTTTATTTCATCATAAAGAATCATTATGATCCTTATGAATACCTTAAATATGCAATGAGAATTTTCAGTTATTTTCATTATGAAATTTATTCAGCAGTTTTGATTGGTCAAGTTTAAGAAGTGGAAACGTGGATAGCAGAATGTTATTGGTGCAGAAATTGAAACAGGTAAGCCAAGTTTGTTCACTTAGCACTTGTAGAATGATGTCAAAATAGACATTGCAGACCATCAAAGAAATATGGCATATCAGGGTTGATCAAGGGTCATGTGGGAAAATTAGATAAATCCAATAAATGGAACAGTAATAAAGAAAAAAAAAAGAAAAAAATAATTAATTTTCTAATGATGCAAGTTATAAAGAAATCAGAAAGGGTTTCTGGACACATGTGCGATTTTATGACCTCTCCTACTTCTGGAAAGAACAGAATCTTTCTCTTCCCATTTTCCTATGACATCCTTCAAATGTGTTATGGCAGCCCTAGTCATGATGGAAGTGATTTGGTCGTTCCAACTCAGTGCAAGGTTAATTTGAGTGTGACCATTTAACCATTGTTATCCTAACTTACTTATGAACCAAAAAAGAAAACGAACATATCCAAGAGACATTGAGGACTTTTTTTCACTACAGTCATCATAAAAAGAATAAATGTCCATATTAGAAACTCAAGTTTTTATATACTTCTATCTTCTTTGTTTACATATTGAACACACACGATCACCTAAAATACACACAAACCCTACAACCTGTTAACTGCCAAAGTCACTCCCAGCTGGTAAATGAAGAAGAACACGATCTCACACCAGTATCCCATTTTTCAAATATGTGGAAGATTTAGAAGACATGCAGTTATATAAACAACCATCAACAAGAGCATTTGGGCAATTTCTCACTTATCACAGCAAAGATTATAAAGGCCTGCATATCAGACAAGGGTTCAATGGGGCCAAACTACAGACTTGTTGAGAGTAATTGACAAAGTAATTGAATGAAAATATAAATATTAATATTATTAGTTAAATATGCAAGATTCAAGTTTTGCGTTAATCATTTGGTCCAAATGTGTTAACATGAACTGACACCATCACTTTATTAATACTAATGCTCTGAGAAAGGGAATGAATTCATTTCTTTTCACTTCCCCAATGAGGGTCGTTGTAATCTAGGGAAGGTTACTGAATAGAATAATCACACAAAGGTTGGTAATGAACGATAATACTTAGGACAAGAACAACACATATAAGATTCGCCAGCGGCATGTAGAAGAAGTAGTCAACTGCTAGAAGTGAGTCAAGTGAATTCCACAACGAATTTCCAACTGCAGACCAACATACAGTATTTACTACTGTATTTATGTGAATGGAGACATACCCATTATCATCCGTAGGAATGCTACAACAGTTTTTAATCGTAAAACATAATACCGCATAATTTAGTTTCTGTTTGAATTAGCAACTTACCTTTTATTACATATATAATAATTCTCTTCTGTCAGTAATACTTGCTCCCATTTTTGTTGTAACCTAGGGAAGGTTACTGAATAGAATAATCACACGAAGGTTGGTAATGAACGATAATACTTAGCACAAGAACAACACATATAAGATTCACCAGCGTCATGTAGAAGAAGTAGTCAACTGCTAGAAGTGAGTCAAGTGAATTCCACAACGAATTTCCAACTGCAGACCAACATACAGTATTTACTATTGTATTTATGTGAATGGGGATGTACCCATTATCGTCCATAGGTATGCTACAACAAGGACAGACTGGGTTTTCTAGCACTGAGTAGCAGAATCTAGAACGGTATTTCTCAACCTTTTTTTTACTTCAGATACTTCACACTTGTAGATTGACTAAAACTCTGGACACACTTTAAAATTTAATACTAAGAAGAAATTAGTCATGAAAATAAGAAAATAATAAAGAAGTCTCCTGGAAGAAGCATTTATTTTTTAAACATTACATTGTATAAGTACAGTGCTTAATGTGCTTTGGCAATTTTTTGTATGTTAGGCTTTTTATGTGATAAACATATTCTCATTCCCTCAACAATGCATTTAATATTTGGTTTATTTTTTCATTTAATGTTGTTCAGTACAGAAATTCACAGAAGTATGATATGCAAAATCGCAATAAAACATTTGGGGCTTTGCTAGCTATTAAGGGATATTCTTCTTGAATGGAAAACTGGTCAATGGAACATCTCCTTATGATTGATTTGTAAGCCAAAATCAGCAGATATAGTGACCAACTCCTTTCCTTCTCACTATTTACATTATTTGGACTATTGTCCTCTCCATATTTATTACAACCTTTCGTCCGTTGTACGCTCCGGCCTTCTGTTTGGAATGTCGAACTGAACCCTTTATTTCACTCACATTAATGGATGTCAGTTGTCAATTACTTCCTGTTAATTCCTTTCTCCAAGTTCTCCACTGCCTTAACCGTATTTACATTAGTCGGACTATTGTCCTCATCTTTGTCGCCATATTTGTCACAACGTTTCGGCCGTTGTACGCTCCGGCCTTCTTCAGGTGGTTGGAATTTCGAACTGAACCCTTTATTTCCACGTGCCATGTTTGATGGATGTCAGTTATCAGTTATCTCCTGCTAATTTTCCCTCTGAAAGTTCTCCACTGCCTTAACCGGGTATTGAACTCACACTCTTTGAGTCCTGTCACTGGATCTAACTAACACCTTTATCCACTGTGCCATGTGTCCTTGAGGACATCTGTGTATGAATTTCTGGGTATTATTAACCTAATGTCTTCAGCCACATTTTTTTACCAGAGCTCATATTGCAATTTTTGTTGTTATTATCGCTTTTCTCTGGCACTTCTTATTACTGGTTCCCATATTGTATTCATTTCTATGCTTGGTTCAGTTTGACATTCCAACCACCTGAAGAAGGCCGGAGCATACAACGGCCGAATTGTAATAAATATGGTGACAAAGATGAGGATAATAGTTTGAATAATGTAAATAGTGTACATAATACCTCATCTCAGAAATATAGACAGATTCTTTCCTTCTGTTAACGATATTAATTGAAATGTCATTGAAAGAGTTGTGAATCCAATCATATTGTTCACTTTTTATACATGGAAAGTAATAACTCAGATTAAATTCCACAGTCGTTAAATGATTAGAGGGATTTAATTACTCGAGGAAGCAGAAGGGTAAGGATTATCCATTCCTAAAAGATTAAGGAATTTAGCATCCATTTTAAAATATCAAATGATAAAGACTTGATTAGACATGGAAGTCATGTGTTTGGTGTCTCTAGCTTTTTAAAAAAATAAAGACTTTTGATATATAAAAAAAACAATTCACAAATTATTCTTCTGTTAACTTGGAGGTGCACCTTTCAGGGTGTACCAGTTGAGAAAAAGGTGATCAAGGAGAAGGACGATTCTAAATTCGAAACAATGGAGAAAGCAAGAGGAAACTACTCCACTATCTTTACTTAACCTCTTTCAGCATCACTTCTCTTTTCTTACTTCTACTGGTGCCAAAGCCACGCTGTGAAGAATTGCTCTCTCTGTCATTGTTTCTCTTTCTTTCTTCATTAATGGCTCCTGTATGGCATTTATTTCTATTTCTGATTCCTTAAGAAAGCTGATTCTCCAGTGTTCTTTTATGTATAGTATATTTACTTTATGATCACACTTCTCCTTTCATACATGATCAGCTATGCATGATTTCATTGTCTCACTCATAATTACAGTTTTTTGATGTTCCTCCAACTTCTAGAAGTCAACTGGTTTCACCTATACATTCTTTGTCACAATTGCAAAGTATGGAATAAACAAAGTTCTTGATCATGTTCTTTGTGTTAGGATTGAATAGGATTGATTATATTAGGTTAAAAAATATCTAGCTTTAAAAAATAAATAAATAAAAATCTAGCTTTAAAAATAAGTCAGTTTTATTATACGACACTCTTTAAGGAAGAGGCACGGTGGAGTAATGGATATCAGCTTGGATTGAGGAATTGGAGAGCTGGGTTCAAATTCCAGTCAAAACCATTACATTCACTTACGTGCTAATACCCTTGGGAAAGGTATGAATCCTCTTCTTCTCCACCTAGTTATGGGTAAATAGCAGAACAGACTGGGTTTTATAGCCTTGGATGGCAACTGGTCTACCGCAGAAAGAAATGGCAACTTACTGCGGGGAAAAAAACTGCCTCGTCAGTCATGTATCACGCATGGCACACAAAACCCAAAGAAGAATCAGCAATATTATTGGTCCTGAGCTGGAGTCACGGCTTCATTTACTTTCCCCACCATCATAATGTAACAACCCTGTGCCTCTTCTATAAATATTTCCATGGAAATTGTTCTGATGAACTTTCTCTGTGGTACCTAGATTTTATGAATTTAATTGCAGTACTATATTGGCACGGGGGAGGGAGGCACGGTGGAGTAATGGATAGCAGCTTGGATTGCCGAGTTCGAATTCCAGTCGAATCCATTACATTCACTTAGGTGCTAATACCCTTGGGAAAGGTATAAATCCTCCTCTTCTCCCTGTAGCTATGGGTAAATAGCAGGACAGACTGGGTTCTATAGCCTTGGATGGCAACTGGTCTACTGCAGAAAGAAATGGCAACCTACTGCAGGAAAAAATCTGTCTCGTCTGTGTGTATCATGCATGGCACATAACTGACTGACTGACTCTTTAAAGTTCCAATTCTCAGGCCGCTGATCTTGTTCTTTGTTTACTAAGAATAAAACTCCATTGATGCAATTTTAAGCCATATAGAAATGACTTGCCATTCTCATATTAATATTAATATTGACAGATCCCTTAGGAAATAGTGTCAAATGTTACAAATTATTCTTCATGAATTAATAAAAATGGCTTGGAGATAAAAATAAAAACATCAGATGACATGATATGTTTGAGTACAAAGAATATATAAATTTATTATATTGAGCGAATAATAGATATAGAGTCACTGACAAAGAAAAAGACAAAAGAAAAAATGGAATTGTTAGACATCGAAGACTTTAATCTAATCTTTTTAATTTTCAGGAAAGAAGTCACAGTAATGATAAAAAACAATTTTTGTTTCATCTTTTTTTTTAAAAAAATCATTTCACCCCAAGCAAGTCAATAATGCTACTAAGACACAAGGGGTTAATTGGAGTGGAAGAGTTTGAGAAAAGTTTAATGAGGAGAAAGGACAATGAAAGAACAGATTTCAAGCAAAAAGTAAGATGACAATTGATATTGCATTTTGTTATATTGGAATAAAGTGTTGCTGCAAACATAGAACGTAGATCGCCAGTGAGAAAACACAGGCAATCACATTACTGAATTAAGTAGACCATGTGACCATAAAGGAAACGCATATATGTAGCAAGTAGCTGATGACTAATGATCACTATTTCTAGTCTATCCTCTATTACTATTCAGATCGTTATTTCTACTCTATCCTCTATTACTATACGGACCACTATTCTCTACTCTATTCACTATATTATTTCTTTATTCAGATCACTATTTAGTGGTTACTTTTGTGCAAGTATTATTGAGCAAGTACTATTAGTGCAAGTGTTATTCGAAGGTGTCTGGCACCAATATTATTCAATGGCACTACTATAGTTTTATCTGCTTTTTATATGATATGTAAGTCTCTACTACGACTAGCATTACAAAAGTGACAATGAATATTCATTGGCATTATGAAGTGGCAACGAGTGTTCGGTGACATTACAAAACATTTAAACCTTTGAAGATTGTAGGTAGTAGGGAAGAGGAGAAACCAGAGGAGAGGTCCAAAGGTGAGAATTGTGAAAAAAGAAGCTATTGGAATAGAACTTACAGTTACAACTAGCTATTTAAACAGTAAAATAACGAGACCTTATAACCAATCTAGTAGTATCCTTAAATTCATGTGATCAAAGTATCAAGGAGGAGAGCTCCTTAGATCAACTGCCATGGAAATATTTATGTCATGGCAGTGGGAAAGATGCAGAACTGATAACATTGCAGACTCTTCTTCGGATTTTGTTGAGAATCTTGAGATATATAGCAGAAGCTCCAGATCAGATAAGCAGTAATCTTCAATGCATAGGTGAATGGTAGATTTATAAAGGTGGAAGGTGAATTCTGATGAGAAAAATTGTCTGGCATGACTCAGTGAACCAACTATTCTAGCAGCAGATGCAGTAATTGATTCAATATAATCACTCCACTTCATGCTAGTCGAAAACATGAAACCTTAAGGTGCAATGATAATAATATTCATCTTGGTTTCAAATGCATTTCTATTATAAATTAATAGTAATGCGTTTATATTATACATATAATAGCACTATTCTATCATTAATGTTTGCATTAATTGCGGACCAATGTCAATCTTTTTCTTTCTGAGTTCCAATGCATTGCATAGCAAAAATGAATTATATTAGAAACAGTTTGGAGATAAAAAATAAAAGTATTAAATGGGTAGAAAGAATACATCATATTTAAAGAAAAATTTTTAAAAATATTTATCCAATTGCATTTATTATCAACACAACATTTCTTGCCAAAAACCTCTTTGCTTCATTCTATTTTAGGTATTAGTGAGGACCACCCTTGTTCAAATCATGTAGACTGGCACTACAGAATCATAAACAAAGAACTATAACAAATAAAGGAAACCATATCACTTACAAGGTGCGATGGATAAATTGTCATCTAAATTACACGAAAATGACAATAACACTAACATCTCATTTTAACAGATATATTTACCAAAAATTGCACAAAAATACCTTGAAATACAAAAGAGTAAATTTATTCAATATTCAGCCTCCAGATGACTTTGGAATCCTTTGCATCTCTTCTGGGTGGCCTCCATGATTAAGTTGGTGAATGCTGCCATAATCCTGGCCTTCAGTTCATCTTTGGTGTTACAAGATGTTTTATTACTCTCTTGCTCAACTGTGCCCAACGCATAAAAATCAAGGGGGCTGCAGTCTGGCGAGTTAGGTGGCCAGATGTTAGGGGTGATGTGGTCACAGAAGAATTTGTCTGATAGCCATGATTCGGTTCTCCTGCTTGTCTGGCATAGTGCAGAGTCTTGTTAACAGACATAGGATCTTCCAGCCACCACTATCTTGACCCAGGGCAGCACTACCTCCTCAAGGCACTTGATGTAGGCCTCCATGTTGAGTCTGATGCCCTCACAAACAAATTTGTTTGTTCTTTTCTTATCAGAATGATTAAAATGAGTTTTCCGGGCAGAGTGAATTGCATCATGGTGCTCTTTTTCTCATAGACAATGTCCGACTGACCCTACTATACTGTGCAGTTGACAAAGTCAAAAACAAAAGCAAATAATATGCATGTGTGAAATTAAAAATATAAAATGGCGACAATTTACCCATCTCACCTTGTATTTATAGTTTTGATGAGCTTTCGTTTTTGGTATTTCAACTTTAATGTACCAAAGAGGAAAGCCCATCAGAAATGTGGTTCTACAGAAGAATACTGAGAATGCCATGAACCAATAATGTGAGAAGTCTTAGAGAAAAGGGAAACAAAAAGGACACTTATATATAACCTCAGAAAGACTTAGTTGAAAGTTCTAGGGCATAACGAGGAAAAATTGATACTCAGAAGACATATTGAAAGCAAGACGAAAACAATCTACCCAGTGAGCTTGATTAAATGGATGGTGGACCAAGGTTTAGCAGAGATAACAAAAAGACAAAATTTATTAAAGGACAAGAAAATGTGGAGAGCCATAATCGCCAACGTCTCTGAAGGAGCATGACACATAGAAGATCTTTCTTCACCATGATGGACAAACAGAAGATGCTATAAAATGAAAATATCTATTTTGTACAAGATGTACAAGCATTGTAAGATACTATAAAATGAAAATATTGGCCCAAACTATTTTAGAAGACTAGATTGGCAGTTAGGTCTCACCATTTTATTGTTGAAATTGCTAGATGCAACCACAAGTTCTATTCTAATAGTTTCTTCTCTTGCACTTTTCACCTGTGGAACTATCTTCCGGCTTCTTTCTTTTCAACTATGATATTCAAAAATTTAAATGCATTTTCAATTATTATTTTCTGTCTTTTTGAAGCTTGTTCTTTTATTGTCCTCTCTCCTCAATAATATTGCCTCAGTGACTCCTTGCATCTTAGTGGCTTTATCACCTTGCTGAAGGTAAAATGGTTAAAAGAAACAAACTTGAAGACTTTCAACAGCAGCAAAAACTAAAATGGATAGCTTATGCAACTTGAAAAGAAAATAATGAAATAATCAAGAAGTTGATATTCCACACTACTTCAAACAAAAGGTTAGGAAGGAAACCCCCTTCAATACAACTACTGAACTTGAGAAACCTATTTTCTGGGGAAAATTTTTTTTTAGTAAAACGTTTTTATAAAATTCAACCAAAAGTATCACTTGCTGCTTGGTCAGTGAATGCTGAATGTTTCCTTATAAAGAAATGGCTAATATTACCATTACCATTACCTGATTGTTATCATCTGTTACTCTGTGGTGAGAGTATCTTTTAGTTTTACTCTTTCCACACTACTTCAAACAAAAGGTTAGGAAGGAAACTCCCATCAATATTGGAAAGAGTTATAACATCTACTAGACTTGAGAAACCCATCTTCCTGAAAATTTGTATAAGATAAAGATTTTATAAAGTTCAACTCGGAGTGGTATTGGTTGCTTGGTCAATGAATGCTGAATGTTTCCTTATCAGGAAATGGCTAATATTATCATTATCATTAATATTGTTATAGCAAAAAAAATTATAGTCTTTTGTTTTTGATTTGTCAAATATAATTCTATATATTCTTCCCTGCTAAGTTTGATAAGTGTAATAACAGATTACAATTATTAATGTTTGAGTGGTAGTTATAAGGAAGTGGTTTGGTGAAAAGATCATTCACCTACCCTCTTCTCTCTCAATCAAACAAGGCAGTTTTTGTCAAGAATTCTGTTATTAGTAGAAAAATATACACTTAATGAAGTAGATGAGTAGGGAAAGGTGGAACTCGACTAAAAGACAAATTTTAATTATATAAATTAAAATTGAACAAGGGGGGGATGTAAATAAATAGTTCCACAAGAGTATAAAATAGAAAAAGGGGAACTCACAGACCTTCCAACAGACGTAAGGAACGTAAAAAGTGTTCCTTCTGTCTGCACAGACTGGGTTGCTGACACTTAAATGGATAGCTTATGGAACTTGAAAAGAAAATAATGAAATAATCAAGAAGTTGATATTCCACACTACTTCAAACAAAAGGTTAGGAAGGAAACCCCCTTCAATACAACTACTGAACTTGAGAAACCTATTTTCTGGGAAGAAATTATTTTATAGACGGCTTCAGAAACTCAAAGATGGTGTGTTGATCGAGCACTCTGTAAAACCAAAAACCACGTGTCTCTATATATATATATATATATAGCCTAATGAGCCAGACACAACTACGAAGGTTTCACTTAGGCAGATCGTCAGGGTCGGTTTGCTCTACGCTTGTATTGAGCTCTTTAGTTAGTTGTTTACTCGTATCGGGGTTTTTTCTTTGGGCCTTGAACCTGTATCTGTGCGATTATTTTCGACAGACTTTCATGTTCCTGGCTCTTTCTTTTTTTAAAACCTTTTTTCCTTCGTGATTGATTTGGCTATTGTTAAATCAAGAGTTCGAAGGTTTTTCGACACGAGTATAGTTACCTATATTTATATATATATATATATATATATAACAGGGATACGTAGATTCATGCCTTTTCTAAAATATTAGTGCTAACTGAACAAAAGAATTCTTTTGTAGATTATCATTGCATAACCTGATATCTACTTTTATTATATACTAGCTTAAAAGCTGCCCGCCATATAGACTTTTAAGCTAGTTCCAACGGAAGTCTAATTGAACCTCCAATCCAAAACTAAAAGGACCTCTGGTCTAGATTAAAAGACAGATATGATAATTTTGAAGAAATAACATTGAATTCCTCAGTTCACTCCATGGAACTTCCAAACATTAGTTTAACTCTGATTTGGGCTGTAAGTCCAATTCCGCTCGAAACTCTGATTTGGCTTGAAATTCCAATTCAGGCCAAAATTTGAGTTCTTCAATTCACAAACTCCATAGAACTTAAATTGAGTTGAGTTCTTCAAATCACAAACTTCAAAATCTCATGTCAGAAAACCTCTCACTTTAACTCCGATTCCTTGGCATTTTGAAGAAATAAAATTGATTTCCTCAATTCACAAAGATTTGGAGATATTTTAAACTGAATTTAAAACAAAAAAAAAGGTTTCGTGTTACTTTAAACTCAAAATAAATTAAAACTTTTAAAATTACTAATTTTTGTCAATTATTTTAAACTTTGAATTTTAACTCTTCCCTCCTCATATGGAAAAAAATCCCAATGCTGGATGCTCAAGCACCAGATGATGGATAGATTTTCAATCCAGAGTTTATCATGATTCTCTGGGGCCTCTGCGTGTTGCCTCAGGGTTCTTGATAAGATCCAGAGACGGATATACAATGTGATTGGCCCTGATCTGTCATCTCGTCTGCAGTCGCTCTCTCACAGACGCGATGTTGCATCACTCTGCCTTTTCTACAAGTACTTCCAGGGTAATTGCTCCGAGGAGTTGCTTTCGCTTGTCCCTAATCCTCGTGAATTTAAGCGTCCTATGAGGCTGGCATCCCGTTCCCACCCCTTCACCGTTGAAACTGTTAGATGTACACGTCTTTTCTACTCCAATAGCTTCATGTCTCGCACATCTCGCCTATGGAACTCCCTTCCCTATTACTGTTTCCCTGACAAATACAATCTCCAACGGTTTAAGTGTAGCGTCAATCGTCATCTCCAATTGCCTTGATCTATCCACTTCCCTTCTCCACTTCCTGACATCTTTCATTCCTATCTGCTCTTGCTCTATATCTTCCGTAACCCCCTTGCCTTGATCGACCCTCCATCCTTCTCTTCACCGTTGAAACTGTTAGATGTAGACGTCTTTTCTACTCCAATAGCTTCATGTCTCGCACATCTCGCCTATGGAACTCCCTTCCCTATTACTGTTTCCCTGACAAATACAATCTCCAACGGTTTAAGTGTAGCGTCAATCATCATCTCCAATTGCCTTGATCTATCCACTTCCCTTCTCCACTTCCTGACATCTTTCATTCCTATCTGCTCTCGCTCTATATCTTCCGTAACCCCCTTGCCTTGATCGACCCTCCGTCCTTCTCTTTCTCCACATCCCTTCCTTTACCACTCCTATCTGCTCTTCCTCCATCCCTTCTGTAACCCCATGCGTGATAGTGGCCACCGGCCTTGCTTGGGGTGATACGCTTAAAAAAAAAAAAAAAAAAAAAAAAGTATAATATGATGATGTAGAGCAAATGTGGCTTGATTTAGATGGGTTTCAGACACATGGACATATAGACAGAATTTGCCATTTATTTATTAAGAAATATAGAAAGCCGAGAGAGATGAATTCATGCCAAAGAATATTAGTGCTTAGTGAACACAAGTCTCCTTAAAGGGAAATATTAAATTAGGTTTGCCAATTCTTTATTCTGTGCTGTCCACATGAATAAAACAGGCTTTTTATTAATATTGTGCACAAAAAGAAATTGCTTTGGATTTTTTTTCAACAAGTAAAGAATCCCATTTCACTTTCAAGCATAAAACTGTTCCATGTGAAATACATTCACGAATAAATGACTTATAGAGCTTTAATACCCTCAATAAAGGCATGAATCTTCCTCTCCCTGCATCCTGTTATAATAAATAGAGGTGCGAGTAGCCATAAATATGTCTAGATATTTAATGAGAAGAATGCATTTGACACTAACTTTTCTTTGGAATGAAAGTAAGGTTATGATCTTAGATTTTTAGACATTGAGGATATATTAAAATATTTGGTAGTCAAAGATTGGTAACTATCATCATTTAGTAATTTTTATTAGTATTTACTTTCATGTTACAACTTTAATTATGCTGTCAATAGAGTTGCAGTAAAAGCAATTAAAAAATTAAGATGAAAGTAAAATCTGCAGCAAGGAAAGTTCGGTCATTGTTTCGTACCAGGAGGTTTTTCTCGTCAGATGTCATTTTGCAGATTTACAAATCTACCATTCCTCTGTGCAAGGAAAGTTGGGTCATTGTTTCGTGCCAGGAGGTTTTTCTTGTCAGAGTCCATTTTGCATATTTACAAATCTACCATTCCTCTGTGCAAGGAAAGTTGGGTCATTGTTTCGTGCCAGGAGGGTTTTCTCATCAGATGCCATTTTGCATATTTACAAATCTACCATTCCTCTGTGCAAGGAAAGTTGGGTCATTGTTTCGTGCCAGGAGGTTTTTCTCGTCAGATGCCATTTTGCATATTTACAAATCTACCATTCCTCTGTGCAAGGAAAGTTGGGTCATTGTTTCGTGCCAAGAGGTTTTTCTCTTCAGATGCCACTTTGCATATTTACAAATCTACCATTCCTCTGTGCAAGGAAAGTTGGGTCATTGTTTCGTGCCAGGAGGTTTTTCTCGTCAGAGACCATTTTGCATATTTACAAATCTACCATTCATCTTTGCATTGAATACTGTTGCCACATCTCATCTGCTACTCCTGCTATTCATCTCATGGTTCTTGACAAAATCCAAAGAAGGATCTGCAATGTAATCAATCCTGACTTGGCATCTCGACATCAGTCACTTTTTCACTGACGTGATGTGGCTTCACTCTGTCTTTTCTAAAAATATTTTCATGTCTATTGCTCTGATGAGCTTTCTTCCCCGGTACCCTATGTGAATTTAAGCGTGCTACATCATTGGCATCTAGTAGCACCCATTTACTGTTGAAATAGTTAAATGTACCATTCACTTCCACTTCAACAGTTTCTTTTCTCGCACTTCCCACCTGTGGAATTACCTCCCGTTTACTTTCTACCCGGATAATTACAATCTTCAAAAATTTAAATGCAATGTCAATTGCCATCTTCTATCATCTTGAATCCCATTCATCTTTTATCCTTTCCTCAATTCCCACATATTCAGTCTTTTCTCTCACTCTCTATAACCCCCTGTGTACTAGTTACATTCCTGTCTTGCATAAGCTGAAATGATTTAAAAAAATAAAAAAATACTTGTCAAAATAGATAATAATGATGCCCGGTGATAAAATAAGAAATAAAGAATCACCAAGTAATTGAATATTTTCATTGGCTAATTTTTTAGGAGAAAATTTTATTTAACCCATTCATGCTCAACACAGAAATTTAACAATCAGGCAAGTGTTGTAACCCACAATTACATTGACAATCCTATATTGTTGACATGTTGATGTAATGGAATAACCTGGCACCCCCATGAATGATTACACTATAGGTAGTAAGTACCTATAAAGTCAACTGTCTACAAGACACGTGAGGAGAGAGTTAGTGAGAAGACGCAAGCACGTCCGACCTTTCCACTCACTACTAGATTGACCTCTGTGTATAACTGTACCGTATCTCATATTGTACTTGTTGTGTACAATAAACCTTTCTTCTAGTATCCACCTGGCGTTATGTGTTTATTCCCTTAGCACGGAATATAACAGTTCCAATGAGGATTGTCGGAACATAACACACGTCTAACAATATCTATCACTTCTCAAATACATACCACACTCTCCCGGCTCTGAGCTCTGTCTCTTCTCATTTTCATTTCAGTCACTAGCTCTTCTTGTTTTGTTTTAGTAATACTGACCTTATGGGTCATCTGGCTTTCTTTTACTTCCTTGGTTGAAGCCCTGGTGTGTCATTTCAATAGGATTGATTCAACTCGGGTTTCCCAAAATCCGACAATATTGGGACTGAAGGCACGGTCTAGTGGGAATCCCTCTATGTATATTTTTTCACTCCAGCCCAGGAACTGCTGTTGGGCTCCTTGGTGTCAACTGTTTTACAAGCAATACCAAGCCACTCTGAGTCAACTTCTCCTTGTTGGGCCTGATCTCCAGCTGTGAATGTTTTCACTTCATCTGCTGGAGATGCCATCAAAGTGAATCTCTGGCAACGTTGCTTGCTGAGCTGATTTTCTGTCTGTCTGTTTACCTTTCTGTAGTTTATATAAATGAGTTCCCCTACAAAATTTGACATATATATATATATATATATATATATATATATATATATATATATATATATATATAATTTCTCTACCTGACCAACTTAATCTTAGAAGACCTTGTTAAAAGACCGCATAGTACTTCCTTTGTTTGCTTAGAATTGTCCTAGGTATCTTTCTGTAAAGGTAATTGTTTAGTTGTGATAATTGTGAATCTTGGGTAGTCAACATAAACACACCCCAATTATGGGTATTAATATGATCTAGATGCTTTATTCCTTGTCTAGCATAACTTGTAATAACACAGACATTCTAAACAGATAGTTTAGTGGAAACAAACTACTGAATTTTAATTTCTCAAGACCTAAGTAATTTCGATAACACATTAATCATGTCTTCTTCTTATCAGTGAAAAGTGGATAGGGTTGCAAACCTTGGTTTTGCACAGTTTTACTGAATCTTATCTAGTTGCCTCTGGGTTTGATGTTCCTTAGAACTGTTCTGAAATTTATTTTATTATTAAGACATAATTTTAACACGTTTTATTTTCAATTTTTTTTCGGAAGCATTCAACCTATTCTTCTGAGAATTTTAATAATCATTATCCAATTAGTATTAGGTTGGTGCAAAAATAATGACGTTTTTTGACGTTCAAGATCATGTCAAAAAAACGTCATTATTTTTGCACCAACCTAATAGTTCCTCTAAATCACCATCCTGTAATTTCAAGCATTTAAATGTTTAAACAGGCTCAGTGCCATGTTACAAGTGTTGTAACAGATAATAGAAAATGTGACCCCCAAGATCTGAAGGGACACAGAAATAGTGAATGATGCCTTCCAAAAGCTAAACAAAATATAAAGAAACAGGAAAATTTTGTTAGAAACAAAGAAAAGATTGCTGAACTGTTATGTCACATTAATCGTCTTTCCATGGCAAAATGAATGCTGGACAATTTCTCCGCAGATGAACAGTTGACTTGAGGCAACAGATATGTGGTTCTCACAGAAGAATTCTTAGAATACCATAGGCAGGACAAAATTAAAAAAAAAAAAATCTAATATTAATTATCAGTTTCTTCCTATAACCTATTAATGTCTACCTTCCCAAAAATAGGATGGTGGACATTCAAAGGTTAAAATAATATCTCTAAAGCAAAAGAAAAATAACCACATTATTATGATAGTTAAAAATAGTCTTATTAAAATGAAAAAAGTTCAATAGATATATTCACAAAGATTCAGACAATGTGAGGTGATATTTTTTTTGAAAGGAAAATGAAATGTCTTAAAAGATATATATAATATACAAGGTCTGCCTGAAGAGTAACAAGATTGGGTGTACAGTGTGAACTATTAGCAAAAGAGGGATAAACAGACGGTGTTATCGTCTAACATGATATCTTGGGAGTATATAACTGTAATCTTAGCGTTTTGAAACCATTACATTTTTTTTTCACCAATTTTTTGTGACAGGACAAATTGTGGCTGTTTCACCATGACAATGCACCTGCTCACAACACCCTAAGCATCCAGCAGTTCCTGGCTGAGAAGAACATTGCCGTACTGGAACAACCTCCCGAGTCACCTGATCTTGCTCTGTGACATTTTTCTTTTCCCCAAGCTCAAAGAGATCATCAAGGGGACCAATTTTGAAGGTATGGAGGTCATCAAGAGGGCCGTAACAACAGAGCTGAGGGTCATCCAAGAAGAATCTTTTCAGTGGTGCATAGAAGTGTGGCAGAGAAGGATGGAAAGTGAATGACACTCGAGGGGAATTACTTTGAAGGGGTAACTATGTAGTTTGTTGTTTGGAATTGAAATAAGTTGTTTATGGCACCAGACCTGTTAATTTTCAGACAGACCCTGTATATGATATTCCCCACAAAAAATACAAAAAAGTAAAAAACTGTTAACTGATAAATATATACATCAGTCAAACTGTTGCTAATTTATATTTTTAATTTTGTGCATAAGTGCTTTTTGTTTTTGATTGTGTCAACTGCATAGTATAGTAGGGTCAGTTGGGCACCATCTATGAGAAAAAGAACCATATGATGCAATTCACTCCACTTGGCAAACTCATTCTGATCATTCTGATTAGAAAAGAACAAATGAGTTTGTGGGTGAGAGCCTTAGACTCAACACGGAGGCCTACATCAACTGCCTTGAGAAGGAAGTACTGCCCTGAGTCAAGATGGTAGTGGTTGGAAAACCCTATGTCTGGCAAAAGGACTCTGCACCATGCCACAATAGCAGAGGAACCCAGTTATGGCTGTCAGACAATTTCTTCTGCAACCACATCACTCCTTACATCTGACCACTTAACTCCCCAGACTGCAACTTCCTTGATTATTATGTGTGGGGTGCAGTTTAACAAAAGACAAACAAAGCACTTTGTAATATCAAAGATGAACTAAAAGCCAGGATTATGGCAGTGTTCACCAACTTAAACAAGGAGACCATCCAGAATAGTTGCAGGAGATTCTAAAGTCGCCTGGAGGATATGGTTGAGGCCAATGGCAATTTTATTGAATAAATTTACTCTTTTGTATTTCAAGATATTTTTGTGTAAATTTGGTAAATATATCCGTTAAAATGAGATGTCAGTGATATTTTCATTTTTTGCGCAATTTTAATGACAATTTATCCATCGCACCCTGTACATGTTGATATTAAAAGAAAATGAATGAATATTTGAGAAATTATAGTGAAAAAGTATTTTTAATGCAACTATTGAAGAAGCATTCCAAAAGCTAAGCAAAGTGTCAAGATCTGGGAAAAATTTCATTAGAAACAAAGAAAAGAGTGCTAGATTCAGTGATGTGTAGAGGTTTGGTGATACTCAGTGCCAACTCCTTGATTGTATGACCGTAAGACTCAGGTAGGATGTCTTACTCTGGTCCCGCTTATCTAAACGTGGATCCACATTCACACCAGTTTGTGGAACCGTAGGACACTTGTACAACAAAGTTAACAAAGACGATTTAAAATTACAAAAACTATATTTTTATTTCATTCTTTGATCGGATGCCCTCCCAATATGAATGCTTGAAGTCATTTTACCCTCTTCACCCTCTCTGCATGCTACTAGCTAGATTTCTATATGTTATCCATTCTCTTATATAGCAATGGATGCTGGGAAATCTCCCTACAGATGAAGAAAATACAGGAGTAGCAGAAATGTGGATCTACAGAAGGCTACTGAGAATTTTATGGATGAAGCGAGTAAGCAAAAAAGTTATAATAAAATTTGTATTTTATATGTGTTGTAACCTGGGGATGGTTAATGAATAGAACAATCAAACAAAGGTTGGTAATGAACAATAATACTTAGGACAAGAACAACACATATCGCCAGTGGCACGTAGAAGTCAACTGCTAGAAGTGAGTCAAGTGAATTCCATGATGAATCTCCAACTGCAGACCAACATACAGTATTTACTAATGTAGTTATGTGAATGGGGACATACCCATTATTGTCTGTAAGTATGCTACACCAATATGAATACTACCTTACAAAAATTGAGATGCAATAGAGTGGGGGAACTCTGTAGTATAGATTTGGATGCAGTGAGGTACAAGACCCTTGCACCAGTCCCTCTCTTAGTTCTTATAAAAGAAAAACTGGATGGACACTAGAAAAACTGAATAAAAACCCAACCCTGTTATGACTATTATAGGAGGGTTGTTGTATTAAAATATATCCTATCTCTTCTGTTTTGTTATAATTCTCTATAGAACATCTAAGTGGTCATGGAATTAATTATATCCTTAGATTGAGGTGTTTAACTTTGTAACCATAATATGCATACAGAATAAAATTTTCTAAACTTAAATTTCCAGGGCTTTTTTTTTCTTACTCCATTATATCTCCTTAAAAAAAGTCATGCAAGTGCAAAACAGAAGCTGTTTTCTGATCAATTAAAACTGCTCAGGGTTTGAGGACTCTTCCCTGTGAAAACCGATTCTTAAAGTAGCCATTATTGTTTGGGTTTAGGTCTTTTACATGTGGAAATATTCTGTTTAACACAAGCCACATGAAATGAATCCATTTTTTTTAAAGACAAATTTGTATGATTCTTACCTGAACTTGTTTTTTTTCAAAGACTTTCTTTTCAAATAAGAACTTACCTGAAAGACAAAATAAAAGAAACTTTTAAGAATGCAGAATAATATTATTATTATTTATTATTGAATGAATAACCAAGAAAAAAAACACTAGTTAATTATGACATTAAAAATTGAAGAAAAACAAACAAAACTGCTCTCTCACTCTCTCTCTCTCTCTCTCTATATATATATATATATGAAGAAATATAGTCTTAAAGTGTGCTATATTTATGGGATAAAGTGCTCAATATCAGAGATAGAGCGTGTGTAAATCTAAAAGTGGACATGGAAGTCAGCACTTAGAGGCGACAGTCTGTTTCATGCTAGTGCAATCGTCAGCCGACTAGTGCTGTTATTTTTCTCGGCTATTTATATAAGGGTCAGTGGTGCATTATGGGTAGTCCATTTTGGCGGTTACTTTTACCGGAAGTCGCTTATTTGTTTATTTATTTATGTCAAATTATTTTGCTTGTTTTTTTGTTTGTTTTTTTATTTTTATTTTTATTTTTTATCTTATATATTTATTTATTTATTTTTTTATTTTGATCGGTGTATATATATATATATATATTTAGTTTACGAAAAACTAGGTAATCTGTATTGGTAGACCCAAGGAGGATTAATGGAAGTGAGTCATGTGTCGACCAGTTAATCAAAAAGAGAAATCAAACTGAACATATAATAGATGTAGCAGATCTGCCTGACTCTTAAAAACTACTGACAGGGAAGATAGAAACAGCAACACAAGATATTTCCAAAGCAGCTAGTTTGGTGGTTTCTTCAAGAACAGTCAGACACAGGCTTAAAGCAAAAGACATTGTTTCTAAATACATAAGAAGAAACTTGTCATATCTAGAAAAAAATCGACGGGCCTGGTTGGCATGGTGCAAAGCTCATTTACACTGGACTAAATCTGATTGGGAAGATGTTATGTGGAGTGACGAGAACCCCATTGATCTTAGATATGAAGGATGAATATGTGTTTAGTCTATGCACGGTGAAACAAATACTCCAGTGACTGCCAATGGCACTATTAAACACAATGAAAAAATTAACATTTGGGGTGCATTCTCAACAGCAGGAGTTGGTAATTTGTACAAAATCAAGAGAATCATAGACTAGCATCAATACCAAAACATTCTTGTTAATCGAATGTAGTAATCAAATTTTTCTGCTAAAAAACTTTTTGCTCAAGGTCAACGCTTCATGTTCCAACATGATAATGATCCTAGCGATACTGCCTTAAAGAATAAACTTTATCTAGAGAGGAAGTATGACGCTTCCTCTCTAGATAAAGTTTATTCTTAAAAATTGCAACTCTTCTAGTGGCCTAGTCAGAGCCCTGACCATAACCCAATTGAAAACCTTTGGTGATAATGGACAAGCGTGCTTGTAATAGGAAAGTTAACACAGAAGATGAGCTTTTTGGCGAATTAAACGAATGCTGGAAAAATCTGGCAAAGGATGTTGACTTACTAAAGAATTTAGTCTATAGCATGCCACAAAGAATTAAAAGACCGTTATTAAAGCAAAAGGATACCCAACAAAATACTAAATCATTTTTTGACTTGTATAATATACACATGTACACCCGTATTAATACCCTATATTCATAAATGAATTCGGTTACTCACTTGACTTGGTAAAAATACAAAAATCAACTTTCTATGGGTGTGTCATTTTTTTTGCCTCATATTGTAAATGGGTGGCCACTTGGAAATACCAGATGTTGTAAGTTTGGATGGGCAGATAGCATGATGTGTTTATGGCTATATCACTTTGAAACACCAGTTCCCTCACAATCAACAAAGTTAAACAATGTTGAGCCTGGTCGGTACCTTGATGGGTGACCACTTGGGAATACCAGATGCTGTAAGCTTGGATGGGCAGATAGCATGATGTACTTATGACCATATCACATTGAAACATTGGTTCCCTCATGATCAGCAAAGTTAAGCAATGTTGAGCCTGGTCAGTACCTTGATGGGTGACCACTTGGGAATACCAGATGCTGTAAGCTTGGATGGGCAGATAGCATGATGTACTTATGACCATATCACATTGAAACACTGGTTCCCTCATGATCAGCAAAGTTAAGCAATGTTGAGCCTGGTCAGTACCTTGATGGGTGACCACTTGGGAATACCAGATGCTGTAAGCTTGGATGGGCAGATAGCATGATGTACTTATGACCATATCACATTGAAACACTGGTTCCCTCATGATCAGCAAAGTTAAGCAATGTTGAGCCTGGTCAGTACCTTGATGGGTGACCACTTGGGAATACCAGATGCTGTAAGCTTGGATGGGCAGATAGCATGATGTACTTATGACCATATCACATTGAAACACTGGTTCCCTCATGATCAGCAAAGTTAAGCAATGTTGAGCCTGGTCAGTACCTTGATGGGTGACCACTTGGGAATACCAGATGCTGTAAGCTTGGATGGGCAGATAGCATGATGTACTTATGACCATATCACATTGAAACACTGGTTCCCTCATGATCAGCAAAGTTAAGCAATGTTGAGCCAGGTCAGTACCTTGATGGGTGACCACTTGGGAATACCAGATGCTGTAAGCTTGGATGGGCAGATAGCATGATGTACTTATGACCATATCACATTGAAACACTGGTTCCCTCATGATCAGCAAAGTTAAGCAATGTTGAGCCTGGTCAGTACCTTGATGGGTGACCACTTGGGAATACCAGATGCTGTAAGCTTGGATGGGCAGATAGCATGATGTACTTATGACCATATCACATTGAAACATTGGTTCCCTCATGATCAGCAAAGTTAAGCAATGTTGAGCCTGGTCAGTACCTTGATGGGTGACCACTTGGGAATACCAGATGCTGTAAGCTTGGATGGGCAGATAGCATGATGTACTTATGACCATATCACATTGAAACACTGGTTCCCTCATGATCAGCAAAGTTAAGCAATGTTGAGCCTGGTCAGTACCTTGATGGGTGACCACTTGGGAATACCAGATGCTGTAAGCTTGGATGGGCAGATAGCATGATGTACTTATGACCATATCACATTGAAACACTGGTTCCCTCATGATCAGCAAAGTTAAGCAATGTTGAGCCTGGTCAGTACCTTGATGGGTGACCACTTGGGAATACCAGATGCTGTAAGCTTGGATGGGCAGATAGCATGATGTACTTATGACCATATCACATTGAAACACTGGTTCCCTCACAATCACTGAAGTTAAGCAATGGCAGACCAATTCTGTGTCACCATAATTGTGGATTGGCATAAAACTACGCTAATCATGGTAAATTATTTAAACTTTTTAATCTGGAATAATTTTTTTAAAAAAACTGTCTTTCCACCCATTTGTACTAACGTAGGTATTCCCCCAAGGCTCCATACTTGGTATACTCTGTTTTTAATTTTCAATAATGACCTTCTTGATGACATCAGCTCTCAACTCGAGATCTCTTCTGATGGCATAAAAATTTACTCCTGCATCAATAGTAAAGCTGATCAGTCCGACAAGGTCAAAATAGCAGCTGATGCCCCAAAAACAATGCTAACTTCTCGCTCATGGAGCTCCCTTCTGGTTCCATGCTTTCCAACCAACTTTAATATGAAAAAATTTAAATGCAATGTCAATTGCTATCTACTGCCCTCCTGATTACTCTTCTCTCTTCCCTCTCATAAGTAATGTTTTTGTTCCTAATTCTTCCACACCCAGTAACCCCTTGAGTCCCAGTGGCATTACTGCCTTGCATGGTGTGATACTGATTTTTTTAAAATTATTGTAGGAAATTTTATCTTTATTAGGTTTCTCATATTTGTGGATCCATACCAGACTAAGACAAACCTTGTAAATAAATTGAACTCTTTCCTATGAAGTAAGGATTAGTTTGTGGATCTTGTTGGTAATTGCAGTTGATCATCAGCTATAATGGAGATGTTAATACAACTAATCAATATGGATGGTGTTTATATAGCTGGGTAGGATGAGGTTTTGTTCCAACCGTGTCAATAGAAGTTGGTTCTAACATGTCAAGTACCTTCTGTAGCATGTTATATTTGGAGTATCATATGGAACGAGTAAGCAACAAGGAAGTCCTAAAGAAAATGGTAACAGAAAGCATGGGTATGACGATAACAAATCTTCTGTTCTGGAGATTAGAGATTCTGCTGTTGTTCCCAGGTTAACTTTGACCCAGGGTGGTTGCACATGTTAGGGTCCTAGCTATAGGAAAATAGTGACAAACAAAACACTATGAACATATAAAAATACATTTTTAAAGCAAAATGTCCAGCAATAAATTTTATAGTAGAATTATCAGCAATATTTTTGCTATAAAAAGCAAAATGACCCAACAATACATTGTATATGTAGATGAAGGTATACAAATGTGTTCAATATGTGAAAATTATTGTTAATGAAAGATTGTTTTAGGCGTTTTTAGTTTGTTATAAAATATTGTGCATAGAAGGGATGTTAATTTATTAAATTATTTATAATGACTTTGTAGATAGGGAAAGAAAAATGTTTATATATCAGAAGAATTTTATGACAAAGAATCTATGACAAAGTAGAAATATGTTTTTTTGTGTGACACATTTTGGCCTTTGGAACTTCATGAGAGTAAAGTGATATGGTTACACATGCACATGAAGGAGATAGATTCTGAAATTTTTAATTTTAATTTTAAAAATTTGGGGTTTTTAAATATGTATTTGGGTGTATAGCCAAGCTGATTTCGTTTAGTTTCTTTTACTTCTTGTTTGTTTTTATCAGTTTTGTTATACTTTGTATATCTATGAAAAAGAAGCCATTCTAAAAATAAATCTTATGTTTGGTTGTAATATATAAAGCTGAAAGTTCATGTGTGAGTCCACTCAAAACCTGAACGTTAGTTGCCATATATACTCGCATATCATGTGATATTTGAAGACCTAATCTTGAAGCTAATTTGACTACAGTAAGTGGATATATAGTTTGGACAATGGTGTAGCCAGTGCCAGCAGCACATATGTTAATATTATATCTAATGTATGATGTGACCCCATTAAAATTAGTTTCAAAATTAGGTCTTCTGAAGTCGCATGATACCTGAGTATATATGGTAAATGTGTTGGTTGTCAGTCCAGGTGCACAGAAATCTATGACAAAATAAATGGAGTTTGGCATGTAGTTGAGTTTAAATGAGACTCTTAAGTATAAGGGGTGGAAACTAAAATTCTTCAGCTCTCTCAGTACTTGTAATGTCTCAGGTATCAATGACTGACACTGACCCTCCCAATTTTAGTGTAAAAAGAGAGGAACTGCCTTGAGTAGGGTCCACTGGAGCTGCGCATAATAATGAACATGCATAAGAAATGCAATTTTATATTCATTATTTCTATTAGCATATGGCACATCTTAACCAACTTACGTAGTGAACTTGGGTAAATGGATGGCAGAACATGTTTTAGGAGATTTAACAAAAAGACTAAATTTATTAAGAGCAACAAATGAGAGGAAATTGTGGAGAGCCATGATCATCAGCGTCCTGAAGAAAATACTTTGTAGGTAACTCATTAGTCCTGAATTTTTGTCTAATTCTCAAGTCAAATTGTCAAATCTACAATACAGAGCTCCCCACTCTAATAAGGTAGAATTCATATAAAATACAAATCCTATTGTAACCTGATTATGTATAATAATGGATCATATGCAATGTAGGTGAACAATTTGACTAGAAAAATTGAAAATAAAGAAATTGTATCTAAATACAGATTAGAGACATGTCACAAAAGATCATTCTATCTTAAATAAATCAATAATCTTTTGCGGGTGTAGTATGCACTGGCCGTGGCCAACTGAATTTCTTCCTCTCTCAAATTTCTCAATTTTAAATGATAACATATGAGTAAAAGCCTTGGTGTCCACTCCTGAGCCACAAGCCGAGAGGTGGCCATAGATCTTTAGTGCCAAACTTATGGAGAGATGTTGCTCTCCATTCAACATCTCATAATAAATAAACTCCCTTCTTTTAACAGTGGTGGTGATGCTATTAAAAACAGTAATGCCACAAATAGCTGATATAATGCCCACTGCAGGGCTGGTGAAAGGGTCACATGTCCCTCCCGCATCGATGATACTCACCACTGGACTCTATGACATGGAGCCTCCACTCTACAACCTCTCAATATTCGTAAGGTCGTATTCATATAAAATACAAATTTTATTCTAACCCAATTATGTACAATAATGGATCATATGCAATAAAGGTGAACAATTCAACTAGTAAAAAGGAAAATAAATACAATGTATCTAAAAATACTAATTAGAGACATATCATAATAGATCATTCCATCTTAAATAAAACAGCAATGTTTTACAGCAATTTTTAACAATGCTTGAGATTTTTCTTGTTAGAAAGTTGAATAGTGAAGTACCTCATTTCAGAAATATAGACAGGTGTATATATGTGCTTGTGTGTAGGTAACCGTATGTGTTAAGTATAAATGTGTAGGTATCTATGTGTATTATACAGGCCCTGCCACTCTATCACACCTAAGTTTTCATAAGGGAATATTCATATTGAATACTCAATTTATTGTAAGCCAAAAAAAATCAGACGTTTTGAGAAAGGTTGGATTGAGAATTTTTCAGCAACACTTATATATATATATATATATATATATATATATATATATATATATATATATGGCTAATACAAAGGTCTCATGCCCACACCAAAGTATTTGATACACACTCTGCATGTGAATTTTCATAAGGTAGAATTCATATAAAATACAAATTTTATTCTAGCCTAATTACATACAATAATAGATCATATGCAATATAGGGGAACAATTCAACTAGAAAAATTGAAAATAAATACAATGTATCTAAATATAAATTAGAGACCTGTCATAATAGATCACTCCATCTTAAATGAATCAACAATGTTTTGAAGCAATTTTTAACATCAGTTGGAGATTTTTATTGATACAAAGTTGAATAATTTAACTCATTCAACATTATAGATAAAAAATAATGATTTCATATGTTTTTTCAAGACTTAGCATGAGAAAAACAAATTCACGATTTAGATGAAAAAAAAAAACATGACAAAAAAGACCCGGGAATGACATCAAAATCAGCAAAAAATTTTCAATCTTTAATAGTGTGTTGCTAATAGAATTTGTAATGTAGAAAAATGTAAGTAGAAAAAATGAAAATATTGATGTGATACCTAGGGTTATAAAGCACTGCCCAGGCCACCAATCAGACTTACTCTTCACGTGGGGAGGCAGCATGTGGTGGCCTTGATATATAGTATATCCTAAGACCAATAAAGAAAAGCGTAAATTTATTGTCAAATAAATAAATCTCTGTGCCATTTTATAAATATTTTCTTGGAAATTGTTCAGATGAGCACTTCACTATGGTACCTAGAGTGTTTTACTGTAAGCATTAGACTGGCATTGAGATCTCATCAATTTACAGTTAAGCTAGCTGATACGGTTGTAACTTCTACGCTAACAGTTTCTTTTCTCACACTTCTCACTTGTGGAACTCCCTTCTGGCTTCAAGCTTTCCAGCCAACCGTAATCTGCAAAATTTTAAATGCAATGTCAATCGCTATCTATTGTTCGCCTGATTGCTCTTTTCTCTTTCTCCTCATTACTAATGTTTCTGAACCTATTTACTCCACATCCTGTAACCCCTTATATGCTAGTGGCTGTATTGCCTTGCTTGGGATGATACCAAAAAAAAAAAAAAAAATACAACAGAAATTTATGAACACTTATAAAGTGAGTATATGGCAACATAGTCATAAAGAAAATGGCAACAAAAAGAACACTTATACTCAATATTAGAAAGGAAGAGCTGAAATTGCTTGGACATATGAGGAAGGAAGGCTTGGAAACTTAACATCCTCATTGAGGGCAAGAGAGCCACCAAACTGATGTGAATGATTGGTGGAAACAAAGCCTAATAGGAGGCTTAACAAAAGAAGAAAACCAAAGAGCCACACAAGAAGTTGTGGAGAGCTATGACTGCTCATATCCAGAAAGGATGCGGCATAATGAAGAATCCTGGAAACATTTCTATATTTCTCAATGGAGTCATCTGTGAAGTATATACATGGCTTGCACTTATGCCAAATTATTATGGCAATATAACATGGCTCAGATTTCTCTAGGGTCAACACTGCCCCAAAATAAAAGGTAACTCCTAAGGTCAATTTATTCTTCATAAACTTGAAAATCAAACCTCTGTTAAGATAGGAATTGGCAACAACACTGTCCCATTTAATCAGCCTCTGAACATGATGCCAAGATCTGTGTATGTATCCCACAAGAAAGTCATCAGAAATCAATGCTCACAAGTTAAAAATGGCTTAGTTTAACAACACATTATGAAATTATGAGGATATGCTCTCTCTCTCTCTCTCTCTAGAATAAAACATTATTATTATAGTCTGGAGGAGACATCTATTTACTCCCGTTTTAATGTTAAGTCTGATTGGTTCAATATGGTCAAATTATTTTAAAAATGACCTACAATCTGTTGATAAGTGGGCCAAGAAATGGCTTGTAAATTTTAATGCTTCCAAAACAAAACTATTCTCTTTTACTCATCTTAGAGATTTTTTTTGCCTTTCATCAGTATGGCTGATGCTAACCTCCAGAAGAATGACTTATTGCAATTACTTGGGCTAATGCTTTCCCATGACCTAAAGTAGAAAGATTATATCGAATCAATTGTTAGGTCAATGTATCCATGCTTGACAATTATTCTCACCAGAATCTATCTTATACAATTATAAATCTACCATTCCTCCTTGCATTCAATATTTCTGCCACATCTAATCAAGTAATTTTGCTATCTGTCCATATTTCTGAGATGTGGTATTATGTACACTATTTACTTTATTCGGGCTATTGTTCTCATCTTTGTTGCCATATTTATTACAACGGCCTTCTTCAGGTGGTTGGCATGTTGAACTGAACCCTTTATTTTGCTCACTGGGGTAGACTGTTCTAGTTCCACGTGCCATGTTTTAATGGATGTCATTTATCAATTATCTCCTGTTAATTCCCCTCTCCAAGTTCTCCACTGTCCTTAACATGATAAAGACGTTGGTTAGATCCAGTGACAGGACCCAAAGAGCGTGAGTTCAATACCTGGTTATAGTGAGAGTGGATACCTCCACAATATCATAGACTAGATGTATTAAATATATATATATTCAAAACATTCATTCACTCATCATATAAACTTTTTATTTTACTACTTTTAAAAATGTTAGTCTTTAATAAATGTTTAATTGTCTTGATTGATTTTTTCTAGAACGCACGCATTTGAGAGTAATGTACTTTTACGAAGGATGGAGGGTTAGTGTAAAAAACTGTTACACTTGTATTTTTTTTTGGCTCGGTTGTTAAAACCAAACAAAATTGTGAAGGATCCATTTCAAGTTTGAAGAAAAATGTTTTTGTATTTTGTGGCCAATGAGAGCCATGGTCATAGGCCCTTGTGAAAACTTTGATAGAGCCTTCCGTGAGCCTAAATTTCTGAATAAATAAGCTCTCAGGTCAGTACATGGGAGAAGACATTTTGGCAGCAAGGGGACACGGCAAATCAACATCAATAAGCAGAAGGCATTTGATATCAGGAAAAGAGCATCAAGAAGGCACAAGATTACCAGCCAGCTACAGAGAGACTAAAGAATTTTGAAAATTGTGAAAATTCTCCTGTGGTCAGACAACGAAGAACAAAAAAAAATTCAAAGAAATTTTCTCAGGCACAAACAGTGCAAATTTAAAATGGACTTATAATTATATTATAATTTATATATAATTTAAAATTATAATTATATTATAATTATAAATTACATAATTATATATTAATTATATATTAATTATATTACATAATATATATAATTCATAATTATAATTTATATATAATTTATAATTATAATTATAAATTATATAATTATAATTTATATATAATTTATAATTATAATTATAAATTATATAATTATATATTAATTATATAATAATATTATATAATATATATAATTTATAATTATATTATCATTTATATACAATTTATAATTATAATTATATTATAATTATAAATTATATAATTATATATTAATTATATAATAATATTATATAATATATATAATTTATAATTATATTATCATTTATATATAATTTATAATTATAATTATATAATTATATATCAATTATATAAATATATATTAATTACATAATTATATATTAATAATAATATATATAATTCATAATTAAATTATATTATAATTTGTGGGGCAAGTAAAAGTAGAGTTTTTGTTTTTTCACAAAGATGTTTGCGTCTTGGTTTTCTGCCTTCTTGAATTGTTTTCTCTTGTTTATTTCAGAATCCTTGTCTTTTCCTAAAATGTAATTTTTCAATTTTTAGCAGAAATCTTGCTTTAATAGGTCCAAAAAAGAACATTTTTGTGCCAACTTTGTGTTTATACCTTTTTTGTAATTGTATAATAAATGTTTTTTCCTTTAAAATTTTTCACAGTGGTTGAGATTTATTTTGTGATTTGTACTTATGACTTTCTATTCCTGAGGAGGCATGGTGGAGCAATGGATAGTGGCTCAGATTGAGGAATCGGAGAGCCGAGTTCGAATTCCACTCAAGTCTATTACATTCACTTACGTGCTAATACCATCGGGAAAGGTATGAATCCTCTTCTTCTCCCTCCAGCTATGGGTAAATAGCAGGACAGACCCGGTTCTATAGCCTTGGATGGCAACTGGTCTATCACACAAAGAAATTGCAACCTACTGTGGTAACAAAATCTGCCTCATCAGTCATGCATCAAAAGATACACAAACGCCCACATGTGTATCACGCATGGCACATAACTGACTGATTCCTGTTGGCTAGATTTTTGTGTTTGACACTAGACTTTAGATTTGGTAGGGAATAAAATTTTTATATTTTGCACAAAAATGATGAATGTGGTTTCCGTGCAATTTTAAAATTTTTATAATCTTTAAATATTAAATTAATATCACTGTTTAAAAAACAACAATGTCCACTCAGAAAAGTGTATTCAATAAAATAAGGTTTTGTGTAAAAAATAATATCCAATTAAAACTATTTAATTCTTTAAATTACAGTGTATGCTGAATGTTTAGTCATAAAACTAGTGACAGTAAAATTTAATAAATTTATTCATTCATTCCTATTATAATGACAGTAAATACTAAAAGCATATATAGGAAGTAAGCAGAGGCCAACATTTCCATAATACATTGACTTTCATTCCCTCTAATGATTCTATATATATAGTGACATAGCAAATACTAAAAGCATATATAGCAAGTAAGCAGAGGCCAACATTTCCATAATACATTGACTTTCATTCCATCTAATGATTCTATATACATAGTGGCATAGCAAATACTAAAAGCATATATAGGAAGTAAGGAGAGGCTAACATTTCCATAATACATTGAATTTCATTTCCTCTAATGATTCTATATATATAGTGGCATAGCAAATACTAAAAGCATATATAGGAAGTAAGCAGAGGCCAACATTTCCATAATACATTGACTTTCATTCCCTCTAATGATTCTATATATATAGTGGCATAGCAAATACTAAAAGCATATATAGGAAGTAAGCAGAGGCCAACATTTCCATAATACATTGACTTTCATTCCCTCTAATGATTCTATATACATAGTGGCATAGCAAATACTAAAAGCATATATAGGAAGTAAGCAGAGGCCAACATTTCCATAATACATTGACTTTCATTCCCTCTAATGATTCTATATATATAGTGGCATAGCAAATACTAAAAGCATATATAGGAAGTAAGGAGAGGCTAACATTTCCATAATACATTGAATTTCATTTCCTCTAATGATTCTATATACATAGTGGCATAGCAAATACTTAAAGCATATATAGGAAGTAAGCAGAGGTTAACATTTCCATAATACATTGAATTTCATTTCCTCTAATGATTCTATATACATAGTGGCATAGCAAATATTAAAAGCATATATAGGAGGTAAGCAGAGGCCAACATTTCCATAATACATTGAATTTCATTTCCTCTAATGATTCTATATACATAGTGGCATAGCAAATATTAAAAGCATATATAGGAGGTAAGCAGAGGCCAACATTTCCATAATACATTGAATTTCATTTCCTCTAATGATTCTATATATATAGTGGCATAGCAAATACTTAAAGCATATATAGGAAGTAAGCAGAGGCTAACATTTCCATAATACATTGAATTTCATTCCCTCTAATGATTCTATATATATAGTGGCATAGCAAATACTAAAAGCATATATAGGAGGTAAGCAGAGGCCAACATTTCCATAATACATTGAATTTCATTTCCTCTAATGATTCTATATACATAGTGGCATAGCAAATATTAAAAGCATATATAGGAGGTAAGCAGAGGCCAACATTTCCATAATACATTGAATTTCATTTCCTCTAATGATTCTATATACATAGTGGCATAGCAAATATTAAAAGCATATATAGGAGGTAAGCAGAGGCCAACATTTCCATAATACATTGAATTTCATTTCCTCTAATGATTCTATATATATAGTGGCATAGCAAATACTTAAAGCATATATAGGAAGTAAGCAGAGGCTAACATTTCCATAATACATTGAATTTCATTCCCTCTAATGATTCTATATATATAGTGGCATAGCAAATACTAAAAGCATATATAGGAGGTAAGCAGAGGCCAACATTTCCATAATACATTGAATTTCATTTCCTCTAATGATTCTATATACATAGTGGCATAGCAAATACTAAAAGCATATATAGGAAGTAAGGAGAGGCTAACATTTCCATAATACATTGAATTTCATTTCCTCTAATGATTCTATATACATAGTGACATAGCAAATACTAAAAGCATATATAGGAAGTAAGCAGAGGCCAACATTTCCATAATACATTGACTTTCATTTCCTCTAATGATTCTATATATATAGTGGCATAGCAAATACTTAAAGCATATATAGGAAGTAAGCAGAGGCTAACATTTCCATAATACATTGACTTTCATTCCCTCTAATGATTCTATATACATAGTGGCATAGCAAATACTTAAAGCATATATAGGAGGTAAGCAGAGGCCAACATTTCCATAATACATTGAATTTCATTTCCTCTAATGATTCTATATACATAGTGGCATAGCAAATATTAAAAGCATATATAGGAGGTAAGCAGAGGCCAACATTTCCATAATACATTGAATTTCATTTCCTCTAATGATTCTATATACATAGTGGCATAGCAAATATTAAAAGCATATATAGGAGGTAAGCAGAGGCCAACATTTCCATAATACATTGAATTTCATTTCCTCTAATGATTCTATATACATAGTGGCATAGCAAATATTAAAAGCATATATAGGAGGTAAGCAGAGGCCAACATTTCCATAATACATTGAATTTCATTTCCTCTAATGATTCTATATATATAGTGGCATAGCAAATACTTAAAGCATATATAGGAAGTAAGCAGAGGCTAACATTTCCATAATACATTGAATTTCATTCCCTCTAATGATTCTATATATATAGTGGCATAGCAAATACTAAAAGCATATATAGGAGGTAAGCAGAGGCCAACATTTCCATAATACATTGAATTTCATTTCCTCTAATGATTCTATATACATAGTGGCATAGCAAATATTAAAAGCATATATAGGAGGTAAGCAGAGGCCAACATTTCCATAATACATTGAATTTCATTTCCTCTAATGATTCTATATACATAGTGGCATAGCAAATATTAAAAGCATATATAGGAGGTAAGCAGAGGCCAACATTTCCATAATACATTGAATTTCATTTCCTCTAATGATTCTATATATATAGTGGCATAGCAAATACTTAAAGCATATATAGGAAGTAAGCAGAGGCTAACATTTCCATAATACATTGACTTTCATTCCCTCTAATGATTCTATATACATAGTGGCATAGCAAATACTTAAAGCATATATAGGAGGTAAGCAGAGGCCAACATTTCCATAATACATTGAATTTCATTTCCTCTAATGATTCTATATACATAGTGGCATAGCAAATACTAAAAGCATATATAGGAAGTAAGGAGAGGCTAACATTTCCATAATACATTGAATTTCATTTCCTCTAATGATTCTATATACATAGTGACATAGCAAATACTAAAAGCATATATAGGAAGTAAGCAGAGGCCAACATTTCCATAATACATTTTGTGTGCCAACAGATACAATAAATTTAATATTCATTAAAAAGCTGATCATTATATATTAATTCATATTCTGATTAAAAATGTATTCACTTTAGATGAATATCCAAAGTGTATATTTTGACTATTGCAATGGGGGAATTTTCCATAAGCCATCTCTTTGTAAAAGTTGGTTTTGGTACAGGAAGATAAAAAGGTCATTCACAGGAAAATGTATGAATAATAATTGGGTGCTTAAAAGATGATCTTGTCGATTTTTGTGACAAAAAAACTTGGCACTAAGTCTGTGTTTTACACTGAATGTCTTATAGGATGTGATTGTTCGTGTCAGGAATTAATTGAAGCATTACTGATAGTGCTTAGTGCTATCATATATATATATATATATATATATATATATATATAGGGTGACCCCAAAAACGGGAATTTTTGAAGTGCGTATTGCTAGACATGAGCAAGTGGCAACACTGCGAGACAGTGACCTTGAGCAAGTAAACATTTCGCCATTTTAGTGACAAGAATGAAATTCACAATATCCCAGCTGAGATGTTGCAGCAGTCAATGAGGAATCTCAACAGCAGATTTCAAGAATGCATTCGTACAGGAGGACGCCATCTACAGGACATAATTTTTAAAAAATGAAAATTCCATCATTGTTTCTTAAATGGCATGTTTTAAGGTTTCAATTACTATGAATTAGATATTTTTCTTCCATCACTCTTGGTTTTATTGGATTGTTAAAAAGTTACCGTTTTTTGGGGTCACCCTATATATATATATATATATATATATATATATATATATATATATATAAAATTAATATGAAAAAGTTTTTCACTTAACCGAGCAGTATTTCCGTCATGCTGACATTGGAGTTTCATGGTCACATAGATATGTGACTACTCTCCAGATCATAGTCCACCTCCACTCCAAAGAGTAGTCACATATCTATGTGACCATGAAACTCCAAAGTCAGCATGATGGAAATACTGCTCAGTTAAGTGAAGAAGCTTTTTAATATTAATTCTATTAACTATCTGTCTCTCCAATACTGGGCACACTATCCCAAATCCTGCTTGCCTTAAATACGTCCTTATCAGCAAACCACTGA
Source organism: Acanthosepion esculentum (assembly GCA_964036315.1). Taxonomy (NCBI): domain Eukaryota; kingdom Metazoa; phylum Mollusca; class Cephalopoda; order Sepiida; family Sepiidae; genus Acanthosepion; species Acanthosepion esculentum. Next base: position 60,670,546 of record OZ038508.1, on the reverse strand, counting down.
AAAACCAGCTGTTTTGGATTCAAAAGCAGTCTCTCAAAATACCATTATATATATATATATATATATATATATATATATATATATATATATATATATATATATATATATATTTAAACCAGAAATTTCCCATGATTTTTCTTGAATGGTTGTATCTGCTTGAAGTGTAGCTTAATGTAAACAAATGACAACTTATATTATGAAATGGACTAAGTCCAACAATTATTTTAATATATTTTCTGTTTATCCATTATTTTTATAGATACAAATATTTAAGTAAATGCTCTGCTTATAATAAACAGTATTAATGTCTGAGAAATTTCATAGAAAATATGTGACCTCCAATAGGAGTCAAAGCTGTATCCTATACGGAACTCTCATTTGGCCTGGCATGCTATACCATTTAGCTACAGGGGAAGTGTTTGGATAGCAAAGTCAAATTACTGTTTTTAAGCAACAAATTTCCTACGATATTTTCTTGAATGCTCATATCTGCTTGAAGCATGTTTTAATGTAAACAAATGACAACATATAGTTTTATTGCAGTTATATCTCTATTTTTTAATATTTTTTATACTTATAATATATATCAAGAAAGAAATCCTACACAGCATCCTACACAGGTGCAAATAGAAACGTATACACATACACACACACAAAGAAGAAGATAAAAATCAACCAAACACCAATAAAAAGTGCATAAATTATTTTTAACTTAATATAAGAATAATGAAAATGGCAGTCACTTGCAGAAACCTCCTGATGATTGGACCCAAAAATTATACAAAGTTTCATCTATGAAACTCTGGAGTAGGGGTACTGAATATAACATCAAACAGCTGAGTGAGAAATTTTATATTTGTATTACTAATACATACATACTTACATACATATATACATATATGTTGGTATAAAGGGTGAAAAAAAAATGCTTGGACAGAAGCGTCTATGTTTTTTAAATTTGGATTTTAATGTAACTAAAACAATAGAAATATTTCAATTTCATTTTTGCCTTGAAAAAGTCGGAAGACAAAACGCGTTGGCAAGATTTTTCCAATTGTCATTTTATACCAATATGTCTTGTCCACAGAATTAATCTGGGAATTTAACTATATATATATAATGTTGTTGCAGAAACAAAGAATGGGTAACCTGGAAGGCAGAACTTGTCGCTGTTGTTGCTACTACTGAAGAAGTTAATTTCTTCTTTGCCTCATTAACGTAGATTCGAGGAAAAGGAATACGTCGTATTTTGTGTAAATAAATGTATAATTTATTTGCATATATACAAAGCCATCATACTACCTGTTGCTGTTGTAAAAGGCAACAGAGTGGGAGAGAGAGAAAGAAAGAGAAAGAAAGAAGGTTGGTCATGGCTGTCGGCTGATGTTTTGTGAAGACAGCTGCGTCGAAAGTTGAAAGTGATAGTATCGCATTCAGTGTACATGCTGTGTTCTTGACCAGCCTCTGCGTGTCGACATCTCAGCCGGGTCTCTCTCTCTGTCTCTGCCCTTTGCGGCATTGAATCAGGGAATTTATATCCATCATACCGGCTCCACATCACAGCCTGGGTCTTTTAGTAGGAGTTATTTCTATATATAAAGTTCATTTTATTTCATTCAATACCGAAACATGCATTGAGCCATGATGCGCAGAGACGCATTTTCACATTCTGCCTTGCGTCGTCAAGCAGCCAACATCTGGTTTAGTTTAAGAGACATGAGAACATATATATATATATATATATAATGATCGATTGGTATATAATCCAAGTGAATCCTATTAATATAATATAAAATATTACATAATAAATATTAAAACTTATTCACATAGAGCATTCAAAGTTTTATTTAAACAGACCATATGAATATATTGTATATAACTTATAAGTAAACTGAGCATATTGTATGTAATTTAAAATAAATATACGCACACAGACAAAATAAATCTAGCATAGTTTTCAGATTATATATATATATATATATATATATATATATATATATATATATATATATAATCTGAAAACTATATATATATAAGTGAATATTGAAGTCAACACTCAGAGGCGACAGGCTGTTTCTTCATTGAGTGTTGACTTCATTGTTCACTTTTATATTTATATTTACATATGCTTTATCTCTGATATTGAGCACTTTATCCCATAAATATAGCACACCTTAAAAGTATATTTCTTCATATATATATATATATATATATATACATATTGTGCGAATCATTCATATGAATTCGCATGTCGGAATTTATAAACAAGGATCATACCATTCATTAACGGATTTGAGGTTAATGTATTTTATTATTAAAAATTGTTTGCAAGAGTGATTCTTACCATATCATTAACTTCATTATGTGCTTTTCGTATGAATGATTTGCGTAATATAAATTTAACCTGCACCACATAATTGATATATATATATATATATATATATATATATATATATATTTATATATGTGTGTGTGTGTGTGTGTGTGTGTGTGTGTGTGTGTGTCTCATTAAATTATATAGACATATTATGATTATTTTTATAATAACTGTCTCTAGTTCACTAATTATCTTCTACATGTTAAGTTGAAATTCATCAAAGATGGTGCCTTATTTTTTGTTAGCCCAAGTACTTTCGATCTCCTCCGAGATCATCCTCAGAGGTGAATTGTGAAGACGAACTTAATGTAATTGCAATCTTTGTGATGGTGATTTTTGTAAACATGTGTGAATGTTCTGTTATAATTAATTTAAAATTAACCGTTGTGGTTATGATGTTTTGTAAACAAGCGTTCCCAATACAAGGAGGATAACTAGAGATGATAAAATGCAACATGGTGTTAAATTTTAATCAACTGAAGTAAATTTTGAAAAAAAAAAAATGTTACTACACTCATAATAAATTGAGGCTGATCTCACAGGAGATTGAAAGTAATTGGGTTTACAAAAAATATGTCGCCTTCCTTGACGAATTTCAACTTAACATCAAGAAAATAATTAGAGAACTAGAAAAGATGAATATATATATATATATATATATAAATATATATATATATTTGTCATCCACAGCTCATCAGTGTGGCTAGACGTCCGGTTGCCTCTAGCTAGGATCGAAACCCGACTGAATTGGCGTCAGTCGGAACTTCTACCACTAAGCCGTCGGCGCACGGCAGGGATGAAGGTGAATTTTAGCGTGTTTATTTTTAGATTTAGATAAACACACAGTGACTGAGAGTGACTCAATTCTGCCGAAGAGTCGTACAATATTAGCTTAAATAGTGACTGTTTACAAACTCACACCTCAAACCAGAGAGCTCAACCGAAATTAATTTTTCAGGAGCCAATATATATATATATATATATATATATATATATATTCCTTCTTTTCTTCCTTCAGGGCCATGCATGATGCATGCATGGGGGATCATTTCTCTTTTTAATTTATGACTATCTGTAGATATTTTTTGCAATAGACTAGTTGTCAGCCAAGGTGATAAGATGTCTGTCCTGCTATTTAACACACAGCTGTGGAGAGAATCGAAGGATTCATAACTTTTCCAACAGTATTTGCACGTAAGTGAATGTAACAAACTTGACACAAATTTAAATTCTATGCTTCTATTTCTCATTCTGAGCCATTATCCTGTGGTGCTTTCCCTCACAAGATACGAGCAGTGCACAGTGGGTTCCCAAGTGGACATATCAAATTTTGACAACTTCCTCAAATGACTTTAGAACATGGAAAAATGAAAAGTTCAGTTTCTGTAGTATCAAAAAATGGTCTTATTTGTCTTCTAACTCCAATTATTTCTCAAGATATGCCCATTTGAAGCTCGTGAATTTCAAGTTTTCGATACATCCTGGAAACATAAGTTTTTTTTCTAAATATGTCCCATAAGCCCCTAAGATAAGGCCAAATGCCCAAAATTTGATTCAATATAAAAAATTGGGTATATGGACAGGTTTTTGACATATTTTGATGAGTTTTCCACAAAATTTACTGTAAAAATGGGCATTTTTTTCCATCAAAAAGCCCCAAAATTGGCCCCCGCTGATAAATTGTGATGAAAAATTGCAGAAAAGCCCCGAGATGAAATTTTTCATGCTTCACATATAAGAATCTAGACATGTAGGGCTATCATAATCCATTTGGGTGAAAAAAATTCACTCTGGGGAACCATTTTAATTCTTTTATATTGAAAAAAAAATAACTATTAACTTTTTTCAGTAATCTTTGTGATGAGTTGTAGCTGTATATGATTTATTGTTCATTTTTAAACTTGAATATTTGAAACGCTCATTGTCTGTAGTGTCAAAAAATGGTCTAATTTGTCTTCTAACTCCAAATATTTCTCAAGATATGCCTGTTTGAAGTTCGTTCGTAAATGTCGGATTTCCTCACAGATGAATAACTATTAACTTTTTTTCAGTAATCTTTGTGATAAGTTGTAGCTGTATATGATTTATTGTTCATTTTTAAACTTGAATATTTGAAACGCTCATTGTGTGTAGTGTCAAAAAATGGTCTAATTTGTCTTCTAACTCCAAATGTTTCTCAAGATATGCCTGTTTGAAGTTCGTTCGTAAATGTCGGATTTCCGCAAAATTTCTACCCTTCTATCTTTTGGCCCCAACTTGGATTTTTGAGCCAAAAACTCATAAAAAATCATATCTCAGTTCTTGAAAATCAATTTTTTTGCATACCACACCCTAGAATTTGTCTAAAATGTACTTAAGCACCTGAAGCAGGTGCTTACCGTATGTTATTGTCATATGTCCGCTTGACCCTCATTTAAGCCCACTGTGCAGTGGTAGTAGAATTTTAGGCTTGTTTTTACAAAGATAAGAACAGGAAAAATAAAAGTCACAATACAGAGAAGACATGACAAATTGTCTGGTACAAGTGAGGTCATCCTGTCCAGTCACTGTTTTATGAGTATCTTGCTCATGGCTTTGCTGTTCAGCTGAGACTTGCCTGTAAAAGCATTGTCAAACAGTGGTACACGCCAGCCATGCTTTCCCAAGACTTCTAGTCCCAGCACTCTGGCACTGTCCTGCAACTTCTCTGGAACCTTGCTAATCAGTCTGTACAGTTCAAGATGCTTCCTCGTGGATTCTGCCAATGCCACATCCTCAGTTTTATATATATATATATATATATATATATATATATATACTCTCTTTATTGTCTCATCCTGCGCTAATACAGCATTGAGCACCGACCACATTGTCAGGAGCACCACATTCAGACTGAATCCCAGCCTGGTTAGATAATATCTCTTTCCTTTGAATATAACTGTCTGGTACAGCCACAGGGAACTCTCAATGTGAACCTGCAGGTATGCTTTCCTGAGGTCCAGAATGGATATGTTTGCATCCTGTTGTCTCTATTCTCTCAGTTTCTTTATGCAGGCGTCCACAGCACCCATCAATGTGTCAACATAGGTGTTTAGTTCATGATAGTCCATTACAGGATGCACCTTATGTTTGTTGGTCTGTAGTATGGATATCAGTCCCTTGTGCAGGCCAAATTCCTCATCGATATACAGCAGCAACCAACCATTGTCCATCCAAGTCTTCAACTCACGCTCGTACTCCTCCCTCAACTTGCTAGACACCAGATATTCAGAGATCCTGTTCCCAAGTTTTTCTGGTGCACAACCTGCTGAACACTTCCACTACACTCCCTACCACTTGTTGAATTTTGCACTAAAATCGGTACCTTAATGACATCAATACCAAGCAATAGATCAAAAGCCAGAGGCTTCCCTCACATAACCAGCACATCGATTGTGTTACCAGTTGCTGTGCAAATCCTAATGGTGCTGCTTCTGCAGCAGGCCTGTGTGGCTTTGGTTAATGTGGTTACCACCATATCTTGCATTGACCAAGACACATATAGCTGTGCACTTGGAATGGAACATGAGCACCCAGAGTTGAGGAGAGATGAGCATGGTGCACTATCAATGAAGATAGTGATGATAGGTAGCATCGAGTTCATCTTGTTGCCTGTAGAATAGACCAGCACCGATGTCTCGTCCCCAACTTCGTTCCCCAGACAATCTCTGACCAGGTGACTAGTCTTGTTGCACTGATAACAATGCACATGAGTGGTCTGCTCTCTCTGCACACAGTCCCTCATAAAGTGATTGGGACCATTGCACTTATAGCATGTAACAGGTGGGTTCACACCTGGGGAAGGTTGAGCAATCCGAACAGGCTGTGATGCAACAACGACTGGTTCCTTCACTGCAGCTTCGTCATAAGTGCCTGAGCTCAGGCCAACAGCTCCAGCATGGAGGAGGACTGTGGTGCCTCTTCATGAAGTCAGGAAGCCCTGCACAAACATGCATGCCATTGCATGTTCTGGGATTCCTCTGAAAAAAACTGACAACTTCCACAAATCCACCAAATATACATCTAGTCTTACCCGGATGCAACACATGGACCTCAAACTTCTCGTACGCCATGAATCTATCAGTGGCAAAGGTGGTGATTAGTGATTCCTTGATTTGGGCTGTGTTCGATTTCTCATCCTTGGTTAGTTGTTGGTAAACTGCAAATGCTCCCCCATTTAGGTGAAGAGGGTAACATGATCAAGCCAATTCACCCCAGACAGGTTGCACAACAATTCCAGCTTCTCAATCCAGTCAATCACAGCTCCAGTCCTGTCAAATTTGGGAATAATTTTCAGGTCTAACTGGTTGTCCATCTCTGCCAAAATAGTACAGTCTTTGCAAGAAAAAAAAGTCTCCCAAATGCCACGTTTGCTTGCATCCACTTCCAATTCACCATCCTTGTATACCAACTTTTAAAGCAGGTGATCATCCTTGTATGCAAATAACGAACATTCATAAAAAGGCTCAACATCACACATGTGTCTTGAACCTCTCGTAAATGGAAGTTCGGCAGGCCAGACACCTCAGCCGCTTTGGATCAGGTCAGTGCGAATATCTATTGTCACACCTACCTAATGTGCTTGTCTAAATCGATATCAGAACAGAGATTGGGAGAGAAAATACTGAACTACAAAGGATAGAAGCTGTGGAGATCCATGATTGCCCACAGCATGAAGGAACATGTCACATTAAAGGAGAATTGGTTTTATAGAAAACAACTCATTAAAATAGACTTTAGATGATCAAATAAATAGCCCAATTTTTAAAAAAAGGCAAAGGTCAAAAAAGAAAATTGGTGTCTATATTTCTGAGATGAGGTATTATGTACACTATTTACATTGTTTGGATTATCGTCCTCAACTTCGTTGCCATATTTATCACAATGTATAATAGGAAAATTGATTTATAGAGAAACTGTTAGTAAGTTTTTATTTTGTATTTGTTTTGCTTAATTCTTTAACAACATTTTTGTTTGTTTACATCTTTTATTATTACTTTTCTGCTTTGGCTTTAAATAACCAAAATAGGTTGATACGTTATAAAAAATAAATAAATAAATTTTATAATAATCACATTCTACCACCTTCTCTTGAATTCATACTGCACACCTCATAACAATTTCGACAGTTAATATCTTGAGTAGCTCTTGAGCCTTGTAATGTATGAAATTTAGTGCAAGAATCATACAAATTGTGAATAATATTCCTCCTTTTGCATCTATTGATGAAATACAGTGAGAGTTGTAGGTGAGCTGTTTTAATGTGCCATCATGTGCCATACATATCATGATCAGGGAAGTCGTTGAACATCTTCAAGAGCATGTTGTCTAGTGCAGACATCACGTTGTCAAGAATTATTCTGCTGGAACAGCTAGTCATGTTCCTGCTGCAGGAATTGAACGTCTAAACAATATTGGATATTTTAATAACTCTTCTCAAAATTATAATGTTAACAACAGTAAATATACAAAGAAGAGATTTGAATGTCGAAACAATATTGGATATTTTAATAACTCTTCTCAAAATTATAATGTTAACAACAGTAAATATACAAAGAAGAGATTTGAATGTCGAAACAATATTGGATATTTTAATAACTCTTCTCAAAATTATAATGTTAACAACAGTAAATATACAAAGAAGAGATTTGAATGTCGAAACAATATTGGATATTTTAATAACTCTTCTCAAAATTATAATGTTAACAACAGTAAATATACAAAGAAGAGATTTGAACGTCTAAACAATATTGGATATTTTAATAACTCTTCTCAAAATTATAATGTTAACAACAGTAAATATACAAAGAAGAGATTTGAATGTCGAAACAATATTGGATATTTTAATAACTCTTCTCAAAATTATAATGTTAACAACAGTAAATATACAAAGAAGAGATTTGAACGTCTAAACAATATTGGATATTTTAATAACTCTTCTCAAAATTATAATGTTAACAACAGTAAATATACAAAGAAGAGATTTGAATGTCGAAACAATATTGGATATTTTAATAACTCTTCTCAAAATTATAATGTTAACAACAGTAAATATACAAAGAAGAGATTTGAATGTCGAAACAATATTGGATATTTTAATAACTCTTCTCAAAATTATAATGTTAACAACAGTAAATATATAAAGAAGAGATTTGAGTATGAAAAAAGTGTTTGTTATCTTAACGATTCTTCTCAAAGAAAGACAAAGAATGAATTGGTTAAACATAAGTAAATATGCTAAGAAAAGATTTGAATGTTTTTATAATGTTGGATATCTTAATGACTCTTTACACAAGTGAGCAATAAGATGGATAAACTGAAAAGCATTAACAACAGCAAATAGATAAAAGATTTGAACATCAAAATGAAGCTAGATATGTTAATGACTCTTTACACAAGTGAGCAATAAGATGGATAAGCTGAAAAGCATTAACAACAGCAAATAGATAAAAGATTTGAACATCAAAATGAAGCTAGATATGTTAATGACTCTTTACACAAGTGAGCAATAAGATGGATAAGCTGAAAAGCATTAACAACAGCAAATAGATAAAAGATTTGAACATCAAAATGAAGCTAGATATGTTAATGACTCTTTACACAAGTGAGCAATAAGATGGATAAGCTGAAAAGCATTAACAACAGCAAATAGATAAAAGATTTGAACATCAAAATGAAGCTAGATATGTTAATGACTCTTCTCAAAATTATAGCGGGAAGATTATTAAATATTGGAGAATGCTATCTGATAATTTATTTGATTGCATCTTGATTATTTCCATTAGGAATTAATAAAAAAAATTTTCATAATTGGGACCTTTTAACGGCTACCATAATATCAAAGCTTAAAAGATTTGGGTATAATGGGTTAAGATGAAAAGTTATCCGTTTCAACAAATGTTGACTTAATGTGAGTGAATAAAGATGAACATCTGACTGTAACAGTTTCTTGCTTTTATCACAACATACAGTTTCCCTACTCCAGATTGTAACATTGTTCAGCACGAGATGTCGACTACAGAAACCTATCAATGGACATCTAAAGTGCTTCTTGATGTGACTGATATATCAATGGCAGCTTTTAGTCTGAGGACAGACTGAATGGATTGCTGAACTGAACTGTCTTTTTTCTTTTCATTTTTTTGTTACTTGTTTGTCACTAGTGAATTGGAGCTGCTGGCTGCTTTTGCAGACAATTTCTTTGGGAAAGGAAAAAAAATATTCAGTGGATTGAAAAGGGGATCATTATGACTTAATTGAGATTTAAAAGAAATGAATGCATTAACAAAAAATACAAGGAAGGTTTTACTATAGAAATGAAAGATGTCATAGAAATTAAGCCTCATTCAAATGTCATACAATGTTCGGAAACCTCCTGTAGTATGATTTGTAGTTGGTTTGTCTTTCAGCCCAATTCAGTTCCATTCCTATTGAAAGCTCAATTATTCTAGCCTTGTGCCAATCTAAGCGAAGGTTAGCAAATAATCATCACACACCTACTATAGTGCAATGGTTAGTAAGCTTGTCTTTCAGACCAATTCCTCATTGTAGCGAGTTCAGTCCCTACTGATTGCTCAATTATTCTTGCCTTGTATCAATCTAAGCTAAGTAAGTAATTATTGCCTTCGAGCCTTCTTCATGTAAAAATAAATCCAGATAACTTTCAGTGAATTTCCGACTGAACACTTTATTAAATCTACAGGGATAGATTGTTCTTATTGTGCTGTCAAAATGTCTAAGTATGTCTCATCCTGTTTTTATTTAGCACTGTGCAGTTATTACTTGGCCTGTTTCTACTGAGTCTAAATCTGTACTACCTGGTCCAGGGACTGAACTCATAATTACTGTCACCAAAGTTATCAACCAAGGTTATTGTCTCATGAATCTACAAAACCAATTTACTTTTGTAATGAGTTCCAGCTCTTCAGGGTGCTCTTTTAACGTAACCTTGTGCCAAACACAGGTGAACCTATCTAGGCTCTGCACAATGGAGTCCTGGTTACCAAGCTAAATATTATTTTTGTCTATATTCTTGACATGTGGCCAGGTATTGAACTCACAACTCTGGATGAAATCACTTTTTGGATTACTACACTATGCTATGTGATCCCAAGGATCCAAAGAATTGTGAGTTCAATACCTGGCCACAGCGGAAGGAACAAAAGTTTAGAGAGTTGAGTCATTAAAGGGAATTAACTGAAATTGAGATATCCAACAAAGGCATGGCATGTGGAATTAGAACAATCTGCTCTCGGAGACTAAATAAAGGGTTCTGTTCAAAATGCCAACATATATAATCTGAAGAGAACTGGAGTGTACAATAGCCGAAATGCTGTGAATATGGCAACAAAGATGAGAACAACAGTCCAAATTATGTAAATAAGTATTATTTATTGATGACTTGCATTTGAATTGAACTGTTACACGAGTTACTTTCAACCATGGACAAAGCAGAAAAACTGTTAGAAATAAGAACAGTTTGTGTGGATAAAGCAAACAAGATTTACTGGACAGAAGAAGCCCCAATTTGTAATCGTATAATTGGGGCTTCTTCTGTCCAATAAATCTTGTTTGCTTTATCCACACAAACTGTTCTTAAAATAAAGTCACAATTATTCATAGATTAGTTTCACATAATCTATGAATAATTGTGACTTTATTTCAGGATTAAGATTTAACAATAAATAACATGAATTACAGTTATGGACAGAATTATTCATCCACCTTCTTTACTTATGAAGAAAACTGTAATATCTCAAATTTTCATGGATGAAATAATGGATTTGAAAGAATGTGCAGTGACACCCACAACAACATTTTTATTTTAAAGTCAAACAATAATACAAAAAACACCAAAAAACATTTAACATAAGACAAAATTATTGGCCCTCTTGCCTCAATAATCAATTGTGTAACATTTATTCTTGATTATTGCATTTAATAATTTTTGATAGTTCATTACAAGATCACTACACACACTGATAGGTATTTTGCTCCATTCTTCCTTGGCAATAGCTTCTAGTTTCTTCAAATTTGAAGGACTTCTTTCTCTTACATTTTTCTTCAAATATGCCCATAAATTTTGAATGGGGTCTAAGTCAGGACTTACTTAGATGACAGCAAAATGAAGGTATTTTGTAACAATTTATGCGAAGCATCCCCCAGAAAGCTCCCACCACCGTACTTAATTGTAGGGAGGGTATTTTTTTGGTTTGTCAGCTTCAGTCACTTTCTTCCAAACATAATAGGATAAATTGTTATCGAAATTACGCAAAAATGAAAATAACACTGACATCTCATTTTAACAGATACATCTACCAAAATTAAACAAAAATATCTTGAAGGATTAAAGTGTAAATTTGCTTCAGCCACGACCTTCAGACATCTTTGGAATCTCCTGCAACTCTCCCAGACGGTCTCCTTGTTTAAATTAGTAAAGGCTACCATAATCCTGGCCTTCAGTTCATCTTTGGTGTTACAAGGAGTTTTGTTGGTCTCTCGCTCAACTGTACCCCACACATAATAATCAAGGGGTTTGTAGTCTGGGGAGTTAGGTGGCCAGATATAAGATGTGATGTGGTTGCATAAATTGTCTGACAGCCATGACTGGGTTCTCCTGCTTGTGTGACATAGTGCAGAGTCCTGTTTCCAGAAATAGGGTTTTCCAGCAGTCACCTTTTGACCCAGAGTAGCATTACCTCCTTGAAGCACTTGACATAATTTTTGATAGTTCATTACAAGATCACTACACACACTGATAGGTATGACTGGGTTCTCCTGCTTGTGTGACATAGTGCAGAGTCCTGTTTCCAGAAATAGGGTTTTCCAGCAGTCACCTTTTGACCCAGAGTAGCATTACCTCCTTGAAGCACTTGACGTAGGCCCCTGTGTTGAGTCTGAGGCCCTCACAAACAAATTTGTGAGTTCTTTTCTGATCAGAACAATCAGAGTGAGTTTTCTGAGCTACCATACATTCATAATCACCATTAGACTCATCCATCTCTTTCTGAATCCTCTGTACTGTCCCTTAGATTGACACTCAAACACTTTGAAATGTTTGTATTGGAGCTTCCAGCAAGAATGCCAAGCAGAACAGCATGCCATTTCTGGTGGAATGAATTGCATCATGGTGCTCTTTTTCTTACAGATTATGCCCAACTGACCCTACTCTAGTGTGCAGTTGACAAAATCAAAAACAAACAACTCATATGAACAAAATTAAAAATATAAAATGGCGACATTTTACATATTGCATCCTGTATATGTAACGTATTATCAATAAATGTAACAACCATCCTCTAAATGTGTGTTACTCAAAACGTAAAACTTTTTACTTTATGATAAATCTTGGCCATATCAAAACATTATTTCAAATCCTCAGTGTTGAACAAAGAACAAAACCTTCTTACTTTAAATAATCTGGTTTGAGTCAAAAGAAGTTGACCATATTTCAAATCATCTCTGTTAAACAAAGGACTAGATTTTCTCATTTTAAATCATCTAGTTAAAACCAAGAACAATGCTATCTTATTTCAAATCATTTGTGTTGAACAAAGAATAAATCCCTTTTACTTGAAATAATTTGGTTTGGGACAAAAAAAAAGTGATGTAATGATGTAATGTCACCCCCATGAGTGACTACACTATAGGTAGTAACTACCTATAAGTATCTGTAAGTCAACGAACTACAGAGACTAGCTGAGATCTGTTGAGTACGACTCAGACTTATGCAAGAACTACCGACCTTCCAATAGTAGCATTATTTATTCTGTGCTATACAGAAATGTGGCACAAGGCCTAATGGGGGTTGGGGAAAGGATGGTCTTCTTCTGTCTTAACTATAACTTAGATAGCCGGAATCACTGACCCAATCGTACGAACAATATTCCACACACCAAGACAACACATTCATACGTACCTTTCTTACTCCAAAAACCATAATGCCTCACTCTCTCTATGTAAATATTAACTAGTTCCCATATTTACAATTCATTGTCTGTGGGGGCAGGGAAAAAAATAGAATTCTAAAATACTACCCCAATGAGTATTTACAATGTGAATACAAAACTATCTACAAGAAACTAAAGAAAATATTGTTAGTAATAAAAAAGCCCACAATCACTATATGTGGCAGAAATATCAGTTCACCGGCCGAAATCAATGCAGGACTATAAGAGTATAAATCATTCATTCATCCGAAGCATACACACTGACACGCTCTCATTCAAACAACAACAAATACGAAAAACACTCACACGAAACGAAAGACGCCCCGCATTCTCCAGTGAACAGACATCACTAACCACTTAAAGAGGGAGGGGATGGGGAATTAAACTCAAAGAAAAAATAGGGACAAAAATAAAAGTGGGGGGGCCTATGAGCATACATACCCTAGCTAAGTTAACTCGAAAGAAAAACGTAAAACTAAAACTTCAAAACTGAACCTAACCTAGCCTAGTTTCGGGATGGGTTGCACTAGTTCAACCCAGCAAGAGCAATATCCTGATGCCTAACCAGCATCAAAGTGCCACTCAAGATCAGCCCCTTTCACACGACACAAGCGCGCAAGATGCACCCACCTTTTGCTGAATTCTGATGAAGAGAGCCGCTGCCTTTCCGTCCTAATCTTGACTAAGCTGATGCTTAAAGTACAAGATCAGTTGGGAAGAGGCAAATGTCTCACCTTCCAATAGTAGCACTCACTACTGGATTGACTTGCGATGACCTTGTGCATAACTGTTACCTTTATCCTTATTGTACTGGTTTTTACAATAAACCTTTACTTATTTTATCCACCTTGTTTTTCAAGTATATATTCTTATTAGCACAGAATATAACAAAAAGTGACCATATTTCAAATAATCTGTGTTAAATGATGGATTTGATTTTTCATTTGAAATCATCTATTTTGAACCAAAAACAAGGCTATCTTATTTCAAATCATTTGCGTTGAAGATTTTCTTATTTCATATCATCAATTTAAAAACACAATTGATTGACATTTTTATGGATTATCAACCCTTTGGGGGTTATTTAAAGCTGAACCATATTTTATAGGAGGTTGCTTATCATATCTGGTGTTCTCAAACTTATAGTTAAATCAAGTTGCTTCAAAGTTAAAATCAAGAACAAGATTAGCTTATTTCAGATAATCTGTATTGAACAATGTGCAAGATTTCTTATTTTCAAAAATCTAGGTTGAACAAAAGAGAATATTTTCTTATTACAAGTTATCCTACCATTCTGGATACAAATGTTTTCTACTCACTTGATATTGTTATTTCCTGGACAAATTCACATTGACACCCAGAGATGTGTCCTTGGATATGTGATCTTCTTTAAATCATCTTACGTTATAGATCATGAGAGATATGTCCTTTTGTTACATACAGCATGTTGCCATATATATATATATATATATATATATATATATGTTACATTCTGAGGTAGGATTACTTACTATATCTGGTAAGTAAAGTGGACTTTTAACATGGTTGATCAGGCACCAGACCTGTTGATGAAAGTCAAATGGTTTGAAGTTTCGTCCCAGTAATCAAGTTTCTTTTCATTGATTTAAGGAAAGGTTCTTTCCAACTGCTTTCAGGATGATAGTGCTGGCAAGAGAACTTTTCTTAGATCAATAATTAATATGTGAGTTTCACTATCTGTTTGGTGTTCCTTTAAATTCAATATTGTGCCTAAATAATGGTAATATTAGCTGTTTCCTTATGAGGAAACATTTGGCATTCATTGATTGAACAATTTATAAAATTTTTCTCTTAATTTTTCAGAAAAATCAGATCCTCAAGTTCACTGTTATTCCTCTTTCTAGCATTGATGGCTCTTGTTTCTTAACCACTTGCTTGAAGTAGCAAGAAACATCAGCATCTAGATTATATCTTCTTTTTTTTTTAAGCGTTTCACCCCAAGCAAGGCGGGAAGCCACTAGCATGCAACGGATTACAGATAGTTGGAGCAAGAGCAAATAGAAGTGATAGAGGAAAGGATGAAGAGAAGGATAGAGGATAGATCAAGGCATCTGGAGATATCGATTGACATTACATTTGAATAAATGGAGATTATAGCTTTCAGGGAAACAGGAAAAGGGGAGGGAGTTTGAGAGGTGAGAGGTGCGAGACATGAAGCTATTGGAGTAGAAGAGAAGGCTACATTTAACAGCTTCGACAGTGAAATGGTGAGAGCGAGATGCCAGCCTAGTTGAATGCTTAAATTCATGGAGTCTGGGAACCAGCAAAAGCAGCTCATCGGAGCAGTTACTGTGAAAGTATTTGTAAAAAAGACAGAGGGAGGCGACCGCACATCTGTGAGAGAGCAACTGCCAGATCAGGGCCAATTATATTGCATATCCATCTCTGGATTTTATCAAGAATCTTGAGACAAACAGAAGGGGCTCCAGACCATATATGGCAGCAATACTCCATGCAAGGGTGAATAGTTGATTTATAGATTTGAAGGATCGACTCCAGCGAAAAAAATTTCCTGACGCGGCACAGGGAGCCAACTTTCCTTGCGGTGGATGAATCTATTGACTCAATGTATTTGTTCCATCTCAGGTCAGCAGTCAATGTGAGACTGAGTAGTTGCAAAGAGGTGCTCTCGAGAAGTTGGGCATCAGGCATTCGAAGGTATCATCAGCTGAACTTGTTATGAGTGATATATAGTAATGGCAATGAGAATACTAGCCTTTTCTTTATAAGGAAACATTCGGCATTCATTGACCAAGCAGCCAGTGCTATTTGTTATGTTTTGCTTCACTACCTTGCCATCAGGCTGTGATCAAAGTGTAGTATCTGTTTTCCTAATCTTTAATAGTAATATTAACCATTTCCTTCAAAATAAATATTCGGCTTTTACTGACCGTGCAGCCAGTGCTACTGTCAGTGGAAATTTATAAAATTTTTCTCATAAAACAATTTTTCAGGAAAATAGGTTTCTCAAATTCACTATTTTTTTTATCGATCTTTCTAGAGACTTCTTTCCTAAGTGTATCCAGCATTTCTAACTATATGATTGGCATAGTAATGGTAATATTAATTGTTAAGGAAATATTCAGCATTCATTGACCGAGCAACCAGCACTATTTGTTATGTTTTGCTTCACTACCTGACCATCAGGATGGAATCAAAGTGTAGTATCTGTTTTCCTAATCTCTAATAGTAATATTAGCCATTTCCTGCTAAGGAAACATTCAGCATTCATTGACCGAGCAGCCAGTGCTATTCGCTATGTTTTGCTTTACTACCTGACCATCAGACTGGGATCAAAGTGTAGTATCTGTTTTCCTAATGTCTAATAGCCATTTCCTTCTAAGGAAATATTCAGCATTCATTGACCGAACAGCCAGTGCTATTCGTTATGTTTTGCTTCACTACCTGACCATCAAGCTGGGATCAAAGTGTAGTATCTGTTTTCCTAATCTCTAATAGTAACATTAGCCATTTCCTGCTAAGGAAACATTCAGCATTCATTGACCGAGCAGCCAGTGCTATTCATTATGTTTTGCTTTACTACCTGACCATCAGACTGGAATCAAAGTGTAGTATCTGTTTTCTTAATGTCTAATAGCCATTTCCATCTAAGGAAATATTCAGCATTCATTGACTGAGCAGCCAGTGCTATTCGTTATGTTTTGCTTCACTACCTGACCATCAAGCTGGGATCAAAGTGTAGTATCTGTTTTCCTAATCTCTAATAGTAATATTAGCCATTTCCTTCTCAGGAAATATTCAGCATTCACTGACCATGTAGCCAGTGCTACTGTCGGTTGAAATTTATAAAATCTTTCTATTAAAACAATTTTTCAGGAAAATAAGTTTCTCATGTCCACTGTTATTTGTTGTAAAGTTTGTATAATGCTTGTAGTTTCTGGTAGTCTGTAAGGTAAATACTAGAAAGAAAAGGTTGAGTGAAGAAGGGTTTAATGACATGAGAACATGGCTTGAGAATACAGTAGGTCAGTACGACTGAAAGTGCTATACCTTAGCAACCCACTTTTGCCATTGTTCCATGAGCAGGCTTTCTACTCGTAGTGAATGGACAAGTCCATGTTTCACTAATAGTGTGTTACAAGTGATATCCATTTTAGCTGTTGCTGAAAGTCGCCAACTGATGTTGTTTCTGTTATCTAGTACAGTTTTTTGTCTGTAATTCTGTTGCATGAGTCCATGGGTATAAAGGTTAAGTGTCATCATTTGAAGTTGAGAACATGCTGTGTGTTGGTGAACAAAATCTAAAAGAGTTGATTAGGTTGAGAAAATAGACTGACAAGAGAGTGAAAAAAAAAAAAAAAAAAAAACTGAGACGAATTTTTTTTATTCTATTGGAAACTTTCTTGAGTAGAAAAAATTCAAAGGATAATTTGTTATGATTCATGATGATATTTCGTCATAAAAAAAAATTAATAAAAATCTGAAAATTTCATCACTCTAGAATTAGCATTTCGACTGTCACCAGTGACAGACTGAAATAAGGGACATGACCGTTCTACCACAAGTAAGAGAGAAAAACAGTAGTGAAAAAGACACAGACTTAGCAAGAATTTTATTCTATTGAGAACTTTCTTGTGTAGAGAAAATTCTAGATAGCTTGTTATGATTCATGGTCATGATGATATTTCATTAAAAATAAAAATAAAAATCTGAACCCGTCCTGGGTATGACGATCAACTACATCCATGTCCTGGGTATGACGATAAACTACGTCCAACCAAAAGGCTGTTGATCCGATCAATCGGCTGGTCATGTCATGCCCCATCACATCGAACCCATCCCAAATCAACTACAACTTACAATTAACTTTCCCACCCAAACCCTACACTAAATATACTAACACCTCACCCCTAAAATGTGATGGAAAGCGGTAGCTTAGGGTCAATCAGTAGAAAAAAAATTTAAACAATGATGTTGCCAGCTATATGTTTTTGAAACAATGATGTTGCCAGCTATATGTTTTTGAAATATCTAGTAAATACTGGATCTGGCATTAAATAACCCATAGTGGTTGATATGCCATAAAACCCCAAACAAACAAACAAACAAAAATCTGAAATTATAATCATTCTAGAAATAGAATTTCCACTGTTGCCAGTGACAATCTGAAACAAGTGACACGGTTGTTCTATCACAAGTAAGAGTGAGTGGGGAGTAGTCAAGAAATTGACACAGACTGAGAAATACATATTTTTTTCACTCCATGAAAATCTACATTTGACAGTTTCAAAAGCTTCCCTTAACCACAAAATTTTCTGATTGATTTTAAGCAAGTAAGATACAATTTTAAAAGAAAAAAATGAAATAACCCTGAGAATATTTAACATATACAAAACCAGTATTGTAATAACATGACGAAAATACACATTCTTATCATTAATTTCAACAGGTGTTGCACAGTTTTGTTCGTTATATTTTATTGTTGTACATTCTATTCATTTTCAGTTAAATGGATCTAACCAATTCCCTTATCCACTGTGCCATGTGTCCTTGAGGCATTGGTTAGATCCAGTGACAGGACCCAAAGAGTGTGAGTTCAATACCCAGTTAAGGCAGTGGAGAACTTGGAGTAGGGAATTAACAGGAGATAACTGATAACTGACATCCATTAAACATGGAACATGGAACTAGAACAGTCTACTCCAGTGAGCAAAATAAAGGGTTCAGTTCGACATTCCAACCACCTGAAGAAGGCTGGAGTGTACAACGGCCGAAACGTTGTAATAAATATGGCGACAAAGATGAGGACAATAGTCCAAATAATGTAAATAGTGTATATAATACCTCATCTCAGAAATATAGACAGATACTGAAAGCGGTTGTATAGAGCTGACAATTTTCAATAGTTCTGAATGAGTCTCTTGCCATGCTTGGCATCTATATGGAAGTTCCAAGCTAAGAAAACTATTTACAAACATGAACTGAGCTTTTAGATCAATGTTTCGGTTTCGTAGCAATTTGCAGTGTTAGGCAAAACTACACCTAGCACAGTTTATTTTATGTTCAATTTCCTTTCAATACTAAATTATATATCCTGTTTTTTTATGGTGGATTAATGGTATGCACCATCATGGCTTTCATTTCAATTCTGGATCACAGTTTCTCTTTTGGAAATGTTTATCATCAGTCCTATTTCTTGGAACACTTGGTTGGGGATGTCAATTTTTTGTTTGTTTAAGATTAGGTGGTGCAGACAATATGTCCATAAAACAAAACATGAGAGACTATGGATAATCCCACTAGAGAGGGAAATTAATAAAATGACAATAAATATTATCACCAATGGCAACATCAAAATCTGAGGAAAAAAATATTGACCTTTCAATGGATGCATACCTTGAGTACGTATAAGATTACTTTGCTTTTATAAAGCACATTAGAATAGCAAAATTTGGTCAATCGAAGCTACTGCAGGTAATTTAAAATTTGAAACAGTAGAAAAGTTAATAAAAATAAATGAATTAGGGTTACAAAAAGTCAAGGACCATCTGAAACAACAATTTCTGGGGTGATGAGTTATCATTATTTACCTAATTTACAGTCAGAGTAATATCCTCATCTTTGTTGTTGCTATCACAACATTTCAGCCACTGTATCCTCTTGGCCTGCTTTAGGTGTTGCTTTATCTGGAACTGAACGTTTTATTTAATCTAGGTGGGTAAATTGTCCTTTTGCTCTCCATGTCTGTGGACATCATATCTTTTATACCACTCAGTTACTGCCAGTGGTGGATCTACTCTGAAACTAATGAAATTTCAGGGCCCCTGATCCTATAGGAGCCCCTGATTTCAGAATGGCTCCTAAAACTGCAGTTTTTTGAGCAATCAAAAAATATGAGAGCCTACTATTTTAAAATTGTTATAACTTTCTTTGTATTGTGTGTACAGACATAATTTTTTGTATACGAATAAAAGAATGAATGGGTAATATTTTGATGTAATGCATTATGTTCTGCATGTGGTTTTGATATTATCAATTGTAAGAAGACACAATTATGGTCATTAGCAATGGCAGATCTACTATGAAACTAATCAGGTTTAAGCTTCAGGGTGTCTTATCTCAGAGTGGCTCCTGAAGCAACTTTTTTTAATGAGCAAAGTTTTCGATAAAAATCAATGTATTTTGTTTTGTTTTTTTAAAGTGTGTGTTATTAAAATAAGGCCATTTTAGTGATAGAATCATATGCTAATTGGTTGAAGTAGCTAATGTTGACCTTACAATACATTACATTTGACCTCAAAATTCTCCTGTAATTTTTCAAATTTAAAATCTTTCTTGGGTGCTACAAGCATGGAAAAGGCATGAATTCTTCTCTCCCAGCTATGGGATAAATAGTGGGGTAGACTGGGGTCTCTAGCCATAGGTGACAATCAGTCTAGGCGAATGACAACTCTACATTCAAAACAAAGCAATGGGAAATCACTCTAAACTACTCATTCCCAAGAAGTCATGGCAATCCACAAATATAAACAAACAGTGTCTCTAGGGAGACATAATAGCCAAAATTCTGAAGTTCCAAATTTAAAAGCATGGAGGAGACAACCAGGGAACAATTCCACTTTCCCAAGAAATTATGGGATTCATAAATAATAAACAAAATAATTTTCTACAACCTGAAGAAAGATGGTCAAAACTTTGGGTAAGGTAACAGGAAACCACTCCTTCTATTTAACAAAATGATTTTCTACATCTGAAAGAAAGATGGTCAAAACTCTGGGTAAGGTAACAGGAAACTACTGTTATTTAACCCCTAGCTGCCCAGTAAAAGAAATTTTCATTTATTAATATGAAAAAAAGACAATTTAATTAATTTTGTGTCTCCAAATAGCCAAAAATCTTTTCTGTTCCTATCTTTCTTACAATTGTGAATGGATGTGCTGGTAATGGTAATGCAATGCTTTCCTTATAAGGAAACATATGGCATTCATTGATTGAGCAGTCAGTTCTGCTGTCAGTTAAAATTTATAAAATTTTTCTCTTAAAACAATTCTTAGGGAAAAAGACTGAAATTGTTCTTTTTGTGGCCACAACATATTGGCTGGTCTGTTTTACAGCCTTCTTCAGGTATATAAAGAAAGAGATTTAAATAGCAGTGGTAATGGTAATATTAGCCATTTCATTATATGGAAACATTTGGCAGTCATTGATCGAGCAGCCAGTACTGCTTCAGGTTGAAATTTATAAAATCTTGCACTTGAAACAATTTTTCAGGAAAATAGCTTTTTAACTCTTGTAACTGTTATAGCTCTTCCCAGCACTGATGAGGTTTTCCTTCCTAATCTTTTGTTTCAAGTAGTGTGGAATGACAACATCTTATGTCATTATTTTCTCTTCAAGTTACATATGCTATCTATTTTAGTTTGTAGCCTTCAAGTGATGTGGAATCTGTTATTTGGTACCATTCTTTGATTGGAATTATGTCATTATTTTCTCTGTGGTAAAATCAATTGTGGTTTGGAATGAGAAATTGGAGAGTTGTGTTTGATTTATAGTCAGGTTTTTGACATTCACTTATACGCAAATACCCTTGGGCAGTATATGAATCCATCTCCTTCTCCCTAACTATGGGCTAAATAGTAGGACTTTATTACCAAAAATCATTTTTGCAATATTCACTTGCATAAAAAAGAATTATTTTTACAATCTGAAATATGTTTCAGCTTTAAATAACCTACAGAACATTGTAAAAAAAGGAAATCCATCATTGAACTTAAAAAGATATCCTTCATCTTCCATTCAAGAAGTTTTCATTTTAATAATACGAATCAAAAGCCAATTTAATTAATTTTGAGTCCCCAAATAGCCAAAAGGTTAATTGATTAAAAAAACAAAAGAAAAAACTTTTAATTTTAAAAAAGCATTGGGATAATTTCAATAAAATGTTTGTAACCAAAGGCATCTTCATAAAAAGTGCACTTTTCAAATGAGGGTAGTCTGAAAGAATTAAATCTGAAAATTTTTTAAGTATTAAAAATGCAACTGTGGGCTGAATCAATACAAGAAAGAAAAAATACCTTGCTTGGGGAAAAAAGTAATGAATTATGAAAAAAAACAAATGAACGGAAAATCTCTGACAGTTTTGCTTGAAGGAACTGAAGATTTAAGCTTCACATGTGAATTAAAAATCATTTATTTTGAACTAAAATTCACATGACTGACAAGAAAAACAATGTCAAGAAATTGCTATAACCGTTTTTATAAAAAGATTTCTTTTTGCTTTTTTTTTAGGGAACCTGAGAAATTTTATAAAAACGCAAGCAGGTAAATTTTCTATTTGAAATTGAATAAAATTATTTTAAAATTAAAAATATTTATCCTATTAATGTGTGTGATAACATATAATATAATACACAAGCCTAATCCAATTTTTATATATTAAAGCATGATATACACAGAATGTAATCTGGTATTTTTTTGGTTTAAAAAGAAAGAATATATTTTGTTTTTATATATAATGTGATACCTTATTTTTGCAAAGAAAAAGCATGAATATATTTTGTTTTCATCTATAATGCATTCCCATATTCTTTGATGTATAAAAGATGAAAGTATTTAATTTTCATGCATAATGCAATCCACAATTTTTTTATATACAAAAATGAATAGATTTTATTTTTATGTAAAATGTAGTGCTTTATTCTTCTATGCAAAGAGTACAAATATATTTTTTACTTTCATGTATCATGTAATTGCATATTTCTCTGTATAGAAAGTATGAAGATGTTTTATTTTCATATATTTATAATGCATTCCTTATTTATGTAAATTCATTAATCCAAAGCAATAATTCAATAATTCAATAATGAAAATAACTTTAATAGTAATGAATCATCTAAGAATTTCAAGTATGAATTAAACATTAATTAAATCAACTATTAATCATATATATAGTCTACAGTTCAAAAGATTTAGCATGGGATGAACTTGACAAAAGAAGGAAAAAATGAAAAACAGCTCTTAGAGTCACTGAGTCACTGAAAAAAGAATGGTATCAATTATCAAACTTATACTTTGAGAAACTTTTGCAATGAATGCCAAAAACTTGTGCTACAGTAATCAAAGCTAAAGGAGGATATTTTGATGAGAACAATTAAAAAATTACCAGGGGTGGCCTCCAACTGTTGAACTATAGTACGTACATATATATATATATATATATAGAATTAATACAAATATAAAAATTGTCACTTAACTGATTGATTTTATATTCAGCAACTCTATTCCAGAGTTTCAATAGAAGAACCTTTGTGTAATTGTTTAGCCCACTCGTCTGGAGGTTTCAGCAAATGTCTGCCAATTTTTTGTTTTCTTTATTTTTATATTAAGTTCAAAAATAATTTATGTGCTTTCTTATTGATTTTTCTTCTTCTTTGTGTGTGTGTGTGTGCATGCCTGTATGTGTTCATATGTACACATGTGTAGGATATCATGGTTATTTCTTCTTTTCAAAAATTACTTGTCTTTTTATACTCTCTCATTATTTCTTTTCTTTATCTTTTGGCCCTGAGTGCCAAGAGATAATCTAATGAAGGTATTTCCAGGGTCAGAGGTAACTTAAAATTAAGTCGATATTCCAGAGTATTTTGAGGTTTTCTGAAGTTTTTCAATATATAGGTGTATTTTTTGTTTATTTCTTGTTTAAATAATAATTATTATATTTATTTTTAATTAATGCTTAAACAGCAAAGGAAATATTTGTTCATATGCCTGGTGTTATCTTGTTAAGGTGTACAGTATAGAAGGTTAGGTTTATAACTCATATTTATATCTTGTTGTTTGAATATATATCCATGTGCACACATATATATATTAGGCTTTTGACTCTTTGTAAAATAATTGATTTCCTGTATCATAGACTCAATAGCTTCATCTGCCACAATGAAAGTTCGTTCTCTGTGTCGTGCCAGAAGGTTTTTCTCGTCTGAGTCAATCCTTCAAATCTATAAATCAACCATCCGTCCTTGTGTGGAATATTGCTGTCATATATGCTCTGGTGCCCCTGCTGTAAGTGTCGAGGTCCTTGACAAAATCCAAAACAGATATGCAATGTGATAGTTCCTGATCTGGCATCACGTTTACAGTCGCTTTCTCACAGACATGCTGTGTCTTCCCTCTGTCTCTTCTATAAATATTTTCATGGCAACTGTTTTGACAAGTTGCTTTCTCTCATTCCCAGACTGCATGAATGTAAGCGAGCTACTAGGTTGGTATCTCGATCTCACCTTTTCACTGTCAAAACAGTTAAATGTTACTGTCTCTTCTACTCAAACAGTTTCTTCACTTGCACTTCCCGTCTGTGGAACTCCCTTCCTCTTACTTGCTTCCCTGATAACTATAATCTTCAAATATTCAAGTCAATTGACATCTTCTGATACCTTGATCTTGTTCTTTGTCCTTCTCTTTGTCCTCTCCACAAACACACCTCTTTACTCTAGTTCTCTACCCTCTGTAACCCCTTGCATGCTAATGGCACCCCCACTTTGCATGGAATGAAATGCTTAAAAAGAAAAAAAAAATTCAACAAACTTTTGGTCAAAAATAATGAAGAAGGGTTTAATTCAGTTTATCTTTTAGAAAATGTTCACTCCCAACACAAAATTTTTAAAATTGTATATATGTATAAGTGTGTTATGACTTTCTGGAGCCTTCTAGAACCTTATGGAAACTTCATATGTTATGCTATAGCTAAAAACTGTTAAATGCATTAAAAATACCTAAGTACAATCCAATTACATCATTAGTAAAGTGAAAAATAAACCTTTTGAAATATTTTGATTTTTTACCCTTATTGTGCATATGGTAAAATCAAATTTCCGGTTTCAGGTGAGCTTTTACAAGAACTAAAACAAATTAAGGTATTTTTCATTACTTTAGAACAAATGTTCATTGATTTATAACACAGGAACATAGGGTTAGAAAAAAAGTCATGACCCTAATATATATATATATATATATATATATATATAATATTAAAAAAAAATATTCTTGATGTACACACCACAGAAGTTCCTTTCTATGACCATCAAAATAACATAGATGTACAATAATGTTCATAGATGTAACAAATATTAAAATTTAATTTGTAATACAGGGTGACCCAAAAAAACGGGAATTTTTTAAGTGCATATTGCCAGACATGAGCAAGTGGCAACATCGCGAGACAGTGACCTTGAGCAAGTAAACATTTTGCCATTTTAGTAATGAGAATGAAATTCACAGTATCCCAGCTGAGATGTTGCAGCAGTCAATGAGGAATCTAAACAGCAGATTTCAAAAATGCATTCGTACAGGAGGCACCATCTACAGGACGTATTTTAAAAAAATGAAAATTCCATCATTGTTTCTTAAATGGCATGTTTTAAGGTTTCAATTACTATGAATTAAATATTTTTCTACCATCACTCTTGGTTTTATTGGATTGTTAAAAAGTTCCCGTTTTTTGGGGTCACCCTATATAACATAACTTCCATGTAAACTATAACAAAAAATTAATTTTAATTTCAAAGAAAAAATTTTAAACTGGCAGAAAATCTACAGCTGAAAAAAATGTAAGATGTAAACAAAAGCAAAATTTTGTGAATGTGCGCATGTGTAAAAGAACATTAAATTCATGAATGCACATGTGTACAAAATGGAGTAAAAAAGCAGATTGAAATGATGCAGAATAAAGTTAAAAACTGAAAAAAATCGGAAATACTGTTTAAAACCACAACCCTTACAAACTGGAAATTTTACCAAGAAACTTCGATCTCAGGATGAAATTGATATTTAAACATTAAGTAATCTTTTCATATAATATATATATATTTTTATTACTTTAAAAATGATTTTTTTGAAAACCTGTATTTGAGAAGATGCTTATTAAATGATATATTTTGTCTAATGGCATGTGTACTTGAGAAAACTTAATAAAGAAAATGTGCCCTTCAACAGGATTCAAAACTGCGTCCACCATTGCAAGACGAACCACCATTTTACCCAGTGTTTTTTTCCCTCTTAGCTCTAAAGAGCTTCACAATAATGCAACAGTTTATTTTTCCTTTAAAGCATACTCATTCATTCAGAGCATCTACTCAGATATTGTATTCACTAAAAAATAACATTTAAAGTCATTTAAATATAACGGATTAAAAAATAAAGTCCATTAACTCTTTAGGATTTGCTTTGTTTATTTTTTGGATATGAAATTGAGGAGATATACATTTTGAAAAAAATCTAAACATGCCTAATATATTTTCCTTTTAATGCCAAAAGAACACTGAAAATCTAATAAATTCACACATTCTAGCTTTAAATACTGAATTCCAATTATATATAAACAAGATGGTATAGCATGTCTTTTCAAAATCGAATCATATTGCTCTTTTTTCATGATTCCCTTGACCTGAAATCAAATCTTCAGCCATTTTGGTAATCTCAAAATGTCTACTGAGGGGTTAATGGTGGAAACAAAATATAATGTTTCTCATACAAAATATTTAAAATTTAGCAAAATTTGTGGGCAGACGAATCCAAATTTGCACTTTTCGATGGTAAGAGGTGCCTAGAGAAAGACTAAAAAAATAAAAACAATTAAACTGTACTTGCTGAAAGTTTAGCTTTTACTTTTAAAAAAATATAAAAATATCTCATTGTAAGTTTTTTTTTAAGAAATCTTTTCCATGCCTATGAAGCGAGATAAATTCTACTGAAAAAGATGGGAAAATTTGCATAGTTAAAGGACAAGATTGGGTTATTTAGACTTGATTAGCAACCAATCTAGGAGAAAGACAACACTGAATTAAAAATCTGAGATGGGTTGTTTGGGACCCTGTGGGACATTATGCGTACCAGTTCTGTGTATTTGGTTCTTCCAAAAAGTGTGGCTACTTCTGAACAAGCCTTCACCAATATAATCAAATCATATGAGTGGGTAGTCTGGCTGTTCAGTTCTTGGCGGGAGAGTCAATACTGAGTTCATAGGCTTCAACCAGCAAGGCTCAATACAAACTGTCTAAGATGAATCGATAAAACTGTCGAATCCTTTATATAACTAGGAAGTGTAATAAATTTTACTGAAAAGGATGTGAAAATTTGCATAGCTAAAACCTGGGCTGCCTTGAATAAAATGGATATAATCTGGAAATCTGATCTACCAGACAACTTTGAGCGGAGATTCTTTCAAGACAATGTAGAAGTGGTTTTAATGTATGCTTGGACATTAACTAAAACCCTACAATCTAAGCTTGATGGAACCTACTCTCAGATGCAGAGAACTATACTTAACGTCTTTTAGAGACAATATCCAACTAAATCACAGCTCTATGAACCTATCCCTGGTATTTCTATAATCTTATGCAAACACAGAATGTGCTTTGTAGAACACTGCTGGTGAGCAAAACAAGAACTCGCGAGTGATCTACTGTTCTGGATACCTAGCCATAGAGCAAGATGACTTGGTCACCCAGTAACCACCTATATCAACCAGCTATGTTATGACACAGAATGCCACACTAATATATGGCACACTATTGGCAAAAAAACACCTTAAAATGAGATATTTTTGCATTTTTTAAAGTAAAAGATAAAATTTCACTAACTACAGTGTATTTGCTTTCATCTTGACAAATATAAACACTTAACTATAAAAAATTATCATACAATAGCATAATGTCTTGTTTTCATAAAGTAAACTGCTACCTGCTTTCATTACTGCTTTACAAATTCTTGGCATTCTTTCCAACAGTTTTTGAATATAAGTCAATGGCAGGCTTTCCCAAGCATTCTTCAAGCACTGAAAAAGCTCACTCTCACTCTTTGAGTATTCTCTTCAAACTCTCCTACCCAATTGATCCCATACTATTTCAATGGGAAAGAGGTAAGGAGATTAAGATGGTCAAATCATTATTTCCAAATATTTTTTTTCACTTGTGGTAATTTTGAAATAATTTAGAAGAGTTCTTTTTAGTCTTTTTCCTGGTTTTTTATACACTTGCCTTTTACTACCCAAAATTTCAAACTTGGATTTGTCTGTCCACAACACATTTTGCAACTCTTTCAATGTCCAGTTCTTATCCTTTTTTGACCATAACAGTCTTTTCTGCTTATTCACCTTTTGTAACAGGTGTTTCTTGATTGCTATGAAACCCAAGCCCTGCAAATCTAAGTTTATTTTTCAAAGTTGAGAGTGACATTGGTTCCTGTTGAGAGTTATTAAGTTCATTATTTACATTATTTGGACTATTGTCCTCATCTTTGTTGCCATATTTATTACAATGTTTTGGTCGTACGCTGCGGCCTTCTTCAGGTGGTTGGAATGAATGTACCATGTGTCCTTGAGTGGATATGACTAACGCCTTTATCCACTGTGCCATGTGTCCTTGAGTGGATAAAGGTGTTAGTTAGATCCAGTGACAGGACCCAAAGAGTGTGAGTTCAATACCCGGTTAAGGCAGTAGAGAACTTTCAGAGGGAAATTAACAGAAGAGAACCGATAACTGACATTCATTAAACATGGCACGTGGAAGTAGAACAGTCTACCCCAGTGAACGAAATAAAGTTTTCTGTTCAACATTTCAACCACCTGAAGAAGGCCGGAGAGTACAACGACTGAAACGTAGTAATAAATATGGTGACAAAGATGAGGACAATAGTCCGAATAATGTAAATACATAATACCTCATCTCAGGAATATAGACAGATACTGAACTAAGTTCAGCTTTTAACTCTGGTTCCTGTTTACTTGTTGGTTATTCTTTTCAGTTGAAATTTATAAAATCAAAATAATTAACATGCAATTGGTGACTGAGGGTGATAAAATATATTCTCCCACCCTCAGTCCCCAGTTGCATGTTAATTATTTTGATTTTATAAATTTCAACTGAGAATAAAGCCAACTGATCAGTTAAAATGTTGAATGTTTCCTGTATGGAAACAGTTAACCTTAGCATTACCAATAGCATAGTCTCATGGCTCTTCTCTAATTTTGGGCTGCAAGTGAAGTTTTAGCCATGGAATGTAAGAATATTTCATCAGACATGATTTTGGTCTGACAAGAACCAACAAAAGGCAGACATATTTCATTTACAGCAATCAATAAAAACCAATGATCAAATAATATTTCAGACTGTGAAATCATCAGGAACCTAATGTCTTGTCTAAAGCAGCATAAATATTCCATCTTCAGAAATATCAGTCTGGCATCAAAGACAATTTCCATATTTTCACATATTTTTAACTTTCACAGCTTGAACTTTCCTCTTTGACTGAACAAATCAAATCGCTGCTAAGAAAGAAACAATCAAGCAAGAGGGGAACCAAAGAAAACATAACTTTGTATCCGAAACACTCAGATGTTACTTGAATAGCCAATATATCTGAAACCCATTTTTCTGTTCAGTGTTCAAAATGATCATCTATTTCATGTTACAAATTCAATTTCTCATTTGCACAATCAAAGGTAACTGCTTACCACAACTATCAACCGGGTATTTTCAGAACAGGTGATGAAGTTTAATTATTTAGTCTTTACTTCTCTTTTGTGGAATTGTACTTATTGCTCATAAGTAGATACTCCCAGGGCCGGTGTGTACTACCTCAAACTGGGGAGGGCCACACCTGATTTGGGCCCCTGTGCAGTGCTTTGTGATCATCACTATTTTATTAACACTTGCTTTTTTTTCTACCTAAATTTAAAGGACAACATTTCTCTCTACAATTCTTTGTGCAAGCACAGCAAAAGCAGATGCTATTTTAAAAGAACAATCTGAGGCAATGAAAAATGGATTGTTTAGAACAATGTGTAGCAAAAAAGATCCTGGGGAAAATAAAATGAGCTACCATTAACCACTCCAAAAGCTAATTTGCATTTGAAGATGGTAATATTGTGTATCTGGTGGGATTGGCAGAGCATTATGATGAGCTTCTTCTGCAAAACCAGGCATTAAATTCAGAAAAGTCCTGTTCCCATTTGGACTGATTAAAGGTAGCAGTTGATGAAATGCATCCCACTAGAAGGGTGTAGCCTTCCATCAAGACAAGGCCTAACTTTACATCTCTTTGCAAACCCAGCAGAAATTGATATATACTCACCTGATCTTCTACCTTCAAATTACCAGTTACCATTTACAGGGCCAGCGCACACTACTTCTGAAACCTCAATCAGGAAGGCCCAAGCCTGATTGGGGGAACCAAGCAGAGCTTTGTAACCCTTGCTAGCTTATCAACATTTGTTTGTTTTTTTCTACCTACATTTATATGTTACAAATTAAACTAAACACAACTGACAACCAAAGAATGAAAAAGTTTTGCAGGTTTTGATGTTATTCTGGGGTCTTTTTATATTCTTACTCAAATATGTGAATTTCTTTTGCTCATGCTAAGTCTAAAAAAACACTATACAGAATTCACTATTTTTTATCTATAATGTTGAATATGTTAAAATTATTCAAGTTTTTAACATTAAAAATCTCAAGTTGGTGTTGAAAATTGCTGCAAAACATTTTTTATTTATTTACGATAGAATGACATGACTTGTATTTTGATACATTGTATTTATTTTCAGTTTTTCTAGTTGAATTGTTCACCTATATTGCATATGATCCATTATAGGCTACAATAAAATTTGTATTTTATATGAATAATACCATATAAAAATTGAGATATAGCAGAGTGGAGGGGTGTCATATATTCCAAAGGGCAAGCATAATTGGGGGCCCCTATCAGTGCTTTGTGACCCTTGCTATCTTATCAACATTTGCTTTTATTTACTTACATTTACATATGTTACAAATTAAAGTAAGCACAGCTGGCTATTAAAAAATGAAAACTTTGCAGATTTGGACGTCATTCTGGAGTCTTTTTTTCGTCCAAAGCTGTGAATTTGTTTTTTGCTCATGTTAAGTCTCGAAAGAAAACACTATATAAAAATCACTATTTTTTTTTAACCATACTGTTGCAGGTGTTAAACTATTCAACTTTTTAACAAGAAAAATCTCAAGTTGATGTTAAAAATTGTCACAAAACATTGATTTATTTAACATGTTTCTAATTTGAAAATAAATACAATGTATCTAAATACAATTTTTCTAGTTGAATTGTTCACTTATATTGCATATGATCTATTATTGTAAATAATTGGGTTAAAATAAAGTATGTATTTTATCTGAATTCTACCTGATGAAAATTGAGATGTAGTACAGGGAGTGGCTCTGTATCATAGATTTGATGGGTGCAGGAGACACTTGCACCGGCCCTGGATATATTTTTAAAGGGTTACAAAATCTTATTAAAACAATAAAAATAGACATGTTAAAACAACCAAAAATGAATGTGGGGAAATAGGGCCAAGGAATGCTAATCTACCCATGACTAAGAGGCCATGAGACACCATTTTCAATTTAGGTAAAGTTCATGTTTGGTTCTAGTATTTTGTATATGTGCTCAAAAACCTGACTAAAACAGACAGAAAGGATCTATGGATTCTGACCTGTGCTGAACACTGGGGCTCGTTGCAACTATCAACTATAACAAAGAGAGATTTTTTTTTTTTAATAGTAGGGTCCACCCTGTACAAGGTCCGGGGGCCACTTGAGCTGGAGGGTTACATTAAGGGGTAGTTTATATAGATAGGACTCTAGACTTGAACAGCTTAAGATTGTTGTGATCAAGAAATATCCTGAAATATCCTTTGGCAGTGCTTCACAGGAAGAAGTTGTTTGAGTAGAATTTACTTCTTACCTTTGGAATATGGCAGGAATGTGGGTGGTTTGTTACAATGTAAGTGGCATGGTGAGTCCTGCACACTTTCCATGATAGTAGTGATAGAGCAGTGAGAGACTCATCACATCCTGTGAGGAAGAGGTTGAAGGGTAGAAAATAATTCTTCTCCAACAAGGACTCAGAGATACTTTTGAATTCGATAGTGAGAACTAGGCAGCTCCCATGCAAATTATCATGAAGTAGTAATATCGAAATACAACACAACCAACAAAAAATGGATTATCACTCCCCTCTCATAAGCACTAAACTAAAAAATGAGCACATCATTTAAAAATGAACATCAAAGAGCAAATGTTATATAAAATATATAACATTTACAGACTAATTACCTTTACACTATTTACATTATTTGTCTTCATCTTTGTTGCTATGTTTATCACAACATTTCGGCCATTGTCCACTTAGGCCTTCTTCAAGTGGTTGGAATGTCAAACCTTTATTTCGCTCACTGGGGTAGACTGTTCTAGTTCCATGTATAATGGATGTCAGTTATCTCCTGTTAATTCCCCTCTCAATGTTCTCCACCACCTTAACCAGGTATTGAACTCACACTTTTTGGGTCCTGTCACTGGATCTAACTAACGTCTTTATTCACTGTGCCATGTGTCCTTAAGGACATCTGTGTATGAATTTCTGGATATTATAAACCTAATGGATTCAGCAACCATTTTTACCAGAGCTCATATTGCAATTTTTGTTGTTATTATTGCTTTTCTCTGGTACTTATTATTGGTTCCCATATTGTATTCATTTCTATGCTTGGTCGGCTCAGGAGATTTTTGTGGCCTAGCATATGTGCTGATTCCTTGTTTACAAATTTTCCAATGATGTTCTTTGTCTATGAACTCAACTTGATCCCACAGAGGGCAGTGATCTCCCTTTTCTCTCCATATTTGGTCAGCCATAACTGATTTTTCCACTTCCCGTTGTTACAGCTTTCTGGTGTTCTTGAAGCCTTACCTTAATGAAGCGGCCTGTCTCCTCTTTATATTTCTTTCCACAGCTGCACGGGATAGAGTACACACAGTCTTTAGACATGTTCTCCTCTATGGGGGGGGGGTCTTACTCGGGAGAGATATCTGCTAAGTGTTGTTACCTTTTCTCCCACCAATTACTCCTGATTACAGAGAGATGGCTGGCAGGATTTACTATAAACTGATTCCAATTATCCTTCCTCAGGACTGAGAACATATCTCGGTTATAAGACCAGGCACATTGCTGATCTTGCGGTAAATGTGTGGAGAAAATGAAATAAAACCAATAAATAAAATAATAATAACAAAAAAGTGAATAAATTCATTTACCCATAATGCAATTTGTAAAGAAACTGGAAAGGATTTCTCATAACATGCACGACTTTATGACCCCACTTCTGGCTTCAAGTTGTGAACCACAAATTAATAACGTTCACACTGGGGAATGTAAGTTTTTCCAGTTCTCTCATGAATGAACTACTTTTCCACTTACCAAGGACATCATCAGATGTGTTTTAGCAGCCCTACTCATGAAGTAGAGGTTTGGTCTTCCCAACTCAGTATGAAGCTAACTTGAGCTCAATCATCTTTACCCATTCTTATCCGTACTTCCCATAAATTATTTCAGAGCCAAAAAGTAAAACAGACATATTTGGTCTTCCCAACTTGAGCTCGACCATCTTTACCCATTCTCATCCTTACCTTCCATAAATTATTCCAGAGCCAAAAAAGTAATATAGACATCAAGAGACTATTTAACTCTATTTAAATACAGTCAACATGAAAGGAATAAACATCCATAGCAGCTTTTTTGTTTGCTTCTTGTATCTTCTTTTTTTACATATTGAATACATACCTTCACCTAAAAAATACACACAAAACCCACAACTTTGTTAACATCCTCAAATAGCTTACACTGAACCAGTTGTAGTCATACAGCTATTCACATTGTTCCATTCAACCTTGTGAATATTGGGTGTTATGTGTTGATTGGGCCAGACTTCTAACCTTTGCCCTATAATACCTACATAGTGTCACACTGACATATGAATCATTTCACCCCAAGCAAGACAATCAAGAGCGTGGAAGTGAGAGAAAAGAGTATAAGGAGGACTGAGGAAAAGATAATAGATGAACAGGATTCAAGATTACGATTTACATTGCATTTAAATTTTTGAAGATTGTAGTTGTCAGAGAAGCAAGTAAAAAGAAGGGAGTTCCACAGGCGGGAAGTGTGAGAAAAGAAACTGTTGGAGTAGAAGTAGTGGTTATATTTAACTATTTCAACAGTAAAATAGTAGGGCCTAGATCCCAATCTAGTAGCATGCTTAAATTCATGCAGTTGGACTACCAGGGAAGAAAGCTCATCAGAGCAGTTGTCATGAAAATATTTGTAGAAAAGATAAAGGGAAGCCATGCCGTGTCAGTGAGAAAATGACTGAAATTGAGATGCCAGGTCAGGATCTATTACATTGCAGATCCTTCTTTAGATCTTGTCAAGAATCTTGAGATGAATACCAGGAGCACCTGACCAGTATTTAATGCACAAACAAATGATAGATTTGTAAATGTGCAAGATGGACTCTGATGAGAAAAGTTTTCTGGCATGACACAATGACCTAACTTTCCTTGCAGTAGATGCAGCTGCTGATTCATTGTAGTCATTCTACTTCAAGTCATTTGAAAATGTAAAGCCAAGAAGGTGCAGTGTGTTGCTCTTCAGGATTCTAGCATCAGCTATGCTGATGGAAGGAGAAAAGTTTCTTTATAGTGGTTAAATGTAGTTTTTTTTTGGGGGGAGCATTAAAATTTACAAGCCATTCCCTGCCCTAGTTAACCACAGATTGGAGGTCCTTTTCAAGAGCAGAAGCCAGGTTTATTTTGTCAGCTCTGACAGATTTGTTATTGAGACAGGAGTAAATGGTAGTGCCATCTGCATAAATGCCTACTTGGAAACTGATGACACCAGGAAGATCATTGATGAAGATCAGAAACAGCAGAGAACCCAGGATAGAGCCTTGGGGGACACTCATGTTTGTGTGAAAGGATCTGGAAGCAAGCCTATTCAAAATGACGTTGCCTTGCTCTGTCTTTTTTACAAATACTTTCACAGTAATTGCTTCGATGAGCTGCTTTCGCTGGTTCCTAGGCCTCATGAATTTAAACGTCCTACGAGGCTGGCATCCCGTTCCCACCCCTTCACTGTTGAAACTGTTAGATGTAGACGTTTCTTCTACTCCAATAGCTTCATGTCTCACACATCTCGCCTGTGGAACTCCCTTCTTATTCCTGTTTCCCTGACAAATATAATCTCCAACTATTTAAGTGTAATGTCAATCGACATTTCCAGTTGCCTTGATCTATCCACTTCTCTTCTCCACATCCTTTCACCTTTCATGCCTATCTGCTCTTGCTCCAAATCTTCTGTAACCCCCTTGCCTTGATCGATCCACTATCTTTCTCCACATCCTCTCCTTTACCACTCCTATCTGCTCTTCCTCCAAACCTTCTGTAACACCTTGCATTCTAGTGGCTTCCAGCCTTGCTTGGGGTGATAAGCTTAAAAAAAAAAAAAAAAAAAATTTCAAAATTTGATAGGAATGATTGGATTAAATCAAACATTCATCCTGTAATATCGTAGCTTACATAGAAGAACAGTGTGCCAAACCCTGTCAAATGCCTTTGAGATATCTAGAGCTACAGCTTGAGCTTTGCTGTTATTACCATTTGTCTTTGCATTGAATACTCTTGCTATATATGGTCTGGTACCCCAGCTGTTCATCTCGAGGTTCTTGACAAAATCCAGAGACGGATATGCAATGTTATAGGTCCTGACCTGACATCTCGACTACAGTCACTTTCACACAGACATGATGTGGCTTCCCTCTGTCTTTTCTACAAATATTTTCATTGCAACTGGTCTGATGAGCTATTTTCACTGGTGCCCCAACTGCATGAATTTAAATGTGCTACTATGTTGGCATCTCGGTCCCACTAGTTTACTGTTGAAACAGTTAAATGTAACCGCCTCTTCTACTCCAACAGTTTCTCTTGTGCTTTCCAACAGTGGAACTCCCTTCCTCTTACTTGCTTCCTGATAGCTATAATCTTCAAATATTCAAATGTAATGTCAATCGACATCTTCTGATGCCTTGATCTTGATCCCCATCCTTCTCTTTATCCTTTCCTCAAACACCCCCCTCTTTACTATTACTTTCACTCTCTGTAACCCCCCCCCCTTTATTCTTACTCTCACTCTCTGTAACCCTCTTCCACTTTACTCTTACTTTCACTCCCTGTAACCCTCTTCCTCTTTACTCTTACTTTCACTCTCTGTAACCCTCTTCCTCTTTACTCTTACTTTCACTCCCTGTAACCCTCTTCCTCTTTACTCTTACTCTCACTCTCTGTAACCCTCTTCCTCTTTACTCTTACTCTCACTCCCTGTAACCCTCTTCCTCTTTACTCTTACTTTCACTCCCTGTAACCCTCTTCCTCTTTACTCTTACTTTCACTCCCTGTAACCCTCTTCCTCTTTACTCTTACTTTCACTCCCTGTAACCCTCTTCCTCTTTACTCTTACTTTCACTCCCTGTAACCCTCTTCCTCTTTACTCCTACTTTCACTCCCTGTAACCCTCTTCCTCTTTACTCTTACTTTCACTCCCTGTAACCCTCTTCCTCTTTACTCTTACTCTCACTCTCTGTAACCCTCTTCCTCTTTACTCTTACTCTCACTCCCTGTAACCCTCTTCCTCTTTACTCGTACTTTCACTCCCTGTAACCCTCTTCCTCTTTACTCTTACTTTCACTCCCTGTAACCCTCTTCCTCTTTACTCTTACTTTCACTCCCTGTAACCCTCTTCCTCTTTACTCTTACTTTCACTCCCTGTAACCCTCTTCCTCTTTACTCTTACTTTCACTCCCTGTAACCCTCTTCCTCTTTACTCCTACTTTCACTCCCTGTAACCCTCTTCCTCTTTACTCCTACTTTCACTCCCTGTAACCCTCTTCCTCTTTACTCTTACTTTCACTCCCTGTAACCCTCTTCCTCTTTACTCTTACTTTCACTCCCTGTAACCCTCTTCCTCTTTACTCTTACTTTCACTCCCTGTAACCCTCTTCCACTTTACTCTTACTTTCACTCCCTGTAACCCTCTTCCTCTTTACTCTTACTTTCACTCTCTGTAACCCTCTTCCTCTTTACTCTTACTTTCACTCTCTGTAACCCTCTTCCTCTTTACTCTTACTCTCACTCTCTGTAACCCTCTTCCTCTTTACTCTTACTTTCACTCCCTGTAACCCTCTTCCTCTTTACTCGTACTTTCACTCCCTGTAACCCTCTTCCTCTTTACTCTTACTTTCACTCCCTGTAACCCTCTTCCTCTTTACTCTTACTTTCACTCCCTGTAACCCTCTTCCTCTTTACTCTTACTTTCACTCCCTGTAACCCTCTTCCTCTTTACTCTTACTTTCACTCCCTGTAACCCTCTTCCTCTTTACTCCTACTTTCACTCCCTGTAACCCTTTTCCTCTTTACTCTTACTTTCACTCCCTGTAACCCTCTTCCTCTTTACTCTTACTTTCACTCCCTGTAACCCTCTTCCTCTTTACTCTTACTTTCACTCCCTGTAACCCTCTTCCTCTTTACTCTTACTTTCACTCTCTGTAACCCGCTTCCTCTTTACTCTTACTTTCACTCTCTGTAACCCTTGCATGCTAGTGGTAATCTCGCCTTGTTTGGGGTGAAATGTGTAAAAAAAAAAAAGTACTGATTACAAATCTGATGAAATAGTTTCAGAAATAAATAAACCTGAAAGGATCTTTTTACTTCAGAACAATTAAGATAAAATGAGGCCTCAGTAATGTATCACATTTCTTTTTGCCTGAATAACAGTGGCTTACATGACATGTAGTCTCTAAGGTGATGGAGTTTTGCTGAAGCAATATCTATCAGCAAACTTTCCAGAAAAGCCCATAACAAAGTTATATTTGTGGTGATACAAGGAATTTTGTAAAGTATGCAGCATGTCTTATATCATTCATAAATATAAATGAATATGATATGTAATCTTGCTACTCAGACCAAGTGCACCAGGTGCACGAGTTAAGAATTTTCTTTTTTTAATCCGTATCACCCCATGCAAAACAGTAAAGCCACTAAAACACAAGTGGTTACAGAGTGTGAAGAATTAGGACTGCCTGGGTTTGGGGATAGTATATAAAAGACATGAAAGTACCCCTTGCAAAGACTATCCTGGGTACAATATTCATAACTGCACTTATGTTCAGTAACAGTGCAAATATCTCTCTGTCCTTTCTACATGAACTGAGATAAAGACCTTACATTTATGACAAGTAATGCCGCAAACAGTTTGCTTTTTCTTTTACTTAGGTAGTTTCAATACTTGTAAAGGTACACATCATACCATTGGCAAATATCTCTTTATGTCTGCCTTAATTAAGTGGAATCAAAGCATGTAAAATTATACTCAACATCATTGGCAAACATCTCTTGCACTTAAGCCACTTGAAAGCATGAAAATATACTTAACATCTGTTCTTTGTTCCTTCCTTTGTTTGAGGGCTGATAATTATAAACCAAGAATAGATTTGGTCAGTTATCAAAAACTAATAAATCTTGAATCGATAAAAATGTGGGAATTAGTAACTCTTCTTCTGTTGCCAATAAAGCAAAGGCCAAAAAGAATGCTTCAGATGCAAGTCATTCCTATGTCAGAATTAAAAATCGATCCAAATTTTCTTGGAGCTTCATGCTAACTCAAATCTTGTCCAATAATTTGTTCCATACACTATGACTAATTTGGGCTTGTTTATGTAAAAAGAAATTAATTGTCAAAACACATCTTAGGCATTTCAAAAGTTTTTTAGACGATGAAAAAAAAAAAGAAATACCGAATATTTTTTATTAAAATTTTCATTTTTTCCCACATCATTGCCAACAAATAATGTTCTGGGTACAATGTAAACAATATCCTGGGTATGACGATAAACTACATCTGCGTCCTGGGTAAGATGATAAACTACGTCCAGTAGCAAGGCCTCTGATCAGGAGGTTTTGAGGAGTGTGGAACCATCTCTTAATTGCTGATGTTCCCAGGTCTACCCTGACCTGGGGTGGTAGCACCTGTTAGGGTCCCAGCTATAGGCAAATAGTTAACCCCTAAACTGGAGTAAAAACACTATTTAAGTGTAAAAATAGGTTTTAATACCAGAAATACTTTGTAAAAAATTATTACCAGCAATAAATCTTTGAAGAAAAAAAATTATTACAAGGAACACATTTTTTTAAAAATATTGCCAACAATCTTTTGAAAAAATAAATATTACTAGCAATGCATTTTTGAAAAAAATATTACCAGAAATAGATTTTTGACAAAACAAAATATTACCAGCAATAAAAATTTTGTCGGCATTAAATAACCCATTGAGGTTGATATGCCGCAAACAAAACCAAACCAAACAATGTAAATAAACAGTAAAAACTGAGTAAATTCTGGTTAATTTGGTCCAATTAAGTGAAAACATATTTATGCTTCATTAAAAATTATGCTAAAATATAATTTCTTGTAGCTTAACTTTTGTGTGACTTGACCTTTAAAGGCATGGAAGGTAAGAAACTAAAATTATATATATATATATATATATATATATATATATATATATATATAATATGGAGAAAACAACTGAAAAGTTGCAAATTAAAAGAAAAAAATTGAATGTTTTTTTTGTGAAAGTATTTATATTTTTTTATATATATATATATTTGATATTTCAGATCGCCCCGATCTTTCGTCAGAAATTAATTAAATAACTGTATTCAGAATGCTATATATATATATATATATATATATATATATATATATATATATATGAGGGAGAGGTTATAGTTGTTCTAACAAGAGAAAAGTGTATATTTTAAAGAGAATAGAGAAGCTGCAAACGTTTTTGGTTATAATGTAGTTTTTTTTAATGTATATTATATTTTATTTTATGGGAAATAAATTATAATATATATTTATTAACTCCACATTATAACCAAAAACGTTTGCAGCTTATCTCTTCTCTTTAAATATATATATATATATATATATATATTAAATTATTAGCTCTGAATTTACATTGAGCTCTCAGGACTTCATCCTCCTTGGGACTACCTATATGGATTACCAAATTTTTCTTAACTATTTATATATATATATTTATGTTTAAACATTGTTTTTATATATTTTTATATTATATATATTGATTAAGGAAAATTCCAAAATTTCCTTTCAAATAATTTTTATTTTCCCAAGTACTTTCATTCTTATCTGAGACCATCTTCGGGGTTTGCATATCTATGGATGTATTATGTGTTAACACTGTAAATTAAAATAAATATTTTTTTTTACCTCTACGCAAGGGGAGATAACTTTTATAAATTTTAAAAAAATTTTGTTTTTTAAAAGATTTTTAAATGTAGTAATTTAATATATATATATATATATATATATATATATATATATATATATATATGTATATGTATATATATATGTATATGATGTCTGATCAAAATGTATCGGTACTGGTGCTATGAAAAGAAAACTATAAAATATATCAATTCGGCATTTAATCTCCTTTGAAGAGGTCTCCTTCTGAAGCTACACACTTTATCCAGCAAAATTTATGTAAAGACAAGAAGGAAATTGCAAGACCACAAGAGCTGATGATGTGTTTTTCCTTCTTGATCTTTATCATATTACTCTGTATATAAATACATTGAGCTCTCTTCATTGATCTATCTTTTTAGTATTTTACATACTTGGCTTATTCTTAACCACTTACAGATTATATATATATATATATATATATATATATATATATATATAAGTATATGAATAAAAACAGACAAGAGGAAAAACTATTCTTAGCCAACACATTTCATAATACCTACATTAAGTTATTTCGACAGATAAATTTTTAATATTTACCTCATCAGACTGAAATTACAAAATGGTTTAAATTTATCCAGACAGTTTATAAAAAATTAAATCACAAGATTATATATATATATATATATATATATATATATATATATATATATATATATATATATATATGAGGTGTGAATTTGTAAACAGCGACTATTTAAGCGAATATTGCACGACTCTTCGGCAGAATTGAGTCACTGTCAGTCACTGTGTGTTTATCTAAATCTAAAAATAAACACGCTAAAATTCACCTTCATCCCTGCCGTGCGCCGACGGCTTAGTGGGAGAAGTTCCGACTGATGCAAATTCAGTCGGGTTTCGATCCTAGCTAGAGGCAACCAGATGTCTAGCCACACTGATGAACTGTGAAACAGCGAAACAGTCTGTCTGTGGATGACAAAAAAAAAAAAAAAAATACATATATATATATATATATATATATATGTATACTAGCAGTGTAGATAGCAATATTAACACTGGATGCTTACATTTTGTTTCATGCTTTAACACAACTGTCGTCAAGCCTGATGGGTAAATCTAAGTCTTAAAGGGCGTCACACCATCCAGTGTTGATACATATGTGCACACCATTTGTATTTCCATATGCTCTGACACTGAGCACTTTTCTCACATAATTACAGCATACCTTCAAAACTATTTTTACCATACATATTATATAGGTTGGTCCAAAATTGTACTACCATTAAAAATCTGTTTAACTTTTGTATTCATTTACTAAATTAAATAACATTCCTTTATATGACAATATATCATTTGTAAATTTTATTGTCCTAATTATAGAAGATGATGTCACAACTTCTCCTCTGGCTGCTGTTCCACTAGTAGGCATTCTTTTTCAATTGCAGCATGACTTTTTGGCCGACCTAAACTTTGCTACAAACAAGGAAAACAGTTTGAAACTGCTCTGTGATATCTGTCCTCCTGTATGACATTGAGGGTTGAATAATCTCCTCAAAGATGAAGAAGATATGTAAAATGTTGCTCTACAAAAAGATGCTGAGTATACCATGGTTTGGTTTGTTTTACGGCATATCAACCTCAATGGGTTAGGTAATGCCGACAAAATTTTTATTGCTGGTAATATTTTGTTTTATCAAAATTCTATTTCTGGTAATATTTTCCCTTCAAAAATGTATCGCTGGTAATAATATTTTTTTTTATTTTTAAAAATTTATTGCTGGTAATAGTTTTTTTATTCAAAAATTTATTGCTTGTAATAATTTTTTACAAAGTATTTTTGCTATTAAAACCTATTTTTACATTTTCATAGTGTTTTTACCCCAGTTTCAAGGTTAACTATATCACATTTTCTGTCATCTGTTCCTACATTATACTGAGAGTTAAATTTCTGTACCTGTTTGATTCTGATGTCTGCAATTTGTAACTCAAGCTTTGATCTGCCTTGTTATGTTAATTATAAAGCATTTATTTTAAACCAAATCTCTTCCCCTAATGTTCATGGCACAACTATTTACTCCAGTCTTAGTACTAAGTCTGATCGGTTCGATAAGTTCAGCTGATCTCAAAGAACTTTACCAAATAACGGAAATCGCATCACTTGCAGACATCCAATAGCAGCAATAAATGAAATGGATAGCACATGTAACTTGAAGAGAGAATAATGACATAATCAAGATGTCGACATTCTGTTGTACAGCCCCCTCATGCTGGGTGGTAAATGGCGCCAATTCAATAAAAATGTTGCATCTTCTCTTTTAGCCAGTGATCATGAAATATTTTTCGGTAGCAATGAATAACGTCAACACAGAGAGTTTTAACTTATCTAGTTTTATCATTCACGTCAACATCTACATTTTCTAACTATCCAGTGGGGTTACTCCCCTCCACCACTGGAGAGCTGTCCCAGAGACAAAAGTGAACGCATGTACATTACTTGACGTGTAAGAACCAACTTGTTGAAAATCCCTTCTCTATCTATCTGTCATTCCCACACTAGCTCAGCCAATCAAAACTGACTTCCTTATTATGTCTCCCATCTGACCTCAAAGGTC
This sequence comes from Acanthosepion esculentum, assembly GCA_964036315.1. NCBI lineage: Eukaryota > Metazoa > Mollusca > Cephalopoda > Sepiida > Sepiidae > Acanthosepion > Acanthosepion esculentum. The sequence goes on along the minus strand of OZ038508.1, from coordinate 60,627,383 downwards.
AACCTCCAGAAATTGAAGTCAAGATACACTTCCACTAAAAAAATAATAGTCTGCTAAACTATTATTTAACAATTCCACACTACTTCAAACAAAAGGTTAGGAAGGAAACCCCCATCAATACTAGAATGTGATAACAGTTTAATTGAAAAGCTTATTTTGCTGAAAAACTTTTTAAGAGAAAGATTTTATAACATTCAACTGAATGTTTCATTATAAAAAATAACTAATCTCAATAGGTTAATAAACGCTGACTGTTTCATTATAAGCTTATGGCTATATAGCATTGGAACACTGGTTCCTGTACGTTCACCAAAATTAAGCAATGTCAACCCTGGTCAGCACCTAGATGGGTAACTGCTTGGAAATACCATGTACTGTAAGGTTGGATGTGTGGGTGGTGCAATGGATAATGACTTATAATTGTCAACTGGAGAGCTGAGTTCCAATTTAGTTGGGTTTGTTATATTCACCAACGCGCAAACACCCTTGGGAAAAGTATGAATCTACCTTTTCTCTCCCCAGCTATGAGTTAATTAGTAAGACTTGCATCACTAAATCATTGTTATCCCCCCCACCAAAAAATTATTATAATTTAAAAATATTTTCTGGCTTTAAATAACTTGCAAAGGATTTATAAGCTGTAGAAAAGGAATGAATCTGTCAGTTAAACATTGATTAGCTACACAGGCATGTCTTTTAGATTTATTTACATTTTCTGGAAAATAAATGTATAGAAACTATAATGACCACAAAATGAGGGATCAGTTTATATAATGATTTCAATATAGAATTTGTTTATCAAATCCTTATTAGGTATGGATCAACCTCTTCTTCCGGCCGCTATGGGTTAATTAGTAAAACTTGTCGCAGTAAATTATTATTATCTCCCTCCTATAAAAATTCTTGCTATTTAAAAATATTTTTCTGGTTTGAAATAACCTGCAAAGTGTTGACAAGCTATAGAAAATGAGGGAATTAATCAGTTATAAAGAAACAGCTCATCTCACCATTTCCATTACCATCTTGTGTTTTTTGAGTTCCAACTTTCAGAGATCATCTGTTTTTTTGTTTTTTTTGTTATAGTGTTTTGTTCACATTTGCCTCAAATTGTTTTTTTTGCAAAACACAGTTTTTGAATTAGAAATAAAAAACTGGTTAAAATGAAACAGAAATACAACCTCAGCCTCAAAAGAATAATACATAGAGAGAGATCAGTATGTGACAAGAACTGTTTTATGAAACTGCTATGTTTTTTAAATCGACTTCATACCAAGCAAGGCAGTAAAGCCACTAAGACACAAGGATGCGGAAGAATTACGAACAGAAACATGACTAATGAGCGGGTAAAGAAAAGAATAATCTGGCGGACAGTAGATATTGATTGACATTTCATGTTGTGGCGGGAAAAACTCATAGAGAGAGAGTTGTCAGCAGTGTGCAGCCTCCATCTTTCTTCCCACCGCACATTGGTGAGATCCCACTGCTTGAACTAGTCATGATTTAGGTCATTGAGTTTTCCTGTTACTACTTTGAATCAGACTGGCTACATGTTATCGAAAAAGAAAAAAAAATGATTATTTATCAAAAGATATGATATGAAAGTTTTCAATTACATTGAGTCGATCAATAAGAAGGTTCACTATATTTGAGAAAGGAAAAAAAAAAATAGTAAAGTAATTTCTTTCTTTGAAATTGATAAGAACTTGTATCATTTTGTATTAAAATAATAAATTATAGAGTAATTGATTTTTGAAAGCAGAAAACCTCTAAGAACTCTTTGAATTCTTCAGAAAAAAGAAATACTTACCTAGAAAAAATATTAAAAAAAAAACAAATTCAAGTTTTAAAAAACATTTTCCTTTTTTTAAAGAAGAATTTTCAAATATTTGGAATTCTGAAAAAAAAAAAGAAATTATGCATAATTCCTCCCTTGGATGCTGGAGTAGAGGAATGTATAGCATCTCAGAATGAGAAATCAGAAAGCCAAGTTTGAATTCCAGTTGATTTGGTTTGGTTTGGTTTGTTTTACGGCATATCAACCTCAATGGATTATTTAATGCCAACAAAATTTTTATTGCTGGTAATCTTTTTCTTCCAAAATCTATTTCTGAGAATATTTTGTCCTTGAAGAAATCCATAGCTGGTCATATTTTTTCCAAAGAATATATAGCTGCTCGTATTGCTGGTATTTTTTTTTTCAAGTATTGTTGATAATAATTTTTCCTTCAAAAATTATTGCTGGTAATAATTATTTTTATTACAAAGTATTTCTGGTATTAAAACCTATTTTTACACAAGTTTGGATGTTAACTATTTGCCCATAGCTGGGACCCTAACATGTGTTACCACCCCGGGTGAGGGTGGACCTGGGAACACCAGCAATTAAGAAGTGGTTCCATGCTCCTCAAAACATTATTGCTGCTGGATGTAGTTTATCGTCTTACCCAGGACACGGATGTAGTTTATCGTATACCTAGGACGGGAATTCCAGTTGAGTGCATTACATCCACCTATGCGCAAATATTCTTGTGAATGGTAGGAATTCATCTCTATTAAACTCCTGCTCGATTCATCTTTTTAACTCTGGTCACCTTAACTTCAAGATGGCTTCCCTCTCCTCTCTGAGTGCCCTATATATACATGAGGCTAGCTCAATGATTGGTCTATAATAATTTTCTAACTATTTCCATACAAATTAATCAGCAGTGCCACCTGTGTAAATCTAGCTTTTCCAAACTGTCATTTCACCAAGAGGAATTAACTCAACATTAATATTTTTTTTATCCATATTGAAAAAAACAAACAAACAAAATTCTGATGGTGATTATCAACTCTCCTTTGTGGACAGTTTTCAAGAATCCAGAACTTGAAGCACCATGCTTAGTGAGTGCGTTGGCAAACATTTTATCTCCCAGGAGAATTAACTCAACAATCTCTTCTCCCAGCTATGGGTTAAATAACAGAGCAGACTAGGATCTCTAGCTGAGGGTTGGCAACCAGTCTAGGACAACTCTGAACTGAAAACTGTAACAATCAAAATATGAGTTGCTCTTTGGCAAAGCATCGCACCTGGAAGCCAATCCTGCGAGGGTTATGTTGAAGACGACAGTAGCAGAAAGTTGAGTGTGGTCAATAGCAGAATCTAAGAGACCAGATAATAATGATTTAGTGATACAAGTTTTACTAATTAACCCATAGCTGGGGAATAAAAAGTGGATTCATACATTTCCAATGGGCATTTGCATGTAACTGAATATAACGGACACAAATGGAATTGGAAGTCAGCTCTTTGATTGACAATTCCGAGCCATTATCCATTATTGAACTCATCTAGGCACTGACTAGGTTCGACATGGCTTACCTTTGGTGATCAGATGGAAACCGGTCATTGATGCCAAGATGCCAGGTCAGGACCGATAATGTTGCTGATTTTTCTTTAGGATATTTGTTTGTGAAGTTATTCTGGACAAATAGGATTTCTTGGAAATTACACAAAAATATATTTTCCTCATGATTCTGACCAGCTACTTTGATTTAGCTTAGAATGTACTTATCTTATTTTAATTTGTCTATATTGTTTGGAATTTATAATTGTTTTCTTATCTCAGTCTTAAATATGGAATTTGGGTTTCAACATGATTATTTAACCCATAGCTGGGGAGAAGAAAAGATGGGAGTCATACTTTTCTCCAGGGTATTTTGCACATAAGTGAATGCAATGAATTCAACTGGAATTAGAACTCAGCTCTCCAATTTTTCATCCTGAGCCACTATCCATTACGCCACCTGCACACCCACTTTCTACAACAATAACTGTTATACATCTTTCTTTCACTAAAGTCTTTTCTTAATAGTCTGTTTCAACTTTCCAGA
>OZ038508.1:60596010-60618510 GCA_964036315.1 Acanthosepion esculentum | reverse complement strand
TTTTCTCCACAAATTATAACAATGATTTAAAATCGTTATTTTCTTCCCCCCCAAAAAGTGTGACACACAACAAGGCACAAGTAATTAGGCTAGTATATATATATATATATATATATATATATATATATATATATATATAATAAAAATATAATTTTAAGGTATGTTATATTTATGGGTAAAAGTGCTCAGTATCAGGTGTAGAGCATGTATAAACATAAGAGTAGACTTTAAGGTCAACACTGAATGGTGATAGTTTGTTTTATGCTTGAAAGCTGTTGTGTAGAAAGACTGATTAACCTTCTCTATGCTTATTATTGAAACATGCATGAATCCATCTGCTATGTGTAGAATGCCTACTCATGGAACAGTGGCTAAAAGTGGTTTGCAAAAGGGTAGTGCTTATCAGTCATATGCTTGACACACTGAACTACTGCATTTTCAATCCATGTTTCCATATCGGTAAACATTTCCTCACTTTTGTTCCAGTGTTTCCCTTGGAGTTTTACTAACCAGCAATGATGAGTGGTTTTACAAAATTTATAACAAAAGCAGTTGCATTCTTGATATTTTACGCATCAAGCATCCTACGAGGCTGGCATCCCGTTCCCACCCCTTCACCGTTGATACTGTTAGATGTAGACGTCTCTTCTACTCCAATAGCTTCATGTCTCGCACATCTCGCCTATGGAACTCCCTTCCCTATTACTGTTTCCCTGACAAATACAATCTCCAACGGTTTAAGTGTAGCGTCAATCGTCATCTCCAGTTGCCTTGATCTATCCACTTCCCTTCTCCACATCCTTTCATCTTTCAATCCTATCTGCTCTCGCTCTAAATCTCCTGTAACCCCTTGCCTTGATCGACCCTCCGTCCTTCTCTTTCTCCACATCCCTCCCTTTACCACTCCTATCTGCTCTTCCTCCAACCCTTCTGTAACCCCATGTGTGATAGTGGCCTCCAGCCTTGCTTGGGGTGATACGCTTAAAAAAAAAAAAAAAAAAAAAAAAATCTGGCAATTGTCAGTCATGGATTAAGAATGGATAGTTTTCAATCTGCACCTGACGATTGTCACATGCATGAAACTCATAAACCAAATGGTGAGGAATAAAATGTATATAATATTATTAGTATAAATTTTAGTTCTGTTATTTTACATCAATCCCTTTTATTTTCACTCCAAATGGCAAATACCAATGATATTCACCATAGCCAACACTTTCATTCAAAAATCCACCGAAACCTTTGTGGGTCTTAATGTATGTGTTTGACAAGGTCTTGAACTTTTTCATTCTTTTAACTATTAATTAATTTGTCTCACATGTTACCATTTTTACTTCTTTTCTCACAATTCTGTGCTACTCACCATTATAAGAAATTATGACCACCTAAGTCGCCAGTCATGGACTCGGTGCCTACATCAAGAATGGGTTTCCCTGCGACAGGGACACAAAAAAATGAGGACCCTGATCTCCCGTATATGTGCTTCCGCATAGCACTTATCCATAGTACCACATTCATCTTTGCTCTGTATCATCTTCAAGATGAAGGGTCAGTAATCTTCGATCAAATATCAGAGAGGATTGACAATATCCTCATCAAATTTCCCTCGGCCAGCTTTCACATATGCAATGGCTTCAATCTTAACCACAAAGAGTGGTTAGTCTACTCTAACAAAACTGGTGAGAAAGGCAGAGACTTCTCCATCATCTATGAACTAACCCAGATCATTGAAGAACCCTCCCGAATCCCAGACGTGACAGGACATCAGGCAAACCTCCTCAAACTTTTTTCTAACATCCTGCCCTGACAAATGCTTAGCAAATATTTTACCTCAAAAGTTTCTACCTTACAACTGGCATATCATACCATTCCCTAGTGAGTGTCCAGATTGACTTTAAACCAATGACATCCTCTGATTTATTGTTCCATAGAATGATTTTTTGGTATATGAAGGTAGACTGGATCAGCTTTCAGTCCTACATGACGGAAGCTCCTCTCCCAACCTACTTCAAACATGCTGCCCCCAAAACTGCTGTCCTTATCTCTGAATGGATCCTTTCTGGAATGGAGTGTTTTCTACTCTCAATAGAATTCCAGCAAAAACCAGTCAGCCCTGGTTTAACTCTGAATGCACTGCGGCCATATCTCACTGGAACCACAAGTTTAAAATCTATTACAAGTAGCAGTGTAGTCTGACCCTTACTACTTCCAGAATGGCCCATAATCACTGTAAGAGAGCTCTGGAAAATGCAAAGTGCAGCTATGTGCAAACTGTCCAGGCGAAGGTTGAAAAGAAACAAATTGGATCTGATGAATTCTGGAATATCACCAACAAAATTATTATAAATGGCCCCAAGATCATATCCTCCTCGACAGAAAAGGCAAACCCTCTTGCCTCGATCTTTGCCCCAAACACAATGTAAGATGACAAAGGTCATACCCTCCCCAACTTCCCACATAGTAATATACTCATTTCAGTAAGAGAAGTCTCTAGACTTATTAAAAGCCTTGACCCCCAAAAAGCCACCGGCCCAGACAAAATTCCAGTGGTTGTCCTTAAGAATATCAACCCAGAATTATCCCCAATCCTAGCAAAATTATTTAATTGCTGCTTGAAGGAAATATATTTCCCAAGCTTGTGAAAGGTGGTAAGTGAATACCTGGCCTTTAAGAATGTGGGCAACTGATCATCCCCCTTCCAATATAGAACCCTTAATCTCCTCAGTGTCATCAGTAAGCTTTTTGAGGCCTTAATTAACAAGAAGTTCATCAATCACCTAGATAGCAACAACCACTTGTGCAATGAGCAGTATGGGTTTTGATCAGCTCAATCCACTGCTGATGTCCTACCATTACACACAGAATTAGTGAGGCCCTTGATGACTCACATACTGCAAGGACCATACCATTAGATATCTTGAAGGCTTTTGACAAGATGTGGCACAAAGATTTCCTACACAAGCTCGCCAGGTATGGAATCACTGGAAGGGTTTTCTCTATTATAAAATCCTTCCTGACAGGTAGATGCCTGAAGGTAGTTATACCAAGGTCCTGGCAGTCAACGCAGGAATCCTCTAGGGGTTACTTCTCAGACCAATCCTCTTTCTGATGTACATTAATGATCTACCTAAGAATATACTCCAATCATTTGTAAATATCTATGCTGATGATACAACAATATACAGGTATATCTCTGAAACTTAACGATCAGAGATTGACAGCTAACCTCTCTTCTGATCTAACACTAACTTCTCAGTGGGTAAAAACTGGCTGGCTACATTCAATACCTCTAAAATCAAACTGGTTACATTTTATCACCACCTATCAGACTTCAAACTACTGCCATTCTCTATGAACAGATGTCCCCTTGAGGAGGCCCTGTACCTTGAGAGGATATTGAGCCTCAAACACACTTGACCTCAAGTGGAATTCCTATATATGATCCATCGCTAAAAATGCAGGTCAAATGATCGGCTCCCTGTACCACTCCAGTAGGTACCTGACTGCTCATGCTATCCTCTACAAGAGCCAGATCAGGTCGAGAATGGAGTTCTGTTGTCATATTTGGGTGGGAACTGTCCAGTCCTCACTTTCCAGTCTTGATAGGGTTCAAAAGTGTCTCTGAGTCCTTGTGGGTGACAAATTATTTCCCACCCTCCAATTGCTCTCTCACAGGCAGGATGTGGTGTCTCACTGCTACTTCTCTGGAAAGTGCTCAGACAAACTACATTCCTTGGTGCCACCATTTCTAAACTTCACGGCTAGGACTCACCATGCCACTTACATTGTAGCCCCCCATATTCCCTCCATATTCCATTGGCAAGAAATGTTCCACTCAAACAGCTTCTTCCCATGAATCACTGTTCTGTGGAACAGACTCCCAAGGGGATGTTTCCTCGATCACTACAATCTTAAGCTGTTTAGAGTTTAGAGTTAACCATTATCATCCCTTCCTATCCATATAAACTACCCCTTAATATAACCCTCTACCATGGGTGGATCTCAGGCCTTGTACAGGGTGAACCTTACTGTGAAAAAAAAGCCCTCACAGGTTGTTCTAGTTCCATGTGCCATACTTCTTCCGGATGTTACAGTTATTTCTCTGCTCATATTGCAATGTTTTTAAAAAATTGCAATATGAGCACTAGTAAAAAACTGTTGCTGAGGCATTAGGTTTAGAAGCCCCAAAAATTCATACACAAGGACACAAGGACCAGTGACTAGACCCAAAAAGTTGTGAGTTCAATACCAGGCTACGGCAGAGGTGAACCAAAAAAATTGGGGGTTTGATTTAAAAGGAAATAACAGAGACATCGGGAAGAGGCATAGCATGTGGAACTAGAAGAGTCTACTCCAGTGGATGAAATAAAGGGTTCAATTCGAAATTCCCATCACAAGGCTGGAGCATACAAGAGGTGAAACATTGTAAATATGCAATGAAGATGAGGCTAACAGTCCAAATAATGTAAATAATTACCATGAAGGTAATGAAGCCAGAATGTGAGGTCAGGATTGCAGATTCTTTGTATTTTATCAAGAATTTCAAAATTTATAGTAAGAGCACCAGAACATTAAAATTAAAAAATAAATATACATGAATAAATTGAAACTATATTAAAATAAGATGTAAATATGGTGGTATTATATAGTAAAATAAAAGTATCAAAAATAATACTTTATATACTTAATTTATATATATATATATATATATATATATATATATATATATATATATATATATATATATATATGTGTGTTTCATTAAATAATATAGACAAGTGCTGTCTATTTATTTTATGTAAATTCTTTTCGTATCGTCTGGGAAGCCAGCATAGTTTGCAGGTTCAAGTGCCCTTTGGGAGATGGTGTCTCCAACAAATTAAATAATATTTGTGTTGGTCACACCACAAACTCACTTTCATGATGCTTGATACTACATTTGAATTATAACTCTAACATTTTTAGGCATTTAAAACAACATGCCTGGCCGCGTACACAATTCAGGAAAATCCTCGTTGAAAACACAACTATACTTAAACACGAAAACAATAAACATAAACTAAAAATTCTTGAAGCTATATACATAAAACTGTTCAGGCCTGACCTGAACAAAATAAACTATGAAATCTCCACAAATATTCTTGGATGCCTGTAGTTGGTGACAGAGGCCATTGGTTTGTGCCAATGGTTTCCCATGCTTAATACTTCTCGAATTCACTCTCATGTGGTCATGTGTGACGTCATGAGCTGCGGTGCGATTTTCGCTTCCAGTGTCTTATATGCACGTGTTTATCGTTGCTTGGAAGTCATCCATGTAAACAAAAACAGACTATTATCAATTTCTCGTCCGTGTATTGCTTAATATATTGTACTCTAATTGTCATCTTTGAGATTGGATTAAAAAAAAAATGTATCAATATTGTGATTTGTTTTCTTTGTTTAATGATAATGTTATTAAGCTTGTCAGACGATATGAAAAGAATTTACATAAAATAAATAGACAACACTTATCTATATTATTTAATGAAACATGTATGAATGAAAAAATGCTGCCTAAATACACACAATATATATATATATATATATATATATATATATATATATATATATATATATATATATATATATATATATATATATATTTCTATTTAAAAAAAGAGAGAAACCGCAAATGTTTTTGGTTATAACCTGGGTTTGTTTTAGTATATATATATTATATTTTATTCTTACATGTGTTTCTCATCTTGTGACCTTCTTCAGGCAAATAAAAGGAATAAATTTTCCTCATGTTCTTTTAATGTCTAATTGTTTGTTTTCTGTATTTGTTAGTAAACCTTGAGCTCCTTTCTGGACTGTTGACAAAAGTGAATTTCTGAGGTTTCTCTCTTTTTTTTAAAATATACATTTTTCTCTTATTGGAACAACTATAACATTTTCCCTATATATATATATATTTAAAGACATTTTTATAGATACAAGTATTTAAGTAAATGCTCTGTTTATAATAAACAGTATTAAATAACATTTACCAGCCTGAATGTCCGAGAAATTTTCATAGAAAATATTCGTCCTTTGACAGGATTCTCATGGCGTATCAAATGTAAACAAATGACGTCACACATTATGAAATGGACAAAGTCCGACAATTATTTAAAGACATTTTTATGTTTAACATTCTTTTTATAGATACAAGTATTTAAGTAAATGCTCTGTTTATAATAAACAGTATTAAATTTGTTTACATTTGATACGCCATGAGCAGTTATCAATGTACGTGAGAGATTCATGGAAGATAGAAGTTTATAAGCAGTAAATTTGACCTTGCCAACCGAACGATCCTTTGTGGTCAAGCGGTAAGGCACATCAGGCTATATGACGGTTCTGTATAGGATACAGGTTCAAATCCTGTCGAAGAACGAATATTTTCTATGAAAATTTCTTGGATATTCAGGCCGGTAAATGTTATTAATACGGTTTATTATAAACAGAGCATTTACTTAAATACTTGTATCTATAAAAAGAATGTTAAACATAAAAATGTCTTTAAATAATTGTTGGACTTTGTCCATTTCATAATGTGTGATATATATATATATATATATATATATATATATATATATATATATATATATATATATATTGTGTTTTAAGGAAAGTATTTCTTTTTGATCAATTCACCCCTAGTAATTTCAACTATTTCTTTAAGATTCTAAGTAGAAATGTCCTTTTTGTTTCCATTTTCCATAAAACTTTGGCATTGCTTGCATGTTCAGTCCAATGCATTCTGCAGAACTTAATCTCTGTTGCCACAAGTCTCTTCATCTGAGAGAAGACTGTTCGGCATTCACTGTAATCAGAGAACTGATATTATATAACCATTCATCTCCACAGTGATTAGAAATTTTAGCAGCACTTTAGGGCTCGACAGCTTTATATTGACTTGATTTGATAGCAGCATTCTGCAATCTAAAATGCTGCCAGATAATTTAATGCCTTGTTCATATTACACAACAAATTATTTTTATTATTAGTTGTGTCATGCCCCACCCGCTAGTGGCACCCATGTCATGTGCCCTTCTTGCCAAATCCTAGGTATGCCACTGAAAAATAACTGTAGCATTTCTTTTATAAGCTTTAGGAAAATAAAAGATGTTATTAAAACAAATGTTAAGTCAGTGATTCCCACACATTTTTTTCCGGGTCACATTTTCAGAATTAAAATCTGCTCATGCCTCACCAAATTTTATGTGATAAGAAGTACATTTAAAAATAAAAATAAACAGAGTTTTAAAGGGAGATAACTGTGGATTCGAAGTCAGAATATTAACATTGATAACTCTCTCCTCCAATTCACAGATCCTACTTATTATAATCTTAATACTTGATATAATGCAAACATATCACAATGATAAAATTGGTCGATAATTATTTATAACTATTTATACTGGGACACATGCATGCAATTACAAGTAATCCATAATAATATTTTAAATTTTGAAATCATTTTTTGGTATATGAATTTTTTGAAACTATTCCTAAATCTTTGATTGTCTTTTAATCATTCTGTCTCACCTGCTATCCTCTTCTGCCTCCCCTATGAGGTGCACTGCACCATTTGGGAACTAAAAGTCAACATAAACAACATCAAAATTTAGATACCTTCAAAACATTAAGAATACCATGAACAGAGTATTTGATAAATGAGGAAGTTTAAAAAGAATAGGAGCTATAAAGAAACTACTGCTAACAATCAGATAAAGATACAAGCACATCACCAATTTTCCGTCTCAACTGTTATCCTCTTCTGCTGCACCTGTAAGGTGAGCTGTACTGTCTGGGAAGCACTGTGTTAATGCCTATCTACTTTAATATTTTCAGTTATGAAGATTACAGGTGTTATATTCAGGAACAAGGAAAAGTAAGATTAATCAAACATGGCGGCAAAGCTCTTTAGTTACAGTGGGTGTGATATCTTCTTTGTGCTTTGGGGGTAAGCAGTAAAAATGTTTGACATTTTCTGAAGATGGCATCCCAGTAAGCATTAATTTATTTAATCCATCTGTTTTGTAAACTGAATTGCAAGTTTTTTGAACATGCATCATTGTTTTTTTCACCTTATATAGAAAATTAATTATATGATAACTAGAAGACCTAGCAGAATTTATTATATTCTTCTATGTGTCTTGTCCCCCAGCGCTGGTGTAAGGGTCTTGTGAAACCCCACTGAATGTATGATATGCCCACACTCTATTACATCTCAAATTTCATAAGGTAGTATTCATAGAAAATACATGGCAACCTCATTTTTTACAATGATGTTAACACTGTACAAAGCACAAGAACCACTTGAGGTAGAGTGGGTTAGAGAGTAAGAGGTACCACTTGAAGCAAGGAGATAATGCCACCAAGACACAAATGGCCACCAAAAGTCAAAGAGAAAGAAAAGACTTGAGAAGGAACCAGAAACCCAATTCTAAACAGGAAACAAGGGATAAACCACGTCTCCCGTTAAAAAAAAAACAGAAATAAATGTGAATCAGATAATTGGTGAACCTATCTATCACTAATTAAGCGCAATAATGGACCATATGCAATATAGGTAAACAATCCAATAAGAAAAATTGAAGATAAACACAATGTATCTAAATACAAATTAGAGACATGTCATAAATCAATTATTCCATCTTAAATGAATCAACAATGTTTTGCGGTAATTTTTAACATCAACTTGGGATTTCTCGTGTTAAAAAAGTTGAATAATTTTAACACATTCAACATTATCGTTTAAAAAACAAAAAGTGAATTTTATATAGTGTTTGTTTGGGACTTAACAAGAGCAAAACATTGAATTTAGCTTCAACCAAAGCGCAAACAGAAGAAACGAAAGAAAGCTAAATCCTCTAGGTAGGTACAGCCAACCTGCCTTGAAAATCAGCATTCAAAATCCTGGCCTTTAACTAGACTCAAACAACAACCGCTTTTTGGAAAATATGTAAATCTTTTAGGTCACAAGTTCAGCCCAGGTATCTCTGGTTATGAATTTTATTATAACTTAATTATTTACAATAATTGATCATATGCAATATAGGTGAACAACTAGAAAAATTGAAAATAAACACAATGTATCAAAATACAAATTAGAGACATGTCATAAATCGATCATTACATCTTAAATAAATCAACAATGTTTTGCAGTAATTTCTAACATCAACTTGAGATTTCTCTTGTTACAAAGTTAAATAATTTTAACACATTTAACCTTATGGATAAAAAAAAATAGTGAATATTATATAGTGTTTCTTCAAGATTTAGCATGAGAAAAATGAATTCACAGATTTGTACGAAAAAAAAAGAAGACCCCAGAATAACATCAAAATATGCAAATATTTTTCATCCTTTAATAGTCAGTTTTTAATTCGTGACATATATAAATATAGCTAGAAAAAACTAAAAGTTGATAAGATAGTGAAGGTCAAAAAGTACTGCCCCCAATCAGGCTTGGGACCCCACCAGTTTGGGATTTCAGCGGTAGTAGGCACCAACCCTGCATGTCTCCATAATTTCCCATTGTTTGTAGCTCGTAGTAAAGTTTCTCTCTGAATTTTCAGAATGAGGAGTTATTTATATTTGGACTATTCTCATCTTTGTTGTTATTCTTTACCCTTATTTTGTATATATATATATATATATATATATATATATATATATATATATATATATATATATATATATATATAGATAGATAGATAGATATATATATATATATATATAGATATATATATATATATATTTGTGTATTTAGGCAGCAATCCTTCTTTCATGCACATTTAATTAAATATGACAGGCAAGTTGATTTGGTTTAGTTTTTTATACAGTTTCTCATGTGACCTAATAATTTTTTTTTCAGATGATTGTATAAAAAACTAAATCAAAGCACCTTGTCTGTTATATTCGATTATATATATATATTACTTTGAGCTTATTCAAACAGCAACGGCGGGCCATTATTGTGGTTTCGTATATGTGTTGTTTGATTTATTAAAATTGTCACCTTTGATAATGGCTTATGTAAGCCGAAAGCTTAGATTGGATTCAAACATTCAATATGGTGTTTTCCTTTTGTCTTTCAACGATAATGTGATTAAGCTTATCAGACAATACGAAAGGAACTTACTTAAAATAAATAGACAAAACTTGTCTATATTATTTAATGAAACATGCATTAATATATATATATATATATATATATATATATATAATAAAATAGGCAGCATATATTTACATTACAAAGAGTCAATCATACCTTGAATCAATCAGCAATATGAATGCGATTATTGGCGAAATCCCTTCGCTAGTAGACATAAACATAAGCATTCCACTACTGATAATCCTCCGAATGATGAGATCCTTATAAATAATTAAAATGGATATGGTGTTTTTTTTAACTTTTTATTTCTGCTAGTACTTTCAAATGCTTCACGCAATTCATCATCAGGCTTTCTTATCCATCAGAATCAAAACTGGGAGACGATTTATATGTGTTTCAAAATCCAACCGAAAGATGTTTTTAAGTATGAGCTATTTGTTAACTGTTATATGGTGTTGGAGCATGCAAATCGCAACGCTAAATTTTAAATATTTAAAGTGAGAATTTTTATGTATTTTGTAATTTGGTAAATCCACGTATTTTCTTTTATAAGTGTTTTTCAGTTAATATGATATGAACTAAGTAGATAGTTCAAGTAACAGAGTGATATGTCTTACTTTTTTTTTCCTCAGGAATTCTTTACTGCTGGATCAATTTTTTTTTTATAAACATAGGAATTTTTTTACTGCTGGATCAATTGTTTTTTATAAACATAGGAAATTTTACTGCTGGATCAATGGTTTTTATGAACATAATAAAATAGGCAGCATATATTTACATTACAAAGAGTCAATCATTAACGTATATATATAATGTACATGTGTAAATATTCTTAGATAGAGTGTACCTATAGAGGAGACAAAATGAATAAAAAAGAGACAAGTACTTTCAAACTCATCCAAGATCATCTTCAAGTGTGAATTGCTAAGACAAAAAAATTCATGTAAGTTATAAAAATGCATTAGTATAGACATGCCTATATTGGAAAAATTTTACTCTGTAAGGGAAGTAACTTAATTTATGTAAATTCTATTAACAATTGTAATTACATATTTTAATGGTAGTTTTAAACCATTACAATTCACATATTTTAAAACCTTTGCTGTTACAAACATTTTAAAACCTTGTTACTATACTCATAATTAATTTTATATTTTTTTGGCTGTAATTTTTTTATATACTCTGGATTTAAATTTCTGAAGATGGTAGTTATCTGGGAAGCAGGAAATCAAAAAGGACTTCTACAGATGGGAAGTGCAAAAAAACAAACCTGTCAGAATAGAAATAATGATTGCATCTAGCTAGTTCAGTAAAATGTTGAGACCTAACTGCCAATCTGGTAACATGCTTAAACTCATGTCGTCGGAGCACCAGGGAAAAAAAGCTTGTCTGGACAGCTACTGTTAAAATATTTGTAGAAAAGACAGAAGGAAACCATGTCACGTCAGTGAGTTGCACCTAAGTTAATGCAACAAACTCAACTGGAATTATAAACTTGCTTCTCCAATTTCTCCTTCTAATATGTTATCCATTACACCATCAACACATTCTGATAGTTTGGATATGCCTTTCTCTGTGGTTTTGAATTTAGAGATTTCCTTCTCTTAGACTGGTTACCAATCAAGGCTATAGAGAACAATGTAACTTGCTATTTAACCCATATCTATGTGAGAGAGTGAGAGATTCATGACTTTTCCAAGGGCATTTGTGAAAACTGATTTTCCTTGGTTTCATTGATCATAGCTCTCCACAACTTCCTGTCATTCTTGCTCTAAGTAACTTCACTGTTTTCCCTTGCTTCTCTTGTCTTCAATATGCCCTTCTTCTGCTATGTACTATATCCCTTTGGGACATAAAGATCACAGCTCTCCACAAATCCTTGTTTCTTGCCCTTTGTGCTAAACTAAGCATCACTGACTAGGACGAAAATTGAACTTGATTTGCCGTTTCCATTCTCAGTGACAATAACCTATTAGGAAGAATCAACCAAAATTAAGTCTTCTAAAAGCATTCTCTCATGCAGTAGACATAAACATGAGGAAACAAATCTGATTAGATTGATGACAATTATATAATGCCCACTGGACGTGGTCCCTGTCAAAGACTGGAGGAATTATGTCTGCTGCAATAGTTATCTGTGAATTCTATTACACTTGGACATTAAATTGTCAAAACAATCTGATTTCCTTACTACAGGGATGTGATGGGAATCTTTAAATTCTTCAACTTTCTTTCAAAACAAGGTTATTGCAAAACATCACAGCTGAACAGAGAACGACAACAAGAGAGATAAAGAAAATTTTCTTGTTCTTTTGTAGAGGTTTTTTAAATGAAAGATAACAGTAACAGTGATTTATTCCTATCAAAAAGGGAAATGACACTCACACACACACACACAAATGAAAAAAATCAACATAATCTCAATCATAGTAACAATTAGCTCATAAATTATGTTAAACATTACATGAAAATAATAAAAATAATAAAATCCCCCATTCAACTGATGAAACCTCCTGATGAGCCAACTGAACAATTATCAAAACATTTGTCTATGAAACCGCGATGTTGAGGTGCTGTATATAACATCTATCAGATAAGTGACAAATGTTATTTGTATCAATTCTATATAAGTTTTAAATTCAACTGAAAAATGTTTGTTTAATTTTTTTTTAATAATTTTCCAGTTTTTAAATAAATTGTACATCTAAAGTAAAACTAGTGATAAGCTGACCAAAGATCATGATTTTGTTCTATTTTGGTTCAAGTACTTATGACCATTTCCTTCTCAATCATTATCAAGAACTGAATGATGTCAGTATAGATTCTTTTTACAATGCTAATAAATTACAACACATATTAGTAGACAATAGCAAAATACTAAATAGCACTCATTGCAAGGAAAAACTGAAGATACTCTAAGCTATTATTATACAAAAGAAACAATCTTCATTAAATCAATCTTTCAGCACAGGAGATTGTACTTTAAAATGTGTATAAAATATTTAATATTCATTTTGAATAATAAAAAGATTGTATTGGATTCATATACATGCAAAATTCCTTGCCTTATCAACAACCAAAATAGAACAATTATCTTAAGACATATTAGTAGACAATAGCAAAATATTACATTGCACTCATTGCAAGGAAAGACTCAATATACTTTAAGCTATTATTATACAAAAGAAACAATCAACATTAAAGAGAATATCTTTCAGCTTAGAAGATAGTACTACAGACAAGCTAGATTCATAGCCGCTTTCACATATAAATTTTATCATCTGCTCAAAATAGCTGAAAACATGATTCATAACCAAGTGATTTGAAACAGATTTTTCATAGACAATACCAAAATACTACATAGCACTCATTGCAAGGAAAGACTCAACATACTCCAAGCTATTATTGTACAAAAGAAACAATCAACATGAAAGAGAATATCTTTCACCAAAGGTATTTTAAAGTGTATATAAAATCTTTAATGTCAATATAAATATTAATAACATGTATTAAACATATGTTACAATAGTTTTTTTTGCTGCTTTCCTGTCTTTCTTACATTCAATGGCCTGTGAGTGTTAAATTCACCAAGCCCTCTTTCTTCATTATGTATCCTAGAATTTTCAACTATCTTCTGATTTGATGTATAAGTATCCTTTTTATTTCCATTTTCACCAGAACCTTGTAGTTGCTTATATGTTGGGTCTATGATATTCTCAGTATCCTTCTGTAGAACTCCATTTCTACTGCTTCACCCCTCTTCTTCATCTGTATGAAGATTGCCCAGCATTCACTGCCATATAGGAGGACCAATATTACAAAATTAGTAATCTCTTTTTTATTTTTAACAGGAATTTTCTGTTTCTTAATACTTTGCTTAGCTTTTGGAAAACATCTTTCACTATCCCAATGTGCCTTCAGATTTCAGTGTTGCCTTTTCTGCCCTGTGTTAAAACACTTTGCAGATATTTAAATTTAGATAGTTGCTTGATTTTAAATCTTTCTTTCTCACTTTTGACTTAACTACTATCAGTAAATATCCTTACAGATTTCTCTCTATGTCTGCTATCCGCACTGAGTCATCTGCATATATTATTTGTTAAGACTGTGTCTGCCAATTCCCAATACATAGCTCATACTATGAGCTGTCACTTTTGTAGATGATCATGAATTCTGTCTTCTTGTAGTCAATAGTCAATTCTTCTCACATACCTTTAGTATCTGATCTAAAAGTCCTTTCAATATTCCCTCTGGGTCTACCATCAGTAAAGTGTCATCTGTATACTCTTGTGGTTAATATTATATCCACTGATGATAAAGTCTGGTAAGTCTTTCAGGTCTCTTAGGATCATCTCATTCTAAGGTTATCAAATGCAATAAAACCTGAGGTAATTTGAAACATGTGGTGTTGCAGCTCAATCCAGACACCAGGGTCATTCTCAGCGTGTAGCTTTTTCCACTCAAATGCTTGTGGCTTAAAAAAATAACTCTTTGACCAGATCGTTACTCACAAAATAAAACCATGAGATGAAATTGTAGCAGCAGTCAAATTTTATTCTGGTTGTAACTCTCTACTGCAGACAAATGTGTCAGAGGTGAGGTGTGCTGAATTGTCTAATGGGCATGTCTCTCTTTTCGTCTCTTGTCCTTCTCTGACTCTTTTAGGGTCTCTCTGGGACTTTTGTTGCTAGAAACCACTGTCTTATAGAGAAAAGTGTTCTTTGTCTTGTCAGCTCTCTCTCTAAAAAAGTAATTCATCAAGTACTCAGTCTGGTTTCACTTAGTGACCTTCTTTGTCAGGATCGTTTGACCTGGTTCTAAGGAGGTTCACTCCATTAAGCTGACTTTCGCTACCAAGACAGAACTGTGCAAGATGATTTTTGTCCTTGGGTAGCAACTATTATTTCCTATTTGCTCATACTTGGAATGTATGAAAATTGGCTAATATTTCCTTTAAACATTGCTTTTGTATCCAGAATAATGATATTTCTAAAATTTACCTATTTCCATTCAGAAAACTGGCCAATGTGAACATTCTCATTCATGCAAACTAGGAACAAAATGACATATTATTCAAAAGTAGCATTTATTTATTTTAGGGTTACACAAGAGAGACTACAAAAAATTTAGAAGTTAGTAGTTTTTCACAATTTATGCTTATACAGTAAATTAATTTCACAAATCAGCCCCCAAATATAGTCTCCCATCATGTTTTTGTTATACAATCCTTGCTAACTAGAATGTTTTAGAAATCCTTGAAACTTTTAGATACTTCTTAAAAGAACTTGAAAGTTCTAGAAAATTCTCCTTTAGCAACTGAATCCATATGGAATGTAATGGAAAATAGGTTAATTTCAAAACATCGATGTCCAGATCACAGAAGCAAAGTCTGAAGGGAATAACAGCCATTTCCTTTGCTTTCTAGACAGAAGCAATTAGGAAGAAATACTGACCAAAGACAAAAATAGGCCAACATTTTGTTACAGTGTTATTAGTCTATTTTACTGTTCATATCTATCTATCTATCTATCTATCTTCATATCTATCTATTTATCTATGTCTCTTCATATCTATCTGTCTCAATCAACTCACCTCTCACTCTTTATCTCAATTTGTTCTCTCTATCTCTGTATCTCTATCTACCTCAGTCTGCTTGCCCCCTCTCTCTATCTCCTTATGATCACCTTTATCTATCTCTCTATTAGTCTGCTCACCCCTCTTTCTCTCTAGCTATTGGTCTCAGTCCGCTCCCCTCTTTCTTTCTAATCAATCTCAGTTTGCTCACCTCTCTCTATCTGTCTCAGTCTGCTCACCTCTATCTATCTATCTATCTATCTATTTATCTATCAATCCCAGTCTGTTCAATATCTATCTATCTATCTATCTATCTATCTATCTATCTATCTATCTCTGTTCATATCTATCTCAATCTGCTCACCTCTCTAGCTATCTTAATCTGCTCGCCTCTCTCTATCTATCTCAGTCAGTTCTCTCTCTCCCTCTATCTATCTATCTATCTACCTCAGTCTGCTCGGCTCCTCTCTCTATCTATCTCAGTCTGCTCACCTTTATCTATCTATCTATCTATCTATCTATGTCTGTTCATATCTATAATTAGGAAATAACACTTACTGACCAAAGATAACAAAAAGTCAAAATTTTGTTACATAGTGTAATTGTCAAAGCTGGTGCGTCCTTAGCAAAATATCAGCTGACATTTTGACATGTACATTGATCAAATCTTAGGAATAAAACCAATCAATCTGATCATGTCAGCCAGTAAAACCCTAATGTTTAAAGATGCCCAGCAGAATGTGGTTTTCTAACAATATTTAATTATCTGCCATAACTCTTTAAAATTATTCTTGGGTATAAAAACTGAAGAAATCTTTTTATCCCTTTGAGCGAGTCAGGCCTGTGGGTCTTGCCGAACATTGTGGACTGGTGCAACAGAATTTGAAACAAACAATTGTACCAGATAACAGAGACCACATAGCTTGAGGACTCACAACAGCAGTAACAGCTAAAATGGATAGCACATCGAAAATAATGATATAATCAAGATGTTGATGTTCCATACTACTTCAAACAAAAGGTTAGGAAGGAAATCTCCATAATCAAAAATTAGGACAAAAATGAATTAATTTTGTCCTGAAACCAAGTAGTGTCTTTCCTCCTCTACCCATGTGATCAAGGCGGAACAGTCCATTTTATATTAGGTATTGGCAGGGTGTAATGGTTGTGCTAATTAAAGAGAGTGGAACAAGTACAATTATAATAGGTTTATTCATTCAATAACTATTTATTATATTGCATAAGACTGATTGTTTTTGTTACATTATTTAAATTTTTGATTATATATTTTATCTATTTATTATACTCATCAATTGTTTTTTCTTTATCATTTCACCCAAAGCAAGGTGATAGTGCCATTAAGACACAAAAAGCTACTGGGAGTGAAAGAGAAAGAGAAGACTTTAGTGAGGAGAAAGGACAATAAAAGAACAGTATTCAGAACCAGGCCCCTGCATGAAAGTGTATATATCTGGGCGGCTGGTATAGTGATCAGAATCATGTGCATTTTGTTTACAAACACAATAGTCTTACAACCTTGAACTTCAGCCATGACTTGACCCAGGTATTTCAGCCACTCATGGAATGTTTTATCTAATATTGAGCCACCAGAGAAATTTCAACCAACCACAGTTTTTATCTAATACGAGGCTGCCTAAAGTCGGATGAACTGCACAAGTTTTCATGAGCAAAATGAACATTTCTTAAGTGTGCAGCTTTAAGAGATGTACAGCAAGGGCCGAGATCAGTACTCATAAGGGTCTCAGGGTTCAAAGGGTTAAAAAAATTGATTAGTTGTTATTTGCCAGAATTATTAGAATACCAGAAGTTAGCTGACTGAAATCAGATATATTTTTGCAGTCATTAATTAGATTTAATATCCACTGACACATTCTCTGGAACTGATAAAATCTTACTGTACTGGAAGTCTAAATTTGGAAAATTGATTGCATTTTCTTCAAGATCTATGACTTATGTATTACATTTCTCTGCCTTAGTTCACCTGCCAAAAATGTATCATGAGACTACAAAAGAAAGAAAGAATAAATCTAGGATTGGTTGATTTTGTTATGCAAATGAGTGCATATATATTAACTTGGCACCGAGTCATAAAAAGTAACACTTAAAAGTCCGGGTTGATTTATAAAGGACAAGTTAATTTATTCTATTTTTAACCCAGAAATAGACATTCATCAAAAGCTTTGAAAGTATGCCATTTTAGTACAAAGATCAACTAATAAAATGATGTGAAATATAAAGTTTCAGTAAGGCATTTTCTATAAAAGAGATTGATTGATAGAACAATAGAAAATTTCAATATGACATTATAAAATATGACTATATAAAATTTCAATATAACATAAAATATGACTATATAAAATTTCAATATAACATAAAATATGACTATATAAAATTTCAATATGACATTTTCTATAAAGAGATTGACTAAACAATATAATATTTCAATATGACATTGTAAATTATAACTATATAAAATTTCAATATGATATTATAAAGTATGACCATATAAAATTTCAATATGACATTATAAAATATGACTATATAAAATTTCAATATAACATAAATTATGACTATATAAAATTTCAATATGACATTTTCTATAAAGAGATTGACTAAACAATATAAAATTTCAATATGATATTATAACGTATGACCATATAAAATTTCTATGACATTATAAAATATAACTATATAAAATTTCAATATAACATAAAATATGACTATATAAAATTTCAATATAACATTATAAAATATGACTATATAACATTTCAATATGACATTATAAAATATGACTATATAAAATTTCAATATAACATAAAATATGACTATATATAATTTCAATATGACATTTTCTATAAAGAGATTGACTAAACAATATAAAATTTCAATATGACATAAAATATAACTATATAAAATTTCAATATAACTTTTTTCTATAAAAGAAATTAGCTGAGCAAACAATTATTTCTTCTTCTCAAGTTTGAATATGAGTAATTCAATTTCATTTTTATCTTTTTTTACTTCCAATTTATTTTGCTCACAACATAATCAAGGATATGCAATTAGTATAATGTTGAAAGTCTAATCAATGAGTTGAATTCAAATTCATTGCCTTGTGTATTATATTTATTTTCAAATAAATGCCCTTTTGAAAGGCACGAATGCATTTTTTTCCTTCTTCCCTGCTCCACATGGGTTAAATAGCTGGGTAGACTAGACTTCATAACCGTGGGTGGCAGCCACTCTAAACCTTGAAGAAGGCAACAGGAAACCACTCCACTATTTTTCCCAAGAAGTCATGGAAGATGTTAAAGAAATGGAAAGTGTGGAGAGCCATGATAACTTACCTCTTAAAGAGACATAGTATTTAAAAAAAAATAGATATCAACAAAAATCATCTGCTGAGTCCTTTGTGGTATTTCCTAAGGCAATGATTGTGAATTAGCAATGACCATCTTCTCCCTAAATAACATATCACAATCTGTGCTGGGTTATATGGTATTAGCTGCAATTTGTAATCTCTGGCCTGACTCTAACGGAAGGTGGATTCATGACTTTTCTAAGGAAATTCAAATCAAATATAATTAGACCATAGCCTGATAGATTGTCTGGAATCTTCATGAAATTTCTCATTGCTACAAGAGTTAATTCACAAGGATGTTATTTTAATTATTTCACTGCAAGCAAGGTAATAAAGCCACTAAGACACAGTGGGTTACTGAGCATGAAAGAATAAAAAACATTATCAAGGAGCGAGAATAACAAAAGAACAGAAACTAGGAAGGCAGAAGATAACGATTGACATTGCATTTAACCTTTTTGAAGATCAAACCTAACTGGAAAGCAAGAACCTGGAAGAGAGTTCCACAAGTGAGGAGTGTGAAAGAAGAAACTGTTAGCATAGAATTTATGATTATATCTAGCTATTTCAACTTTAAAATGATGAGGCCTTTTTGCCAATTTAGTACTGCACTTGAATTCATAAAATCTAGGTACCATAGAGCAAAGTTCATCCAAGAAATTACCATGAAAGTATGGAGTTAACCCCACTTACTTTCCTAAAAAAAAGTTGCTAGAGGACACTCTTAAGTCTATAAATAGGCAGGAATATTCTCTGTTATTATGTTTTTTTCCTTTTTCACTCAGGAATGGGAAGATGTAGGTCGAATGAGGAAAACACTTTACTCACTTGGGAAAGCACACACACACACATATACACCTTTCACTTTTCTCTAGAACTTTCTCTTACACCAAACTACACACAGACAAACAATTCACTTGTTTAAATGTTTTCTTCTTTCATGTTCATTGTTTTGTAACACACAACAATATTCTATTGTCTATATATACCTTTGTTTCATTAATGCATACATATTGTATATATATATATATATATATGTATGTATGTTTTGTTGTTACTTTGTCATTTTATTACCTGGACTTGCATACTGAGTCCGCCATTTTTGTTGGATAAATATACCAGGAGACATGTGTTTTTGACCTAAACACTCAACAAGCATACTTCCACAACAGATTGGTGACCACGACATGATATTTTTCTCCTGGATACAAGGATGCACAAAGCTATATATATATATATATATATATATATATATATATATATAAACACATATATGCATCATTTGGACAGTTTTTCAAACTGAGAGCCAGTGAAGAAAATCTTTAACCTACTTCCCCAGCTACTCTTCCTCACACAGCGGACATTAAAATCTTCCAACAGAATTAACTTACAGTTACAAAATTTCTGATTAGACCCAATGAAAAGAGCAAAATCGTAAATTTCGAAACTCTAAAACACATCTACACGATACAAGATGTTCTCCAAGTCAGGAATAGATTTTTTGCAACATGTGTGACCCAAAAACATCACCAGTGCAATTACTACTATGATGGTCCGGTCAGCAGGCGAACAACACACATCTACATCCCTACTGGTTTTTGCTTGACTCTTTCCTTCTCTCAAGCCATTACACTCAACTTTACCTCAATTGGCAGACAACACAAAATTTTTTCCGCCGAAACGAAAATATGACTTTCATCTTACTCCATTTTCAGTTTTAAGCAGCACTGTTTCTCCTGGGCTCAAAAGATAAAGTATGAAATAACTCCAAAGGTGACTCACTGACCTTTTTCACTCTTCAAAGATGTGACTTTAACAAAACTAAGAAATCTGCAAGTACAATTTAATGATACACTTAGATAACTGCTTCTCCATGAAAAATCAACAATAATAGCAGACATCTTAAAGTTCTAGCAAACACGTATTCAACTTGTGGTAGCAATTCCACAACATCAGCTCAACAGCTTCCCCAATCACTGTTTCTATTAAAATTTTGTACATCAGCATAATCCATGCACAGCTAACAAACAAGGCCTTCCAAATAAAACAATCCAATGTGGAGCACTGGAAAACATAATTTTAATATGAAACGCTGAATTTTCTTTCTAAACTATTGATATATCTTCCAGAGTGTACTACTTTATACAGCGCCCTGATGACAGCACTTTACACCAGTTGACATGTTTAAATACACACATCTCAACCACAGTTTCACTTTTTATCTTTTCAGCATACAAGGGACAAAACAAACATACACAAACTTCATGTACACATTGGCTGAATAAAATTCTCCCCAACTGGAGGGGAGTATAGTGCAGTTAACCCCATTTACTTTCCTAAAAAACTGTCACTAGAGGATGCTCCTGAGCCTATAAATAAGCAGTAACATTCTCTGTAATTGTCTGTTTTTTTCCTTTTTCACTCAGGGATGGAAAGATGTGGGTCAAATGAGGAAACGCTTTCCTCACTGGGGAACGTGTGCGCACACACACACCTTTGACTTCATTTTCTCTAGAACTGTCTCTTATACCAAACTACACACACACAAACAATTGACTAGTTTAAATATTTTCTTTCATGTTTATTCTTGTAACACACAACAATTTCCTGTTGTATACCTTAATGTAAATGGTCAAGAAATAATAAAACAAGAGGTTGCAGAGAAATCGTGTATTGAACAGTAAATACAACAGAAGAGTGTTACACGACTTGAGAGTGTGTGTCGGTTGACCAGCATTCAGTCTACATCACTGTTCCCCCGAGGCTTACTCTCCTACTAATTTTATAGTAAGTGGAAGAGTCCACAATAGACTCATTAGAGGGAGGACACGCACAACAGTTATGGTGTTACTTTCTATTTTATTACCTGGACTCACATTCCGAGTCCACCATTTTTGTTGTGGGTATATTGTACTAGGAGACATGTATTTTCTAATTTAAACACTCGACCAGCATACTCCCACAACAAAAGTATTTACAGAAAAGGTACAGGGAAGCGACATTATTGTCATGGGAAAGTGACTGAAGCCAAGATGCCAGGTCAGAACCAATAACACTGTTGCAGATTCTTTTTGTATTTTATCAAGAACATCTAAATATATAGAAAAAGCAACAGGCAATAAGGGCAGCAATATTCGAAGCATGGATGAATGACAGACTTATAAATATTTAAGATAGATTTGGGCGAGTTCTTTTGTAATATCTTTTTAGCTGCCCAGATGAGCCATTTTTGAAACAAAGAAAACTTCATGATATCTCATAAAGCATTCCAAGAAAAAAGATATTTTTAAAATGATATCTTGTCAGCTGCTCAAGACAGAAAGTTCTTGCCAAAGTCTCCTAAATGCTGGTTTATTTTATTGCAATAAATTTATTTCAATTTTAAAACAAATTTTGC
>OZ038508.1:60546010-60591010 GCA_964036315.1 Acanthosepion esculentum | reverse complement strand
ACTGAATTTTAAGATCAGCGTTCCGTTTTGAAATGCGATCACGTCGGCGTCATGTGGCGAGGTTGTGAAAACGTATTCCTAAAATAGAGTTTATTATTAATGAAAAAGAAGAATTTTACTCGAATCTAAAGTTTATAAGTACGTTTGTCCAGCATTAATATTGCCAGAAAAGGGGAAATATTAAAGAAGCCGGGTCTAGTAGTCACCGTGCGCCAGTCAGTCATTTTGTTTTGATTATTCTTATGTCTATCGTCTTTTCATGTTGACTTGAATATCGTCTAATTTTAATTATGTTTTAATAACTATGTCCTGAAGAAGGTCTACTAGACCGAAACGTCTGACATCGACATTGAAACAACATTGAACACAGTAAACTTGCATATTCGGATTTTTTGTTTTTCCATATTTTTCCTCATACTGTTGGATCTATATACACATATTTGCATACATACATACATACATACATACATATATATATAAAAATAAAGGACAGATTAAAAAGTTTCAGGACTGATGCTTTAAAAAGAAAACTATACAACACACAGCAATTCAGCATTTAATCTCCTTCAAAGTAGTCCTCTTCTGAAGATGCACACTTTATCCAGCATCATTTCCTTTGATGGGAGCATTCCTGGAAAACCTTATTTTCGTGTCTAGGTTTTGGGATTTGTGGATTTTGTAGACAGCACAGATAGCAGATCTAACAACAACACAAAATTCATAATCCTACTCACTGACACTCTTTCTAAAAACATTGTAAATATATTAGTTCTTCTCTTGGATGTGGTGGTAAAGATCCTAGTATTAGGGAGATACTTGGATCTTTACCACCACATCCAAGAGAATTGGAGATATAATTGAGAAGAAACATATATCCAACACCAATTCAGATGCTGGTATTTATCAAATAAATCACTTACAATGTAGCATTTATATTGGAGAGACATCATGAGATCTAAAAGCCTGTATCTATGAATACAAAATAGATTTATATTGAGACAACCATTCAAACTCTTTTGGAATACACAGGAATGAAACTGGCTACAACACTGATTTTACAAATAACTAATTAAAAAGAACATAATTTGGTGCTACTATGATATCTGCCATCCATTTTTACTATAGTACTATTTATTTTCTACTATGATATATTTACCAACTGTTGGAAGTATGTAATATGTTAGGGTTAGAGACTTAGGTTAGAGTCAAAGGCAGTGAACTGGTTATGTATTAAAAATCATTAACAATTTTTATACAAAAAAATCTAAAAAAATCATGAAATAGTGATTTTAATGTTTTTAAACATTAAACAGGTCAGCGTTTTTCCTGAGTATTTTGCAGCAACAATGAGTGTATCGTCATTTACAGTAGGTTGCAAATGTCTTGGTAGATATTATACTATAGTAGCAGCCATAATTATTTACACTGAAGAGATCACTTATAAAAATTATTACCAATTATAAGCACATATCAAAAACATTACATCACCAACCTTTATTGAACCCATTCTTAAAGAATCTAATGTATGTTTATCTAAAACAAATTGTATGTATGTAAAAACGTTCTCAAATCAACATGTGAAAAAATGACAAACATAATGTTTACGAGACACACAAACACTTACAAATATACATTATCATCTGAATCATACAAACTAGAATTATTATACACTTTATGCCTCACTGCATCTTGCTTTTCTGCATGCTGGAAGTCAAAATTCGTTGTTCCAGGTTTTAAGAACTCTGGTGATCCATCTGACCTTTCCACTTATCAGCCTATAAGCCTCCTACCTCTTTTTGGGAAACTCCTCGAGGCCCTAATCAACGCTGAATTGGTTCATCATCTCTCATCGCAGGACCTTTTCTCAGACAAGCAATATGGCTTTTGTTTCTCCAGATCAACTGCTGATGCACTGACGAGATTTGGGGAAAGAGTTTATCATGTTCTAGATAAAAACGGCAAAGTCCAGGATGTAGCATTGGACATCTCATAAGACTTTGACAGGGTCTGGCATTCAGGTCTTCTCCACAAGGTAAAAAGTTGTGGTGTCTCCAGAGACTTTTTCAAACTGATCCAGTCTTTTCTATCAAATTGTGAAATGAGTGTTATCTTGAATGGCCACTCGTCTAGATCCTTTCATACTAATGCAGGTGTCCCCCAGAGCTCCATCCTTGGTCGTACTCTGTTTTTAATTTTCATTAATGACCTTCCTGATGACATCAGCTCTCAACCAACTTCTTCCAAGTCTTCTGCACTGTCCTCAGATTGAAACCCAAACACTGAAATTTTTGTATTGGAACTTCTGGTGCAAATACCAAGCAGTACAGCATGCTGTTTCCAAATTTCTGGTGGAGTGAATTGCGTCATGGTGCTCCTTTTCTTACAGACAGTGTCCAAGGGACCCTATTATACTGTGAAATCAACAAAATATAAAAAAATACATGCATTTACGAAATTAAAAATATAAAATGAGAACAATTTACCCATTACACCCTGTATATATATTATGGGCCAAAGGATTTTGGTCACACTCTATATTTAATAATTAGTAAGTTTTATAACTGACATTGTTTAATTAAGTCATAGTAAACTAGGATGCTGAAGCTAACACATTTGCGCATAATATCCAATCTTTTAGAAAGTTCCCAGAAATTTCAACTATCTCTTTCTGTTGTTAAGTATAAGTGTCCTTTTGGGCACCTCAAGGTGGTGTAATGGTTAACAAGCTTGTCTCGCTAAAACGATTACGACTGAGTAGTGAGTTTGATCCTCATTGGGTGCCCCCAACTTTCAGCCTTGTGCCACATCTAAGCTACACTTGGAAAATCACTATAAGTGTCCCTTTTGTTTCTGTTTTCTCAGCATCCTTCTGTAGAACCACATTTTTGTTGCTTCAAGTCTCTTCTTCATCTGTGAGGAGATTGTCCAGCATTCACTGCCATTTCACATCACCCTTCTGTAGAACCACATTTTTGTTGCTTCAAGTCTCTTCTTCATCTGTGAGGAGATTGTCCAGCATTCACTGCCATTTCACATCACCCTTCTGTAGAACCACATTTTTGTTGCTTCAAGTCTCTTCTTCATCTGTGAGGAGATTGTCCATAATTCACTGCCATTTCACATCACCCTTCTGTAGAACCACATTTTTGTTGCTTCAAGTCTCTTCTTCATGTGTGAGGAGATTGTCCAGCATTCACTGCCATTTCACATCACCCTTCTGTAGAACCACATTTTTGTTGCTTCAAGTCTCTTCTTCATCTGTGAGGAGATTGTCCAGCATTCACTGCCATTTCGCATCACCCTTCTGTAGAACCACATTTTTGTTGCTTCAAGTCTCTTCTTCATCTGTGAGGAGATTGTCCAGCATTCACTGCCATTTCGCATCACCCTTCTGTAGAACCACATTTTTGTTGCTTCAAGTCTCTTCTTCATCTGTGAGGAGATTGTCCAGCATTCACTGCCATTTCGCATCACCCTTCTGTAGAACCACATTTTTGTTGCTTCAAGTCTCTTCTTCATCTGTGAGGAGATTGTCCAGCATTCACTGCCATTTCACATCACCCTTCTGTAGAACCACATTTTTGTTGCTTCAAGTCTCTTCTTCATCTGTGAGGGCATTGTCCAGCATTCACTGATATTATGTAACTGTTCAGTATTCTTTTGCAATCTCCAACCTGTAATTTGCATGCTGGGCTCTTCTTTTTGCTAATAACCATACATTGTGTCTTCAAACAATTAGTGTTTAATCCTTTCTTTGATTATTCAAATACAAGTAAAAGTTTAAAATGCAATGTCTTTAAAATTTGAAAATGTTTTATACCCATCAAATATGAAAATTATGAAATATCAATCATTTTTACATGTACAGGGTGACCTAAAAAAACGGGAATGTTTTAAGTGCTTATTGCCAGACATGAGCAAGTGGCAACACTGCGAGACAGTGGCCTTGAGCAAGTAAACATTTCGCCATTTTAGTAACGAGAATGAAATGCACAGTATCCCAGCTGAGATGTTGCAGCAGTCAATGAAGAATCTCAACATCAGATTTCAAGAATGCATTCGTACAGGAGGACGTCATCAACAGGACGTAATTTTAAAAATATGAAAATTCCATCATTGTTTCTTAAATGGCATTTTTTAAAGTTTTCAATTACTATGAATTAAATATTTTTCTTTGATCACTCTTGGTTTTATTGGATTGTTAAAAAGTTCCCGTTTTTTTGGGTCACCCTGTATTTCTAATCAACAAAAGGTAAAAGGCACAGTACAATTGTTTTATGTCACTTTTACTTTATATTCTGATATTAGGAAAATCAATGACAAAGAGGAAAAATTGTCAAACTTGGACATTCACACCTGAAAAAAAATGAGTTTCAAAAAAACAGTTTTTCCATTGACACTGCTATTATTTTAACTACCTTCACTCCTTGGCAATGTTTATTGTTTAAAAAGTGATGATTAGAATTGTAATAAAACCTAAACATATGAAAGTTAAAAAGTTAAAAAGTTCCTGTTTTTTGGGGTCACCCTATATAAGAAATGAGAGAACTTACCTACACTTTTGGTATCAGTCCATGATGCAAGAGTTTTCAACAGTATATAAACATGTTACTTACCTGAAAAAGAATTGAAAAACCATTAAAATGAAAAAATGATTTGTACAGATTTTAATCTAACAGTAAGTTTTGACTGAATTTCTGGGTTTGAGTTATCATTATTGACATTCAGACGATTATCTTCACCTTTGTTTTTATTATCAAAATGTTTCAAATACTGTACCCTCCAGCCTTATTTAGGAATTTTTGACTCAAGTATACTTTAGGGAAAATTAAAACGAACACTTTATTTAATCTACGGGATTAGATTGTTCTTATTCCAGTGCCCATGTCCAGGAATATCTAGTCTAGTTTTTTTTGCTATTACTCAGATATTGTTTGCTTTGTTTCCACTGAGTCTAAGTCTATACTACCTGGCCCAGAGACTGAACCAAATTGACGAATAACTTTAATCACTGGGCTAGTCTCCAGTGGGACAATCCTGAGTCTAGAACTTGGAGCCTTAAACCTCATATTCTTATTTGCTGACATTAGTGCTGCTATCATGCTCGGTTGTATTCAATACAGCTTCTCTTTGTTTACTGCTCTGCTTATGTTAAAGTCATGTAGGCATTTCTCTTTCTGTATGTATTAATGTCGCCCAGATGGCATTCATTCCTATGCTGGGCCTACTGAGCAGGTACTTATAGCAAAGCACATACACTGATTCCTTCAGAATATGTTCCTCTTCCTAAACAAGAACTGCCTCCATGGAATAAGTATATAGTTCAGTCTGAAATTCCCTGAAGAAGGTCGAAGGGAACAATGGCTAAAACAAGATGATAAGATGAGGATATTAGTCTGAATGTAAATAATAAAAACTATTAATTCTATAGTTCAACAAGAAATGACAGCATATTGTCTTTCATAACCAAACACTTCTGTTACATATTTATGCTATTTAATGTTCAGACTGTTGTCCTTATCTTTATTGCCATATTCACGAGGTTTCAGCCATTGTACACTTCGGCATTCTTCAGGTGATATAGGTTGGAATTTCAAACTTAACCCTATATTTAGTCTATGGGGGTAGATTGTTCTAGTTCCACATGCCATGCCTTTTTTGGATATCTCAGTTTCTGTTAATGCTATTACAGTGTCTTTGAAAATACCTGCAGGGCTGCTCTCAGAGACAAGAAACAGAGGAGGAAGTGCTGCAACACCATGTCATCAAGCCCAGGCCTGACTTTCAGCTGCAACTACTGTGACTGTGTATGCTGGTCCTGTACTGGACTTATCAGTCACAAATGTGCCTGCAAGCAACATGTAAAAACTCCCTCTTGATCTTCATTTTGTGAAGCCAAGCCATGATGTAAGCTATTTAAAAACTATAGCATTATTGAATAAGTGGACATTTTTAAGTAGATTTGGTTTGGTTTGGTTTGACTTTATGGCATATCAACCTCAATGGGTCATTTAATGCCGACAAAATTTTATTGTTGGTAATATTTTTTTTTTAAATCTATTTCTGGTAATATTTTTCCTTCAAAAAATCTATTTCTGGTAAAATTTTTCCTTCACAAATTCTATTTCTGGTAATAATTTTATTTCAATTATGTATCGCTGGTAATATTTTTTCTTTTTTTAAAAAACTGTATAGCTGGTAATATATATTTTTCTTTTTTTTTTTCAAAAATGTATGGCTGTTAATATTTGTTTATTAAAAATTCATTGTTTTTTTTTTAGATTTTTCTGTAGATCCCAATTTCTTTATTGAAATTTATGATGTTACTTGGATTAGTATTTTTGAATAGATCCTTTAGGTTATCCGATTTGTAGTGTTTACTACGGATTCGTCAGATATTATGGCAATTTAGTAGGATGTGTTTGAATGTATAAGATTCTTGGCATGGGACACATGTTGGTCATTTTTAAGTGGAACTGATAAAATTCTCAAATAACAGCAATAATAAAAATAAGAACAGAATAAAATATTATAAGAAGTGAATAGAATTTACGTTACATGTAATCTTACATTTAAATAAAAATTCCAAAGATATTGTAATTGGCAAACATTAAAATAAAAGTGGTAGAAAGATGAATGAATTTTTCTAGGCTGTGTTTCTTTTGTATGTACCTGTGTTTCTTTTGTATGTACCTGTGTTTCTTTTGTATGTACCTGTGTACCTGTGTTTCTTTTCTATCTATAAAACACAGGTACACCTCCTTCTGCATTTGTTTCATTCTTTCTGATTTCATTCAAAATTTTAATCTTCTAAAAGACAGAAAACTCTGACACTCTGACGCTACATTCTTGAAGCTGATATTTTTATAATGTATTGTAGGGTTTTAGACAGATCCAAGTGTGGGCATGTACTACACCAGGGCCCCTTGACTGTGGGGATCCTAGCCTGATTGGGGACCCTGGGCAGTGTTTTGTGACCCTTGCAATCATATTAACATTTGCTATTTTCTACCTACATTTATATATGTTACAAATTAAACTAAGGACAACTGGCTATTAAAGAATGAAAAAATATTCATGGATTTTGGTGTAATTCTGGGGTCATTTTTTTGTCCAAATCTGTGAATTTGATTTGTTCATGCTAAGTTGCAAAAAAAAAAAGGCTATATCAAATACACCATTTTTTATCTATAATGTTGAATGTGTTAATAATATTTAACTTTTTAACAAGAAAAATCTCAAGTTGATGTTAAAAATGGCCATAAAACATTGTTGATTTATTTAAGATGGAATGATGTATTATGGCATTTTTTATAAGCAAGGCATGAGTGCCACTAGTATGCAAGGGGTTACAGAGAGTGAAAGTAAGAGAAAAGACTGGATATAGGGGGGTTTGAGGAGGGGTAAAAAGAACAACGAGTATCAAGGCATCAGAAGATGTCAATTGGCATTACCTTTAAATTTTTCAAGATTATGGTTATCAGGGAAGCAAGTAAGAGGAAGGGAATTCCACTGTAGGGAAGTGTAAGAGAAGAAGCTGTAGTTACATCTGTTTCAACAGTAAAAGAGTGGGACTGAGATGCCAACCTAGTAGCAAGCTTAAATTCATGCAGTCGCGGCACCAGTATAGATAGCTTGTCAGAGCAGATACCATGAAAATATTTGTAGAAAAGACAGAGGGAAGCCACATCACATCTGTGTGAAAGTGACTGGAGTTGAGATGTCAAGTCAAGACTGATCACATGGCATATCCGTCTTTGGATTTTGTCAAGAACCTCGAGATGAACAGATGGGGCACCAGACCATATATGTCAACAATATTCCATATCTCTAATTTGTATTTAGATACATTATAATTATTTTCAATTCGCTGAAAATTTAATTTCTTGAAAATATACATTTTTTGCTGATGTATCCAGACTTTAGGGACACCCAGTACATGCTATAAATGCACATATTTTATATATTATTTTTACATAATATATTTTTACTTATGTTACATATTTTGCACAATTTTTACATATTGTAAGCTTCCCTCAAAAGCATTTTCTTTAGTAATGGTTAATTTTCATTCACATAATTTAAAATCAAATTCAAGCTAAAAAGAAAAAACGTTTGGCTAATTACCCATAAAATTAAATTTACTGCCATATTTAGAAATCATTAATGATACTATGGCTGCTATAGATTAGTTAAAAATAAATGCAAATTTTAAATTAAAGAATGTTTTTAAATTCTTAAAAATATTTTTAAAGATATTATTGTCACATTCAATCAGATGACGTGCCAGCCTCAAACTTTTTAAGATATGTTCTTAAATAACCTCGTCAGATCAATATTTTCATATGGATATCATTGCATGGTTCTAAACCTGTTCAGTTTGGCTTGGTTTATTTTTTTTTATGGCATATCAATCACAATGTGTTATTTAATGCCTACAATTTTTATTGCTAGTAGGATTTTTCTTCATAAATGTATTGCTGGTAATATTTTTTCCCTTCAAAAATCTATCACTGGTAATATTTTTACAAAAAATGTATAGCTAGTAATTTTTTTTCAGAAATGTACAGCTGGTAATATTTTTTTTAAAATGTATACTTTGGTTTGGTTTGTTTTACGACATATCAATCTCAATGGGTTATTTAATGCTGACAAGATTTTAAGGATAGGTTTGTATGAATAGAATATGTATTCTTTGTAAGAAATCAGTTTGTAGATCAGTTTCATTGTATATTTGTAAAGAAGGTTTTTGTTGATAGTTAAATGTATTGCTAGTAATATTTTATTTCCAAAAAATGTATTACTGGCAATATTTTATTTCCCAAAAATTTATTACTGGCAATATTTTATTTCCAAAAATGTATTACTGGCAATATTTTATTTCCCAAAAATGTATTACTGGCAATATTTTATTTCCCAAAAATGTATTACTGGCAATATTTTATTTCCAAAAATGTATTACTGGCAATATTTTATTTCCCAAAAATGTATTACTGGCAATATTTTATTTCCAAAAATGTATTACTGGCAATATTTTATTTCCAAAAAATGTATTACTGGCAATATTTTATTTCCCAAAAATGTATTACTGGCAATATTTTATTTCCCAAAAATGTATTACTGGCAATATTTTATTTCCCAAAAATGTATTACTGGCAATATTTTATTTCCAAAAAATGTATTACTGGCAATATTTTATTTCCAAAAATGTATTACTGGCAATATTTTATTTCCAAAAAATGTATTACTGGCAATATTTTATTTCCAAAAATGTATTACTGGCAATATTTTATTTCCCAAAAATGTATTACTGGCAATATTTTATTTCCAAAAAATGTATTACTGGCAATATTTTATTTCCAAAAATGTATTACTGGCAATATTTTATTTCCAAAAAATGTATTGCTAGTATTTTTATTATGAAAACATATTTTTACATTTTAATAGTGTTTTGACCCCAGTTTGGGGGTTAACTATTTGCCCATAGCTTAAACCTTAACAGGTGCTGCCACCTTGGGTCAGGGTGGACCTGGGAACAACAGCAATTAAGAGGTAGTTCCATGCTTCTCAAAACCTTTGATCAGAGGGCTTGCTGCCAGATGTAATTTATTGTCATACCTAGGACACCTTAATGGAGGGGGGTCTTACTCCTCTGCAGAAGTGCAGTTGGTGTATTCTGAAAGGCAGAAATCTGTTCAGAAATATCTAAACTGTCAGCTGTATAGAAATGCTTTCTAAGATCAATGGGGGAGAAAAAAGTCTTTGAGCAAGTGAAGCCTGACGGTCTTGGTAAAGATCATCCTTTTTGAAACATTGTGGACAGGTGCTACAGAATAACAAACAAAGAATTGTTTGAAGGATACTTGTATATTTGGGCAGAAACATTAGTTACCATTACATTGTGAGAATCAACATTATGGATATTAAATATTTATGGACTCCTGAAACATTTATCTTGCAAACAATATTGCTAGATTCAATGTGAATCTGGGTAAAAAAAAAAATTAGATCACAAAACAATGAATGCCAAAAAACAAAAAGAAAAGACAATGCATGTTATTAATAACAGGAATTACATGTGTACACAATTGTAATGAAAGAAAACAACATTACAACTATCTAAAAGAAGAATGTGCTTGTTCATATGAGAAACAAGCATGTGTAATAGATGCGTGTGTATTTGCATGTGTGAGAGTTCAAAAGTAAACAGAGGAGCAAAGAAGCAAATGCGCCTCAGCGGCAGGGTTTCTATCTACATGCGATTACATCTGAAAGCCAAAGCTAAAGGGCCAAAAATAAGAGAATATCATTGCATTTCTATAGGTTTCAAGAACACCACTTTGCAGTCGTTTTAGCAAAACCAAATGGGATAATCTCCAGAACTGTACCAAATAACAGAAACCACATTACTTGAGGACTACCAACAGCAGTAACAACTAAAATGGATAGCAAATTTAATACAAAGATAAAATAATGACTTAATCAAGATGTTAACACTCCACACCACTTCAAATAAAAGGTTAGGAAGGAAACCTCCATCAGTAATGGAAAAAGCTATAACAGCTACTGGACTTATGAAAACTGTTTTTTAAAAAAAAGTGTTTTATGAGTAAGATTTTATAAATTTCAACCAGAAACAGTACCAGCTGCTCGGTCAATGAATACTGTTTCCTTATAGGGAAACAGTTAATATTACCGTTAACATTAGGTGTGGAAAGTGTGTAAAGAAAGAGTAAAACTGTAGAAAACAAATACATATATTGTGTTTTTTGACTAGCACCATGGATAACTAGATAAGACTCTATTTGAGGACAATTTTTTAATTAAGATACCAATGATAATAATATTAACAATAATAAGAAACTAAGCAAAGTATTAAGAAACAGGAAAATTCTGTTAGAGACAAAGATGAGTACTGATATGTAATGTAATATCAGTCCTCTTATAAATCAGTGAATACAGCACATTCTCCTCACCAATGAAGACAAGACTTGAAATGTAGTTCTACAGAAGGATGCTGAGAATGCCATGGTAAGAACATGTGAGCAATGACAAAGTTTTAGAGAAAATAGTGTTGGGTTACAAACGATGATTCTCTCCCTTTTGTTCAGATAGTCAACAGGATCCCGTGATGGCTGGGGAATGAAGCCAGGAGATAGATTGACGAACGCCGTTGTGATATCGACACCCATAAAAGAAGGATGTCCTAGCCCAGAGCAGAAGGTCATACAGATAAAACTACATGGCCAAACATGGTTTGTAGAGAAACCACTGTAACTTCAGTTTTCCCTTTGTAATGTTCCCCTTTCTTACACAACATTCGTTGTTGTATATATTGTAATTTCTCTGTATGGGACACAAGTATATATCTAATTTTGTGTACAACATAGCATTATAAACCTTTCTGAGTACCAAGTATATTTATTATTCCTTTTCCATTCAGCTATTCTGTCCTGTCTGTGAACCATGGTATTGTTATATCGCAGATATAACAATGCTCATAACAAGAGAAATGTATTTGGGAAAATAAATATTTCTTTCCCCGCTCTTGTTACAATAGAAACAAAAAGGACACTTATACTTAACATCAGAACATAGCTGAAATTTCTAGGGTGCATAATGAGGAAAGAGGGCTTAGAAAATTTGACACTCACAGGACATAGTGAAGGCTCATACAATGCGATTTGTTAAAATGTAAAAGAACAAGTAGAAACCTTTGAAATTCATAATCTGGCGTTCTCTTGTTTGTATATTAGCAGTGATTAAACATGCCAGATTATGAATTTAAAACAAAAATTATTTTCAGTATTTACATTAGTCGGACTATTGTCCTCATCTTTGTTGCCATATTTGTCACAACGTTTCGGCCGTTGTACGCTCCGGCCTTCTTCAGGTGGTTGGAATTTTGAAACGAACCCTTTATTTCGATCACTGGGGTAGACTGTTCTAGTTCCACGATCTAACCAACGCCTTTATCCACTGTACCATGGTACAGTGGATAAAGGCGTTGGTTAGATCCAGTGACAGACCCAAAGAGTGTGAGTTCAATACCCGGTTCAGGCAGTGGAGAACTTTCAGAGGGAAAATTAGCAGGAGATAACTGATAACTGACATCCATCAAACATGGCTCGTGGAACTAGAACAGTCTACCCCAGTGATCGAAATAAAGGGTTCGTTTCGAAATTCCAACCACCTGAAGAAGGCCGGAGCGTACAACGGCCGAAACGTTGTGACAAATATGGCGACAAAGATGTGGACAATAGTCCGACTAATGTAAATACTGTACATAATACCTCATCTCAGAAATATAGACAGACAAAAATTATTTTTTTTAATTTTAAGAAGTCATGTACGAGCATATTTATTTGAGTTTTCAAAGGGAGATCATTTTACAAACTAGAACCTGCCTATTATCTTTTATAAAATTAAATAAACAAAAAAAATTAATATCTGTCAATATTTCTGAGATGCGGTATTGTAACTACTTACATTATTTACATCTTTCGGACTGTTGTCCTCAGCTTTATTGTCAGGTTCACAATGTTTCAGCCGTTTTACATCTTCAGGTGATATTTTCTGGAATTTCAATCTGAACCCTTTATTTAGTCCAGGGTGGTAAATTATTCTAGTTCCACATGTCATGTCTTTTTTGGATATCTCCTTTTCAGTTAACTCCCTTTAGTAACTCAACTCTCCAAGTTTTTGTTCCCTCTGCTGTGGCCAGGTATTGAACTTGCAAGTCACTTTTTCAATTACTCAATGAACACTTTTATTCATAATGTAGAGTGCTTAATTTATAGTAGCACGAAAGAAAAATTTAATAAATTATTATTTCTGGTTGCAAAGTGTTGTAAAATATAGCAAGGGTGTGTTGATGTTGGGGGAAACACCTAACCAACTGTTCTCCAAAGAATTACTGGGTAACAGGCAAAGAAGGGAAAGAGGTGGCAGGAAACAAAGACAACACTACCTGAGAAATTGTGGCATGCAAGTTGAGGAAAAACTGTCCAAGGAACCGACTCCGACTTCACAAGATGCTGAGTCCAACCCACTACTGGTTTTCTTGTTGCATTTACTGACTGGAAGCAATTGACAGAAACTTGGATCTAGACAAGTTGCAGAGAGGCCTGTATCTGAACATGCCAAGCTGTTCTGCTGCTAACAGGGAAAACCTGGATGTAACTGGTTTTGACAGACAACTCCACCAAAATCAAATCAAAACCAAAAATTTCTCTTTTACAAAAAAAAAAAAAAATTGTAGTATCTGAAACTTTAAAAATACTGAGAAAACTTCTCAATGCTTCACTGTTCCATTTTTTGTTTTTTAGATTTTTCCTAATTTTCTTTCCGTCTTTTATTCAGGTTTCACTCTTTGCCCACCTGTAAAAGATTAAAGTCTGGGTTGAACTCTTCACTGAAAATATTTCTTTTTGCTATTTTCTTTCATTTTTCCTTTTATACTCATGCCCTTTGACTATTAACTTTCAATGTCTAATTTTTTTGCTTCTTTATTTTTAAGTTCCTTGCAAACTGTTTTTTTACTTTGTCCACTAACTCAGATATTTAAAATGAGATAAGCAACACAAATATAAATTCCAAAAATGTAGACAAATTAAAATAAGATAAGTATATTATCTATTATCGAAATCAAAGTAGCTGATCAGAATCATCAAGAAAATTTATCTTTGTGTAATTTCCAAGAAATCCTATTTGTCCACAATAACTTCATGAACAAATATCCTAAAGAAAATCTGCAACATTATCAGTCCTGACCTGGCATCTTGGCATCAGTGAGTGGTTCCTGTCTGATCACTGAGGTTAAGCAGTGTTGAGCCTGGTCAGTACCTAGAAGGGTGACTGCTTGGGAATACCAGGTACAGTAAGCTTGGATGTATGGGTGGTGTAACAGATAATGGCTCAAAATTTTTAATCGGAGAGTTGAGTACCAATTCCAAATGGCTCCATTATATTCACTTATGTGCAAATACAGTTGAGAAACAGTATGAATTTGCCTCTTCTCTCCTCCAGCTATGGGTTAATTAGTAAAACTTGTATCAGTAAATTATTATGATCTCAAAAATCATGGAATTTTCTGGAAAGCTGAATCAGACTATTAAGAAAAGAGTTTATTGAAAGAGGGATGTAACTTTTATTGGTGTAGAAAGTGAATGTGCAGGTGGCGTAATAGTGGTTCAGAATGAAATTGGAGAGCCGAGTTCCAATTCCAGTCGGGTCCATTATATTCCCTTACGTGCAAATACCCGTGAGAAAAGTAGGACCCTACCTCTTCACCTCTCCATCTATGGGTTAAATAACCATGGTGAAACATTAGTTTCATATTGAAGACTGAGATAAGCAACACAAATATAAATTCTAAACAATGTAGATAAATTAAAATAAGATAAGATAATTACATTATAACTAAATCAAAATAGCTGGTCAGAATCATCAAAAAAGTTTATCTTTGTGTAATTTCTAATTTGTTCAGTATAACTTCATGAACAAATATCCTAAAGAAAAATATGCAACATTATCAGTCCTGACCTGGCATCTTGGCATCAGTGACAAGTTCCTGTCTGATCACCAAAGTTAAGCAGTGTTGAAACTGGTCAGTACCTAGAAGGGTGACTGCTTGGGAATACCAGGTGCTGTAAACTTGGATGTATGGGTGGCATAATGGATAAT
Source organism: Acanthosepion esculentum (assembly GCA_964036315.1). Taxonomy (NCBI): domain Eukaryota; kingdom Metazoa; phylum Mollusca; class Cephalopoda; order Sepiida; family Sepiidae; genus Acanthosepion; species Acanthosepion esculentum. The sequence continues at coordinate 60,576,325 of OZ038508.1, read as the reverse complement.
GAATCAGAATTTTTAATCAGAGAGCTGAGTTCCAATTCCAGTTGAGTTCATTATATTTACAGTCAGATGTGCGACACTCACTCATGTGAAAATACTATTTGCAAAGGTATGAATTCACCTCTTCTCCAGACCAGCTATGGGTTAAATAATAAAACTTTTATGTGAAAATCATTATTATCTACAAATACTGTTAAATACAATATTCATATGCAAAAAAAAAAAAAAAATCTTACAATACAAAAATATTTTCTGACTTTTAATAACAGACAAATGTTTGAGAAGCCGTAAAAGAAAAATCATTCAATTAGCTTCAGTCACGTTTACACCACCATAACATAGCTTTCCTGTATTTTTCCTATGAATATTTTCATGGTAAATGTTCTGTTGAACTTTCCTCTTTGGTAACTTGACTTTACAGATTTAAGTACAGTACTAGATTGGCAGCTAGGTCTCATCATTTTACAGTGTAAATGGCTAGATGTAACCATAAATTCTATGCTAACAGTTGTTTCTCTTGCACTTCTCACTTGATGAACTCTCTTCCAACCTCCTGCTTTTCAGTCAAGTTTGATCTTGAAAATTTTTAATGCAAAATCACTTTTTATCTTCTGCCTTCTTAATTCCTGTTCTTTTATTGTTCTCTCTCCTTAATAATGTTTTCGTTTTTTCTCATATTCTTTCACACTCATTGTTTCATAGTGAGTTTACAATTCATTTTAAATAGGTTGTTTAATCTCTGTCTATATTTCTGAGATGAGGTATTATGAGGGGAAGTGGAAAAATCAGGCAGGGCTGACCACATATGGAGAGAGAAGGGAGATCACCACCCTCTGTGGGATCAGGTTGAGATCATAGACAAGGAACACCATTGGAAAATTCGTAAACTTAAGGAATCAGCACATATGCTATCCCACAAAAGTCTCCTGAGCCAACCAATACAATATGGGAACCAGTAATAAGGAGTGCCAGAGAAAAGCGATAATTACAACAAAAGTTGCAATATGAGTTCTGGTAAAAACATACACTGATAACAGCAAAGATTGCAATATGAGCACTGGTCAAAATGGTTGCTGAAGACATTAGGTTTATAATACCCAGAAATTCATACACAGATGTCCTCAAGGATACATGGCAAAATGGATAAAGGCGTTGGTTAGATCAAGTGACAATACCCAAAGAGTGTGAGTTCAATACCCGGTTAAGGCAGTGGGAAATTAACAGGAGATAACTGATAACTGACATGTGGAACTAGAACAGTCTACCCCAGTGAGTGAAATAAAGGGTTCAGTTTGACATTCCAACCACCTGAAGAAGGCCAGAACATACAATGGCCGAAACGTTGTAATAAACATGGTGACAAAGATTCGGACAATAGCCCGAATAATGTATTGTTTAATCTGTCATTTTTAACGGTTTAAAGCAGTCCCATACCCATACATATGCAATTTTTAAATGAATTTCAAAATTCCTATTTCTTTTAGAAACCCTATTATCTGACTAGGAGCAATATCTTTAAACAATGTTTTTATATTTTTGACATTGTAGTATTTGCTATGTTTAAGCTGATAGCTTTTAGATTTAATCAGAATGTGCTTAACTGCCAATCTATGATTGAGAATCAAGGTACATCTTCAGCTCTTGTACATGAGTTAGTCTTGGATGTCCAAAATGGACTCCAGTTAATAGTGTCCCCTCTTCTCCCTCCTTTTAGTTTTTATGTGTTTTTTGGTCTGATGCTTAGTTGGTGTTCGTAAAATTTGTTTTCAGGGAATGTGTCACATATTGCTTGCCAATATGGGACAGTTTTTTTTATAAAGTCATTAATTTTCTTTTTAAAATCTGTATATGGAATTTTTATGTTAGTTATTTCCATGGTACAAGTTCTGTTTGTTAGTTCCCCTAGTTTTACATTAGCCATTATCTCAGTATGGCCTTGTATCCATGCTAAAACAACAGATTTTAACCAGGGTGTTATAAATCTCCAGCATATCTACAATAAAAGAGTAGTCTTTTTTTTCCTTTTTTTCTTTTACAGCAACCAGTGAGGAGAGGGAGTTCTTAAATATCTGCTGCTCAAAGCTTTATGCAACTTGAGGATTGATCATCACATTGGAAATAAATATAACAGTGTAGTTATTGATAACAGGTGCAAGGCTGAGTGGTCAGAACATTCAAATGCTTGGAATATTGCAGCCACATATGGTCTGGTGCCCTTGCTATTTACTTTAAGCTCCTTGATAAGATCCAAAAAAGAATCAGCAATATTACTGGTCCTGATCTGGCTGCTCGACTTCAGTCACTTGCCCATCGCTTTAAGGTTGTCTCTCTGTGACTTTTCTATAAATACTTTCATAGTAATTATGAAGGCTTGTTAATTTTAACACTGCCAGAACTAAACTTCCTTCTGTTAATCGTCTGAGAGAAACCTTACTACCTTCTATCTGCATGGCTGATGCTATCCTCCAGGAAAGTGACTCATTGTGCCTTTTTGGGCTCATGTTCTCTGCTGATATGAAGTGGAAGGACTATATTGAATTTGTTGCTAGGTCAGCTGTTAAGAAAGACAGTTCACTATGTCGGTCAGGACAATTTTTCTCTCCAGAATTTATTGTACATACCTATAAGTCTACCATTCACCCATGCTTAGAATATTGCTGCCACATATGATCCGGTGCCCCTGCTATTTACCTTGAGCTCCTTAATGAGATCCAAAGAAGAATCTGCAATATTATGGGTTTGGATCTAGCGGATCAACTTCAGTCACTTTCCAACCGCCGTAAGTAAGGTGTGTCTTTTCTAAAAAATACTTTCATGGTAATTGTTCAGATTGAGTCTTTGCTATGGTACCTAGACTTTGTGAATTTAAGCAAAGTACTAGAAAGGCGTCAAGATCTCATCAATCTACAGTTTCTTTTCTTGCATTTCTTGCTTGTGGAACTCCCTTCCAGCTCCAAGCTTTCCAGCCAACTTTAATCTGCAAAAATTTAAATGCAGTGTCAATCACTATCTACTGTCCTCCTGATTACTCTTTTCTCTTTCCACTCATTATTAATGTTTTTGCTCCGATTTACTTCACACCCTGTAACCCCTTGTGTCTTAGTGGCTTTACTGCCTTGCATGGGGTGATGATGATCAAAAAACAAATTATTAATCATAAGATCCAGGTTCAAATCCACGTGCAAGAAGGTGACATCATAATTTTATCAGCCTGGAGAGTCAATTTGAAAGTGACTGAAAACCACACCCCCCAAGCCTTGTGAGTGAAATTTGGTAAACAAAATTGTTTGCCAATAGTTATGCTTGCATGAAGTAGCAAGTCAACGTGCTTGAAGGTGTGAGCATACTGGCTTTGTTCAAATTGTTGTTCATACCAGATGATACACTCTCTCCCAGAAATCAATCTGATCAGTCATCTGCAACAGGGACTGGCTAACCACCTAGAAGACAGGTACATTCAGATGCAAGCAGCTGAGCATTATAGTGATTTATATATATGTGTGTGTATATATATATATATATATATATATATATATATATATATATATATATATATATATATATATATATATATATATCTCAAGTATGTGGTGCAGTTCAATTTACATTACATGAATCATTCATACAAAAAACAGATATTGAAGTTAGTGATATAAATGGCGAGAATACATCTTCACAAACAAATTTAATAAATGACATTAACCCCGAACCTGTAGATGAATGTTATGATCCCTGTTTATAAATTCCAGTTGCATAAGGTCTATTTTTACTTTTTTTACAAGCTTTCATCTGTGCATACAGACATCATCAGGTATGAAAATATATTTGCTTTTTACATCCAGGTAATAAAAAAGAAAAATGAATTTAAATAAGGAGAAGAAAGAAAGAAAGAAAGAAGAGGGGAAAGAAAAAGAGGTAATGGAAAAAGAAAGAAAGGAAACAGAAGAGAAGAAAGAAAGAAAAATGCGAATGAGAAGAAAGAACATGGAATGAAAGAAGATAAGAAAGAAAAAAGAAAAACGACTCTAAATAAGGAGAAGAAAGAAAAAAGAAAGAAAGAAGAAGGGAAAGAAATTACAATTAACAATAACACATTTCTAAAAACATATTTTGGATTACATCTACTCTTTCGTTGTCCTGTTATTACCTGGATGTAAAAAACAAATATATTTGTAAATTTGTATAAATAGATAAAATACCTCATCTCAGAAATATAGACAGATGTTGAAGGTGAATATGGCAATAAAGATGAGGACAACAGTCCGAACAATGTAAATAGTGTAAATACTTACAATACCTCATCTCAGAAATAGAGACAGATGTTGAAGGTGAATATGGCAATAAAGATGAGGACAACAGTCAGAACAATGTAAATAGTGTAAATAGTTACAATACCTCATCTCAGAAATATAGACAGATGTTGAAGGTGAATATGGCAATAAAGATGAGGACAACAATCCGAACAATGTAAATAGTGTAAATAGTTAAAATACTTCATCTCAGAAATATAGACAGATGTTGAAGGTGAATATGGCAATAAAGATGAGGACAACAGTCAGAACAATGTAAATAGTATAAATAGTTAAAATACCTCATCTCAGAAATATAGACAGATGTTCAAGGTGAATATGGCAATAAAGATGAGGACAACAGTCAGAACAATGTAAATAGTGTAAATAGTTACAATATCTCATCTCAGAAATATAGACAGATGTTGAAAGTGAATATGGCATTAAAGATGAGGACAACAGTCCGAAAAATGTAAATAGTGTAGATATTTAAAATACCTCATCTCAGAAATATAGACAGATATAGAATAAGTTTGGTGAGTACATTTGCGAAACTTTTCCTGCTGTTTAAGATGATAAAACATCAGGGTGAGTAATCATCAGCAAACTGCAAGAAAATGTGAAATAAATCTGTGAATTCATCCATAAGGATTATGCCTAAATGTTCTTTCAGATGATTAGAATCAGTAATGGTGTCTGCCAGGAAATCTTGATGGAAAATCTGAACAGCATTTGTATTGTATTGTTGCAAAGTGTCCCCTATCTCTTGATGTGTAATCACAAGCAATGTCATAGGAATTACTGTGTATATTCCCAAGGGGACAATTTCAAAACAGAGAATGGCTAAATTTAAAATAATATATTCATTGGACTCATGGAGGCACAGTAGAGTAGTGAATAGCAGCTCAAATAAAGGAATTGCAGGGCCAAGTTCAATTTCCAGTTGAGTTCCTTACAAGAATTCTTTCTTTTTTATTTATTTATTTCACCACAAGCAAAGCAGGACTGTTACTAGTACATAGGGAGTTACAGAGAGTGAAAGTGGGAGAAAAGACTGGGTATAGAGGCTGATTAAAGAAAGGATAAAAGATGAACAGGATTCAAGAAGATAGAAGATGGGGATTGATGTTGCATTTTAATTTTTTAAGATTGTAGTTTTCAGAAAAGCAAGTAAACACGAGTTTCCCTGACAGGAAGTGCAAGAAAAGAAACTGTTGGAGTAGAAGTGGCTGTTACATTTAACTATTTCAACAGTAAAAGGGCGGGACCAAGATGCCAATCTCGTAGTACGCTTAAATTCATGTAGTTGGAGCACCAGGGAAAAAGGTTTGACAGAGCAGTTGCCATGAAAATATACAGTGTAACCTGGATATAAGAGAGTTGTCGGGACCGGAGAAGAAGTCTCTTATATCCGGGTTTCTCTTATATCCGGGTTTGGTCTATTATATATACATTAACACAGGCTCTAATTTGGGACCAGATAAAATCTCTCTTATATCCGGGTTTATCTTATATCCGGGTTACACTGTATATATATATATATATATATATATATATATATATATATATATATATATTTGAGCATTTTCATTGCATTCCATATGAAATCAATCATTTAGTTCAGATAATTTAAATATAACATTTTTGTAATGAATAAGTTTTATCATGACTAACGAACTTTGAGAACTTTCAGGATAAATGGATTCAACGTTTTTTGTTTTTTTTATATATACAGTGTAACCCGGATATAAGAGAGTTGTCGGGACCGGAGAATAAGTCTCTTATATCCGGGTTTCTCTTATATCAGGGTTTAGTCTATTATATATACATTAACACAGGCTCTAATTTGGGACCAGAGAAAATCTCTCTTATATCCGGGTTTCTCTTATATCCGGGTTACACTGTATGTAGAAAAGACAGAGGTAAGCCATATAACATCTGTGAGAAAGTGAGTGAAGTCGAGATGCCAAGTGATGATTGATTATATTGCAGATCCTTCTTTGGATTTTGTCAAGAACCTTGAGATGAATAGCAGGAGCAGCAGACCATATATGGCAACAGTATTCAATACAGAGACGAATGGTAGATTTGTAAATGCGCAAGAGGGACTCTGGCAAAAATGTTTTCATAACAAAAGCAATTGCATTCAAGCATGAAACAGGCTGTTGCCACTCAATGTTTTATGCATCTGGCAATCATCAGTCATGGATTAAAAATGAATAGTTTTCAGTCTGTTCTTGATGATTTTCACAAGCATGAAACTCATGGACAAAATGGCAAGGAACAATATGTATATTTAATATTAGTATAAATTTTAGCTCTGTTATTTTACATCAAGCACTGTTTTATTACCACCATCACTCACCATATGCTGTTTTATATATATATATATATATATATATTGTTGTATCCTTAAAGAGGTTACAAACAGGCAAAGGTGGTACTTGAGTGAAGGAACAGAAACATGCACATAGATGAAATAAAGAGAGGTTTATTGCAAAAGAAAATACACTACCGAAAGACAGGAAATCGGGTAGCAGACTAGTAATTCCTGAAGCAACTCCAGGTATACCCTGTGCTCACTATATATATCTACTGATATAGTCAGTCCACAATAGGCGATAGGGAGTGTGGGACATTCCATTACAATATATATATATATATATATATATATATATATATATATATAAATTAATTATATTACGAAACAGATAATTTTAAGGGTTCAACGGATTATAATTTATTTCCTTAGGACTGGGATTTTGGTCCTAATTCATCAGATCTCCATTTTCATACAAAAATATAGGTGACAAATTTCCCCAGGCTTACAAACATACATATTATTATTTTTAATTTATGCACACATGTGTTTGAGGAGGCCGTTTTAAGTTGGTATAAGATGATAGAGAGGAGGAGGAGGAAGACAATAGATATGTGATCGAAACTAGAGAGGGGAAAGGAGTTGTAGGAAGATGTTTATATCTCTCTTTATTGAGATAAGAGACGAGATATGTTGACCTATTTATCGAGTCTTTTCACAGGAAAAAAAGAAGGAGAGGAAATTAGACAGAGAAAGGAAGTGACGAAAAAAGACAGAATAGAAAACGAATAGGGAAACAGGGGTGTGTGGGGGGGAGAACAAATTATCATACAGGCATGACTCCAGCAAAATTTAAGAAAACAGATTAAATACAATTTACAATTAAAATACTTCACATTATTTTAAAGAATCAGTCAGTTATGTGCCATGCATGATACATGCTTAGGCGAGCATGCATCTTTCGGTGCATGACTGACGAGGCAGATTTTTCTCTGCAGTAGGTTGCTATTTCTTTCTGCAGTAGACCAATTGCCATCCAAGGCAGCCCAGTCTGTCCTGCTATTTACCCATAGCTGGGCGGAGAAGAAGAGGATTCATAACTTTCCGAAGAGTATTAGCATGTAAGTGAATGTAATGGATTCTACAGGAATTCAAACTTGGCTCTCTGATTCCTCAATCCGAGCTGCTATCCATAACTTCACCAACCAACAATAATAAAAAAAACACCATAAAACTAATATTATTAATAACAACTAAGAATTAAAAATTAAAATTTTAAAAAATTATTTGCTCTGTTTTTACACTGAGCTCTCTGGATTGCATCCTCCTTGAAATTATCCATATGGATTACCAAATAACTTCATTAACTATATAAATATATATATATATATATATATATATATATATATATATATATATATATTTTGAACGATAAAAATTATTAAAAAAATTAATTAAAATCCTCAGACATACTGGGTTGTAGATTAATATTCTTACGTTTTTATTATTATTATTTCATCTAGAATCCTCGACTAGTTTCGGCCAACATGGAGAAAAAAATGTTTCTGCTTCCTGGTAGCAGTAAACTACAGAAATGAATGTCTTGATGGAGAAAATGAACTTTTGTAGTTTCAATTTTTTTTTTATTTGTTTTTTTTTATCTTTTTAACATGAGTTTATTAACATTCCTTGTGTTGGTCAAACAGTCTCTTTTAAGTCATTATTTGAGATAAGAGCTGGATGGAGTCATGCTAGTTTGAATTCCCTCAGTCAGTTTGGCAGTTTTATTGGTACCTGGAGAGGGGATGGTAAGTCTGTGTGTGTGTTATTTAGTTTTTAGGGAGTGAGTGAGTATGATATGTGTAAGCGTGTATATTGCTGTGGGTGTGTGTTATCATTTGGCTCATTAGGAAGTGAGTGAGTATGATGTGTGTAAGTGTGTATATTCGTGTGGGTGTGTGTATAAGTGTGAGGCCTCAACACCTCCGTATATATAAATATTTTATGACTTCAATGTTATTTTTAGTGGCTACCGATATTTAAATAGAAGCTCTAATTATTTACCAAACATCATATTTATTAATTTTCATCTACTGGTTGGAATATTCAAGAAATCTTATTAAAGCAAAATATGTGCTTTGTCTATATTTCTTTGTCTATATCCACAGATGAGGTATTGTAGCTATTTACACTGTTCGGACTGTTGTTTTATCTTTGTCATATTCAAGATGTTTCGGTCATTGTACACAGGTCAGGTAATATACGCTGGAATTTTGATTTGAGCCCTTTATTTCGTCCATGAGGGTAAATTGTTCTAGTTCCATGTGCCATGCCTCTTCCAGATATCTCCCTTTCATAATTCAACTCTCCAAGTTTTTGTTCACATCTGATGTGGCCAGGTATTGAACTCAAAGCTCTTTGGATCAAGTCACTGGATTGCTTCAACTAATGCTTTTATTTACTAGATCATGTGTCCTTGGGTGGACAAAATAAAGGGTTCGGTTTGGTTCGGTTTGTTTTGTTTTAAGGCATATCAACCATAACGGGTTATTTCATGGGCGACAAAATTTTTATTGCTGGTAATATTTTGTTTTGTCAAAAATCAATTTCTGGTAATAATTTTTTCCTTCAAAAAATGTATTGCTGGTAATAATTTTTTTAAAAAAAGTATAGCTGACAATATTTTTTCCTCAAAAATGTATAGCTGGTAATATTTTTTTCAAAAAATGTATTGCTGGTAGTATTTTTTTTCAAAAACGTATTGTTGGTAATATTATTTTTCAAAAACGTATAGCTGGTAATAGTTTTTTTCCTTTAAAAATTTATTGCTGATAATAATTTTTTTACAAAGTATTTCTTGTATTAAAACTTATTTTTACACTTTCATAATGTTTCTACCCCAGTTTGGGGGTTAACTATTTGCTCATAGCTGGGACCCTAACAGGTGCTACCACCCCGGGTCAGGGAGGACCTGGGAACACCAGCAATTAAGATTTTTGACAGGAAATCAAGAAAAGATTGATTTGGTTTGTTTTGTTTTATAGCATATCAACCACAATGGGTTATTTAATGCCAACAATTTTTATTGCTGGTAAGATTTTTCTTCATAAATGTATTGCTGGTAATATTTTTCCCTTCAAAAATCTATTTCTGGTAATATTTTTTTCTTCAAAAAAGTAACGCTGTTAATATTTTTTTCCTTCAGAAATCTATCGCTGGTAATATTTTTACAAAAAATGTATAACTGGTAATTTTTTTTTTCAGAAATGTATAGCTGGTAATATTTTTTTTTTTTTAAATATATAGTTTGGTTTGTTTTACAGCATATCAACCTCACTGGGTTATTTAATGCTGACAAGATTTTTATTGCTGTTAATATTTTTTTTTCCAAAAATGTATAGCTGATATTTTTTTTTTGTGTTGCTGTGAATAATTTTTTACAAAGTATTTTTTACACTTTCACAGTGTTTTAACCCCAGTTTTGGGGTTAACAATTTGCCCATACCTGGGACCCTAACAGGTGCTACCACCCCAGGTCAGGGTGAACATGGGAACACCAGCAATTAAGAGGTGGTTTCATACTTCTCAAAACCTCCTGATCAGAGGCCTAGCTGTTGGATGTTGTTTATCGTCTTACCCAAGACGTGGATGTAGCTTATCGTCATACCCAGGACAGCAAGAAAAGAACTCCACAGGCAAGAAGTGTGAAAGAAGAAACTATTAGAATAGAACATGGTTAAATCCAGCAATTTTATTTGAAAAATAGATGAGACCTAACTGCCAATGTAGTAGTATGCTTAAATTAATTTAAGTTGAGATTCCAAACAGGAGAGCTGTGGCAAATGGGAAAATCACCTACCTCATAAAAAAAAGAGTTTGTGTCCTATGCATGATTTGCCAAGGAAAAGAAAAAATACAAAATAAATAAATCCTAGATAATTACTGCCTTAAACAGACCACACATATGGTAATTTTTTTTATCCTCCCCAAATATATTGGCCAATTAAAAAACTTCCCGCCTCAATAAAAGATTTGGTTTGGTTTATTTTACAGCATATCAACCTCAATGGGTCATTTAATGCCAACAACTTTTTTCTGGTAATATTTTTGTTTTGTCAAAAACGCATTGCTGGTAATTTTTTTTTCTTTTCCAAACACGTATTGTTGGTAATATTTTTTTTTTTTCCCAAAATGTATTACTGGTAATAATTTTTTTTTCAAAAACGTATTGCTGGAAATAGTTTTTTTTCTTCAAAAATTTATTCCTGGTAATCATTTTTTTTTTACAAAGTATTTCTGGTATTAAAACCTATTTTTACACTTTCATAATGATTTTACCTCAGTTTTGGGGTTAACTATTTTCCCATAGCTGGGACCCTAACAGGCGCTACCACCCTGGGTCAGAGTGAATCTGAGAACACCAGCAATTAAGAGGTGGGTCCACGCTCCTCAAAGCCTCCTGATCTGAGGCCTTGTTGTTGGACATAGTTTATCGTCTTACCCTGGACGTGGACGTAGTTTATCGTCATACCCAGGATGGTCAATAAAAGAGGTATTATAGCTATTTATAGTATTTACACAGTTCAGGCTGTTGTCCTCATCTTTACTGTCATATTCAAGATGTTTTGGCCATTGTACACACTGGCCTTCTTTATTTGACAAGAACAGCATTTTTGGGGTTCATGAATTAGGGCGTGTTTGCTGTATTAGAATCTATAATTTTCTACCCTATTTTATTTTGCTTCTTGGGCTTGTGATTCTGAGTTCTGACTATACTACTTGTATTTCTTACCTTTTGGATTTGTGAGACCGCATTTGCGATACAGACTTTTCTGCTGCCCTTGTTTTGTACATTTGTTAACAAAATCAAGAAATCATTAGAACAATTTTGATCTTGAAGACATCGGGTAGATTCTTGAAAGTTTGTTTTAGAAGAAAAATAGTTAAAACACCTTGTCAGGAAATATGGTGTTTGTTTTTTTTTTTATTGCAAATCTAAGCCTGAAAAATGAAACTAAAATACATATTTGTGACAGGGCTAATGCTTATCTTCTAGAATAATTAGCATAATTAATATAAATACAGGCAAAAAAAAAGGCAGAATATAAGCTTAAACATTAGAGACACTTGAGTCCAGAAAAGTAATGTTAAATGATAAAGAGATAAATTTATAGAGAAGGAATGATTGACTTACTGCTTCCATATTTTCCTCTGGAAAGAATTCTAAAGATATTGTTTTTGAAAGCTATACAAATTGGAACATGAAATCAATAAAAAGATTTATGAGTATTTAAATCAATGCTATTAAGTAGAACAGAGAATAACAGGAAACACCTGGCTTTTTCTTGGATCAGAAAATTCAGTGGCTTTCTCTCTTAAATACTCTCAGTGCTGAAAAAGTATATTAGCACATTGAAAAACATAGTAGCAAGATTTATTGCTCATTTTGTAAAGTTTTCAGTTTGAGGTGTTACAGCTTTTGAGGAGGATTTTTTTTATAATGATGTTCACTCTGTACAAGGCAAAAGAGCCACTCGAGGTGGAGGGTTACAGATTAAGAGGTACCAATCCAAGAGAGGAGATAATGCCACCAAGATGCAAGGGGCCTTCGAAGTTGAAAAAAGTATTCAATAGTAACATAGGGATTTTTTTTTACAATAATGTTGCCCCTATACAATGCCCAAGAGCCATTCGAGGTAGAGGGTTACAGAGTAAGTGGCACAGTTTATGTAGATAGGTGGAGAAGACAATAGTCAACACGACATGACCAGGTTAAGATTGTAGTTATTGGGGAAGCATCCTCTTTGAAGTCAGTTCCCCAAAACAGTGGATCAAGGGAAGAAGCTGTTTGAGTGTAACTTACTTTTCACCAAGTAAGCAGAGACCAACATTTGCATAATACATTGACTTTCATTCCCTCTAAGGATTCTATATACATAGTGGCATAGCAAATACTAAAAGCATATATAGCAAGTAAGCAGAGGCCAACATTTCCATAATACATTGACTTTCATTCCCTCTAATGATTCTATATACATAGTGGCATAGCAAATACTAAAAGCATATATAGGAAGTAAGCTAGCAGAGGCCAACATATCCATAATACATTGACTTTCATTTCCTCTAATGATTCTGTATACATAGTGACATAGCAAATACTAAAAGCATATATAGGAAGTAAGCAGAGGCCAACATTTCCATAATACATTGACTTTCATTCCTTCTAATGATTCTATATACATAGCGGCATAGCAAATACTAAAAGCATATATAGGAAGTAAGGAGAGGCCAACATTTCCATAATAGATTGACTTTCATTGCCTCTAATGATTCTATATACATAGTGATATAGCAAATACTAAAAGCATATATAGGAAGTAAGCAGAGGCCAACATTTCCATAATACATTGACTTTCATTCCCTCTAATGATTCTATATACATAGTGACAGGGGAAGTATATATTGGACATATGTGAAGGCTGAATTTTATACCCTATCTTATTTGTTTTTTACGTTTAAAATTTATCTTCTTCCATTAGAATTATAAAAGTATTCTTTTATTTTCTTGAATGCCAGGCAAATATTCACTTCGTACATGAACACATTATATAGCATGCAATATCATTATACTGTTTTTTTTTCCAGATGAATTTCATAACTGATAGTGTCAGCACATGATTTTTATCAGCGAACTCATCCATTTCAGATGCTGGTGACATTTGGCGAGAAAAGAGAAAAAGTTGACAATACTCATGCATAATAATGCCATAATACAACTGGAGAATACACTGGCCAAAACATTATGTTATAATAACATATAGAGAAAATAACATATGCAGAAATACCTCCCACGTAATGGTAAGACATTAGCTATTGGGTGTGGCAGAAATACCACCCACATTTTAAACTCTCATCTGTGGGGCGCTAATGAACTTAGGCAAGTGGAAATGGTATCTTCATCAAGTTAATGTCTTTCCCTTATTTGGGAGGTATTTCTGGGAGCTATATGTGGGAGGTATTTCTGCCACACCCTGTATTATCTGTCAGAATTTCTAGGACAAGGTGCTATTGCTATTTACACGATTTACATGTGCATGATTATCTTTATCTTTCTTGTTGTTATCACAATGTTACAGCTGTGAAACTCTCAATAGGTGCATGTCAGTCTGGGTAAATTACAGAATTTCGGACTGAAAGATGGATTTTTCTTATTCTACTACCCACTTGTTTAATTCTTATTTCAATACTGCTCAGTTATTGCTCACCCGTTTCCAAAGCTCAAGTACACTTCTTGAGCCAGGGATTGAACTTGCAATTACTATATCACCAAATTAACAAACTAAAGCTTTAATCGACGAAGCTATTATCCCCTGGGACAATTCTATATGGAAAATTTGCAAACCTAACCTGAGTTCCATACAGAATTGTTCAAATGCCAGAAATGACATCACTTGAAAAATTTCAACAGCAGCAACAACTAAAATGGATAGCACATGTAATTCGAAGAGAAAAAAATGACATGAGATGTTGATATTCCACACTATTCAAACAAAAGGTTAGAAAAGAAGCCCCCTCAGTACTGGAAAGAGCAATAACAGATACTGGACTTAAGGAATCCATTTTCCTGAAAAATTGTTTTACGAGAACCATTTTATAAATTACCATTGTCTGCTTGGTCAATAAATGTCAAATGTTTACTTATAAAGAAAAGGCCGATATTATGATTACCTGTTGAAAGGTTTTAGGCGCCAACGTCCTTTCAGAGAAACCTACAGCCATATTGCATTTTGAAACTTAATGAAATTTATGAGTCAGCAAAATGTGACATTGTTTGATTTATAGTGTTCTAGATCCGAAAGAAAGTAACAGCTGGTGATGTCATCTTACTGAATAAGGGTTTAGAAACTGGTCTTGCACTCTATAAATATAAACATATGAGACAGACATTCAATAAAAGTACATCAATAATCCTGAGGTTTGTGGATCGTACTTCTTAACAGCTTTTCCCAACTTTCAGTGTTATAAAACAAAGAGGAAGCTCAGTCAATCAATTAAAAATGTCTGAATGACTTTGAAGTAACAGTCATGGCAATTAATGCTGGCGAAAATTCTGATTATTATTTTTTTAATTTTATTCAATTAAGTATTTTTACTTATTATTTTGGTGAAATTCCCTGAGTTAAAAGATTATTACTATTATTTTATTACTTGTTTTACACTGTGTTATTATCGTTATTTTTTAACCCAACATCTTCGGTCAATCAATACATTCTTCATTATTACTATTACAGTGTAACCCGGATATAAGAGAATTGTCAGGACCGGAGAATGAGTATCTTATATCCGGGTTTGGTCTATTTTATATACATTAACACAGGCTCTAATTTGGGACCAGATAAAATCTATCTTATATCCGGGTTTCTCTTATATCCGGGTTACACTGTATTACTTGTTTTACACTGTCTTACTATTGTTATTTTTTAACCCAAAATCTTCGGTCAATACATTCTTCATTATTACTATTATTTTATTACTAATTTCATTTTTTTACTGGAGTATGGAGTTTTTCATATATTTTTCTTGAGCTCGGCAGTGGTCACCATAAAGTTGTGGTGATATATTCACTCACACCATTTTGTCATAAGTCTGTGTTTGTGTTCACGAGGAAAAACAGAACAAACAAACCTACGTAATAACAAAAAAAAAAAAACACATGGTAAATTGTATGGTGATTTCATACAATTTTATTTATGTATCTGCATGTATTAGTGTGTCTGTTTTACATTACAATTGTGATATGGAGTAAATCACTCTGTAATATCACAAGTCATATCATGGAGGAAAGTTATACACATGTTGTCATCATGAAAGTCCTTGGGTGAAGAGATTGAATCTCATGTCTCTTGGCAGGATGTCCATATTTCTGGCAGGAACAGTCCCTGTTGCAGGCTGGGAGTAATTTTATTATTTTTATTTTTTTTATTCATTTGTTTAAACGAAGTTAAAATTTTATTTTGTTTATAATTTTCATCATTATTATTATTTTATTTTCATTTATAATAATAACAATGTTCCCACAGGTGTTTTTTTCATAATTCTTTGGATTGGTACTTTATAACTATTATCCTATTACTTGTTTTATTTAGTCTTCCAAGTTGCTTTTTTATCACAATACTGTGGTTGAATACATTCTTCAATGTTACTATTAATTACTAGTTTTAATTCTTGCTTTTTATTACAACAATCTTTATCATTATTTTACTTGTTATATTTTGTATTACTAGTGCTACTTTTATCACAACAAACTAGTCTAATACACTTTTCATTATTACTATTATTTTATTAAAAGGTTTATTCTTTCTATTTGTTGCTTTTTATCCCAACAAGTCCGAGGTATGACTGTAAACTACATTTGTTAGAAAAGCCTCTGAGTGGAAGATTGGGGGTTTTGAGGAGTATTGAACCACCTCTTAATAGTTGGAGTTCTCAAGAGCACCCTGATCAGGGTGGTAGTACTTGTTAGGGTCCCAGCTCACAAATAGTGAACCTCCAAAATAAAACAAAACCCTATGAAAGTATAAATTTTTATAGTAATAATATCAGCAATACATATTTATAGTAAAATGACCAACAATACATATTTAAAGCAAAATGACCTTCAATAAATTTTATAGTAGAATTACCAACAATACATTTTAGCTCTAGCTGAAGGCATACAATTGCATTCAAAATATATGTAGTTGAAGCCATAAAATTATGTTCCAAATATTAAGATTTCGGTATTAAATAACCTATAGAGGTGTTGATATGCCACTAAACAAAATAAACCAATCAATTTTATCTCAACAACACAGGTTGATACATTTTTCATTATTTTTATTAATAGTTTTACTCCATCATATTGTTAATCTTAATCCTAAATCTCTGGGTCAATACACTCTTCATTATTACTATTACTAATTTTTGTTTGTTTTTATCATGCAGAACTCTACTGTGGTTTTCCCCCAAATAAATGGAATGTTAGTCTGAATGGTTCATTTTCTTTATTAAAGACTCTTGAAAACCTAGACTAGTAGTTGACAATTACACTGTTTAGAAAACAGAAACGTCTAATCAAACATATGTATCCATTAAGTATAATGTTTGTAGTAAGAAAGAGTTCATTAATATTTATACAGGGTGATTCCCCAAAAAACGGGAATTTTTGAAGTGCGTATTGCCAGACATGAGCAAGTGGCAACACTGCGAGACAGTGACCTTGAGCAAGTAAACATTTCGCCATTTTAGTAACGAGAATGAAATTCACAGTATCCCAGCTGAGATGTTGCAGCAGTCAATGAGGAATCTCAACAGCAGATTTCAAGAATGCATTCGTACAGGAGGACGCCATCTACAGGACGTAATTTTAAAAAAATGAAAATTCCATCATTGTTTCTTAAATGGCATGATTTAAGGTTTCAATTACTATGAATTAAATATTTTTCTTCAATCACTCTTGGTTTTATTGGATTGTTAAAAAGTTCCCGTTTTTTGGGGTCACCCTGTATTTCTAATCAACAAAAGGTAAAAGGCACAGTACAATTGTTTTATGTCACTTTTACTTTATATTCTGATATTAGGAAAATCAATGACAAAGAGGAAAAATTGTCAAACTTGGACATTCACACCTTAAAAAAAATATGTTTAAAAAAAACAGTTTTCCCATTGACACTGCTATTATTTTAACTACCTTCACTCCTTGGCAATGTTTATTGTTTAAAAAGTGATGATTAGAATTGTAATAAAACCTAAACAATTGAAAGTCAACTTATACATTTTCTTTGTTCTTAAGAATTTATAACAAAAATAATAAATACTATTTATTTATTAGATTGTTTATTTACACTATTTATTCTAATATATTTTCTGTTTATACGTTCTTTTTATAGATACAAATATTTAAGTAAATGCTCTGTTTATAATAAACAGTATTAACAACATTTACCAGCCTGAATGTCCAAGAAATGTAATAGAAAATATGTGTCCTTCAACAGGAATCGAACCTGGAAGCCTTTTGCTACTTTATCACTCCTTCCATGGCAAAGCTCAAACAAGATCAATTCTATAGTAGAAGGGTTGTCAAACGGGATCCAGGTGACTCAGTAGGGGTCGGTGAAAAGTTTCAGGAGGTCGATGATAGTGAAGGGGTCAAATAGTGGGAACAGACTTCTGAAAGGATCCTTCTTCAATCACTACAATCTTAATTGCTTCAGTTTGCATGTCAACTGTTATCTATCCTACATATCCTCATAACATACACCTTTTATTTATTCCTTGTAAACCATTACATCATTTGGTAAACCTGTACCTTGGATTAATTTTAGTAATATAAATATATATACCATATATAATCAAGTATCTGTTTATATTTCTGAGATGAGGTATTGTAACTATTTACGCTATTTACATTGTTCGGACTGTTGTCCTCATCTTTATTGTCATATTCCTGGTTTTCTGAACATAGTACACTCTGACCTTCTTCAGGTGATATATATATATATATATATATATATATATCCCATTGGGGGAAAGCATTGGTTAAAGTAATCCAGTGACTTGACCCAAAGAGTTATGAGTTCAATACTTGGCCACAGCAGAGATGAACAAAAACTTAGGAAAAAACTAAAGGAAAATAGCTGAAAGTGAGATATCCAGAAAAGGCATGGCATGGCATGTGGGACTAGATCAATCTACACTGGTGGATCAAATAAAGGGTTCAGTTTGAAATTCCAACATATATCACCTGAAGAAGGTCAGAGCATTCAATGGCCGAAACATCATGAATATGGCAATAAAGTTAAGGACAACAGTCCAAACAATGAAGTATCCTGCGTATGGCAATAAACTACATCTGGAAGCAAGGCCACTGATTGAGATGTCTTGAAGAACATGGAAACACCTCTTAACTGCTGCTGTTCCTAGGTTCACCCTGATCCAGGATGGTAGCACCTGCTAGGGACCCAGCTATGAGCAAATGGTTAACCCCCAAGCTGGGGTCAAAATACTATGAAAGTATAAATATAGATTTTTATAGTAAAAATACCAGCAATACATTTTTGAAAAAGAAATTACCAGCAATACATTTGACTCTTGAAAAAAACCCTCTTTACAAAAATACATCAATGAAACCTGATTTCTTGCAAACTGGTTTCGTACAAAGAATATATATTCTATTCATACAAACATATCCAAAAAATATTGTTGGTATTAAATAACCCATTGAGGTGTTGATATGCTATAAAACAAAATCAGTAAACCAAACCAGACTCTTGACAAAAACCCTCTTTACAAAATGATGTCAATGAAACCTGACTGACACACTGATTTCTTACAAAGAATACGTATTCTATTCATACAAATATATCCTAACAATCTCGTCGGCACTAAATAACCCACTGAGGTTGATATGCTGTAAAACAAAATAAACCATAAACTGAACAATGTAAATATTGTAAATACTTAAGTATAGTGCGAGTTTTTATGATCAGTTGTTTTATGAAAAAATTAGAGGTCACATGATACACAGGTAATATTTTGAAGAGGTTAAAAATCATACATTTTTGATGACATGTTGCACTATACGCAGGTAACTTTTTCTGGATGAGCTAAAATTCAGGCAAAGAACATTCAGGGATCGCACTATTCCTGAAGTCAGCTTATACACGATTGTATGTGGTACTTCATCACACCACAATGGTTACTATTATGAATTATTTTATGTACACTGGAACTTTAGGATTACCTGTAGTTGCAGTTTTTTCATTACCTGGGTTTTATAAATAATAAAGAAAACAGATAATGCTTAACTTCGTACCAAGCAAAAAATTATGAGTCAAAAGAAAGTTTCTTCTTTGTCACCCCTATTACTGTATTATTGTTATATTCTCTTGGTAATTTTTATTGTTCTTTCTATGTGCTGCATTCCTTCAAGATATTGGTGATCATGGCTCTCCAAAACTTCCTATCCTTTGTGGCCCTTAGCAGTTTACTTCCTTTTATTAAAGGTCCCTTTTTTTTATTAATTCTTGTCTAGTTTAGCCTGAATTTCTTAAATGAAGCATTTTCGTTATCAGTTTTTGACGAGTTTATTATTTTTACAATATTTGTATTTCTTAGATGAAGCATTCTCATTATTAATTTTTGACTAGTTTATACTTCTTAAGTTATCCGAATTTCTTAGATGAAGCATTTTATTATTAATTTTTTACTAGTTTATACTTCTTAAGTTATCTGAATTTCTTAGATGAAGCATTTTCATTATTAATTTTTGACTAGTTTATACTTCTTAAGTTATCCGAATTTCTTAGATGAAGCATTTTCATTATTAATTTTTGACTAGTTTATACTTCTTAAGTTATCCGAATTTCTTAGATGAAGCATTTTCATTATTAATTTTTGACTAGTTTATACTTCTTAAGTTACCTGAATTTCTTAGATGAAGCATTTTCATTATTAATTTTTGACTAGTTTATACTTCTTAAGTTATCCGAATTTCTTAGATGAAGCATTTTCATTATTAATTTTTGACTAGTTTATACTTCTTAAGTTACCTGAATTTCTTAGATGAAGCATTTTCATTATTAATTTTTGACTAGTTTATACTTAAGTTATCCGAATTTCTTAGATGAAGCATTTTCATTATTAATTTTTGACTAGTTTATACTTCTTAAGTTATCCGAATTTCTTAGATGAAGCATTTTCATTATTAATTTTTGACTAGTTTATACTTCTTAAGTTATCCGAATTTCTTAGATGAAGCATTTTCATTATTAATTTTTGACTAGTTTATACTTCTTAAGTTATCCGAATTTCTTAGATGAAGCATTTTCATTATTAATTTTTGACTAGTTTATACTTCTTAAGTTATCCGAATTTCTTAGATGAAGCATTTTCATTATTAATTTTTGACTAGTTTATACTTCTTAAGTTATCCGAATTTCTTAGATGAATGTCATTATTTTCCCTACAGTTACATGTTCTCTCCAGCTTAGTCATTGCAGTTGTTCAATGAATACAGCTATATCTTTCTTTCTTTTTATCTGCTATGTCCTTTCAGGACATAGGTGATCATGGCTCTCCATTTCCCCCTATCCTTTGTAACTCTCAATAAGATTCATCCCTCTGCCACCTTCCACCTGTTCTGTCATCCACTTGCTTCAGCCCACCAGGTATGTCATACATTGCTTTCCCTTGTCTCTCTTTCCTTCTATTCGCCCTGTGCGTATCAGATTCTCTAGGCCCTCCTTTCTCATGATGTGTCCTAGAAACATCAGCTACCTCTTCCTGATGTTAAGTATAAGCCTCCTCCTTGTTTACATCCTCTCCAAGACCTCATTGTTGCTCGCACACTCAATCCATGATATCTTCAGCATCCTTCTATAGAACTATATCTCCATCACCTTGAGTCTCTTCTTCATCATTGAGGAAACCGTCCAACATTTGCTGCCATAAAGGAGGACAAATGTCACATAACAGATCAGTACTCTTTTCTTTGTTACCAAATGAATCTGCCCGACTCGCAACACTTTGCGCAGCTTTTGGCATGCACTCTTGGTCATCCCAATATACAATATGCATCTCAGCGTTGCACTTACCATCCTCCGTCAAAACACTTCCCAGATATTTAAACTTCTGCACCGGCTTGATTTTAGTGTCCCCGACCTTCAAATCGCATTTTGGGTTCATCCTTTTACTGATGGCCGTGCATTCTGTCTTCTTGTCGTTTATGGTTAGTCCTTTCTTCTCGCTCTCCCTCGCTACCTTCTGTAGGAGGTTTTGTTTGTTTCTTTTCCATGTCTGCTATCAGTACTGTATCATCTGCGTATCTTATGTTGTTAAGTTTGTGGCCGCCAATGCTGAATCCCAGTAGGATTTCCAATTCTCTCAGAATTACCTTGCTGTATAGGTTGAATAGGTCTGGTGAGAAGACACATCCTTGCCTTATGTCTCTTTCTATTTTTGCATATTCGCCGAACTTGTTCTCGATGCGCATGCATGTTGTTTGTTGCCAGTATAGGTTCTTGATTATTCTAATTTCTTTCCCAAATATATCAAGATTGCTGAGCAGTTCCAACAGATCCTTGTGGTGTACTTTGTTGAAGGCCTTTGTTTAGTCTATGAAACATAGGTACATGTCCTTCTGCATTTGTATTGCTCTTCCTGATAACATTCTGAGCATGAATATCGCATTCCTCGTTCTGGTGTCTTTAACGAATTCTTCTTGTCCCATCTCTGGCCTGATTCTGCCGCACGCTCTATTCATCCGAATACGGATGATGAGTTTTTTGCTATGTGGCTCATTAGGCTGATTCTTCGGTGGAGTTCACATTCATTTCTGCCTGGTTTTTTAGGCACTGCTATGAAGATGGATCTGCTGAGATCTTCCCGTATATCCCCACTGCTATAGATTTCATTTATTATTTTTATCACCAAGACGTTTTTGTGAGAACTTTTCTCTTATGAAATATCATGAAAAGACCATTGCTACTTTATCTGATTAAATAAAAAGTTACAGTTTTGCTAACCTGCTGAACACAAAGTAAGGGTGCGGTTTAGCATTATACTTACACTGTAAATTGAACCCTCACTAAAAAGCCATGTAAAAATGCATAACTTTGGTTTCTGATTAGGAACTTTTCAGCTAGATATCCACACCATAGGGTTAAACAAAATAATGAAAATACAGTATAGGTAACCTGCTGAACACAAAATCAGGGTCCAGTTTAGCATTATACTTACACTGTAAATTAAACCCTCACTAAAAAGTCATGTAAAAATGCATAACTTTGGTTTCTGATTAGGAACTTTTCAGCTAGATATCCACACCATAGGGTTAAACAAAATAATGAAAATACAGTATAGGTAACCTGCTGAACACAAAGTCAGGGTCCAGTTTAACATTATATTTACACTGTAAATTGAACCCACACTAAAAATTTTCAGCTACATTTTTCTTTATATAGTGAAACAAAATGATAAAAACATGGTTTACCTGATGGTTACAAAGTAAGTTTCCAATTCATCATTGTACTTACCTTGTAACTAAAAACACCTCATTAAAATTTTCTGAAGTTTTAAATTTATTTTAATGTACTGAAAACATGCTCCCAGGTATCATTAGTAACCATAGACGATTTGGCGGCCATGATTCTATCTAGTCTTGCGTTATGCAATATTTGGCAGAACAATCATAAGTCATGTCAAAATTGCATTGGGTTGTATACTCTGCTAGTAGTTTGACTATTTGTGAAGAAGAGAAAGAAAGAGACAAAAAAACTGAAAAAAAAACTGCTAGTAGTTTGACTATTTGAGAAGAAGAAAAAGAAAGAGACAAAAATATGAAAAAAAAAACTGCTAATAGTTTGACTATTTGAGAAGAGAAAGAAAGAGACAAAAATATGAAAAAAGAAACTGCTAGTAGTTTGACTATTTGAGAAGAAGAGAAAGAAAGAGACCAAAATATGAAAAAAAAAACTGCTAGTAGTTTGACGATTTGAGAAGAAGAAAAAGAAAGAGACAAAAAACTGAAAAAAAACTGCTAGTAGTTTGACTATTTGAGAAGATGAAAAAAAACTGCTAGTCGTTTGACTATTTGAGAAGAAGAAAAAGAAAGAGACAAAAAAACTGAAAAAAAACTGCTAGTAGTTTGACGATTTGAGAGGAAGAAAAAGAAAGAGACAAAAATATGAAAAAAAACTGCTAGTAGTTTGACTATTTGAGAAGAAGAAAAAGAAAGAGACAAAAAAATGAAAAAAAACTGCTAGTAGTTTGACGATTTGAGAGGAAGAAAAAGAAAGAGACAAAAATATGAAAAAAAACTGCTAGTAGTTTGACTATTTGAGAAGAAGAAAAAGAAAGAGACAAAAAACTGAAAAAAAAACTGCTAGTAGTTTGACTATTTGAGAAGAAGAAAAAGAAAGAGACAAAAATATGAAAAAAAACTGCTAGTAGTTTGACTATTTGAGAAGAGAAAGAAAGAGACAAAAATATAAAAAAAAACTGCTAGTTGTTTGACTATTTGAGAAGAAGAGAAAGAAAGAGACAAAAATATGAAAAAAAAACTGCTAGTTGTTTGACTATTTGAGAAGAAGAAGAAGGAGAAAAAGAAAGAGACAAAAAAAATGAAAAAAAAGAGTGTGCCAGAAAGAGAGGAAAAAAGAGCAAGGCATGAGATACAAAGAAAAATAAAGACAAATGGAAAGAAAGACACAATGAAGGAGAGTAATGTGACAAAAAGGGGGAAAGAAAGTCTCCAAAATAAGAGAGAAGAAGAAGAAGAAGAATCAGTGTGAGAAAAAAAAAGAGAGAAAGAAAACAGAAATGAGAGACAAATAAAAGTGGTGGTGTGATCAACAGAAAGAGAAAAAGAAAGAAAAACAGAAGGAGAGAGAGAGAATAAGAAGCTGTGAAATAGACATGGAGAAAAAGGGAGAAAAAAAAGAAAAAGCTGTGAGATCAACAAAGAGAAAAAATTGTAGTGGAATAGAAAGGCACATGGCCAAGTGGTTAGAATGTTTGCATTCCATCCATAAGACATCTTGATTCAAACATGCAGCATCATTGGAATATCCCTGAAAAAAATACCACAAGCTGACCCAAAGCTTGTGAGTGAAACTGGGTAGATGGAATGGTTCTGAATCCATTGGTAGTTGTACTAGCACAAAGTCACAAGTCGTTGTAACTGAGGGTCGTAGTGCAGTGGTATTGTTAAACTGCTGGTCACATCAGATAACGCAATCTCACCCAGAAACTGTAATTACGGTTCGTTCAGCATAGTTGCAATGTAGGCTATGTGGGTGTTGATGAAACACAAATGTGCCTGAGCAGGTAGCAACAGATGTACAGAGGATTTGGTGCATGAAAGGTGAGGATTTCTTCCCAAAGAACACAGTGGCAATACTGAAATATGGAGGTGGCTTGATGATGTTTTGGCATTCTTTTAGCTCAAGGTGGGGGATTGGACAATTAACTGCGATAAGAGGAATAATGAAATCTGCAGACTGTGTCAAAATTCTGGATGAAACCCAGGGTCACAAACTCATATCCATAAAGCTGAATATATATATATATATATATATATATATATATATATATATATATATATATATATATATATATATTCATACATGTTTCATTAAATAATATAGATAAGTGTTGTCTATATATTTTATGTAAGTTCTTTTCATATAGTCTGATAAGCTTAATAACATTATCATTAAACAATGAAAGAAAATCACAATATTGATACATATTTTTAATCCAATCTAAGCTTTCGGCTTACATAAGCCATTATCAAAGATGACAATTACACAATATATTAAGCAATACATGAACAAGAAATTGATGATAGTCTGTTTTTGTTTACATGGATGATTTCCAAGCAATGATAAACACGTGCATATAATATATATATATATATATATATATATATATATATCTCACACACTGAATGCTGGTGTTAATAAAATAGTGCTTGATGTAAGGGTCAGTCTTAATTCAGCACCTGAAGACTGCAGTGTGCATGAAACTCTAAGTCATGCTACTGGTGAGGAAATATATATATATATATATATATATAGAAAGAGAGAGAGAGAGAGGTGGGGAAGGAAGGGGAGGGACACTTTGACAAAGAAAAGAAGCAGTGTACTAGACAAGGAGAGAGAGTGACAGTGTGAGAGAGAAAGAGTAAGAAGCAATGAGAGAGAAAGATAGAGAAATAAGGAGCAGCATGATAGACAGAAAGAGAGAGACAGGCAGAGAAAGAAGCAGTGAAGTAGAAAAGGAGAGAGAAAGCCAAAAGGTGCATTGGTGCAGACAAAGAGAAGCAGTGAGACTATGCAAGGCAAGAGACTGAGAAAGAAAGACAAAGAAATATGCAGTGTGATAGAAAGAGAGTGGGGAAAAGGAAATAGGGGCAGGGAGATGGTAAAGAAAGAGAAAGATTGAATAAAAGACAAAATTCATACATTATGGGAAACAGAGAATTAACAAAGTGTCTACAAAATCTGATATGAAAGTAATCCTCTCTTATCAAATATTCATTGAACAAACTTGTACGCATTTGGTATTTAGAAAGTGAGTCAGAGAAACAATCCCTCCTATTTCAGATTGTGTTAAAGATTCAGCATAGGTAAAATCGTGAATAGAAATTACATTGCCATTGCAAGTAGGATATAATTCAAGATGACTAACATTATCTCAAGTTTTAAAAGTATTTGATACAGTCCAGGGTCTTCCTGAGATAAATCCTATATCCAGAAAGTCTTGCATATAATTAAGTATTATGAAGAACGTGTAAAATAATGGGTTTTATTTGGAAACAGGTTCTGACAAACAGGAAGATAATCATCATTTGGTTATATTACGACAGTCAATTTAATGACATATCAATTCTTGTTGGTGTTTCTAACATCAAATATAACTTTTATAGCCCTTAGACACCAACAACTCTTATACATATATATATATATATATATATATATATATATATATATATATATATATATATATATATATATAGTGTAACCCGGATATAAGAGAGTTGTCGGGACCGGAGAAGAAGTCTCTTATATCCAGGTCTCTCTTACATCCGGGTTTGGTCTATTTTGTTTAGGTAAGTATGGCTCTAATTTGGGACCAGATAAAATCTCTTATATCTGGGTTACACTGTATATATATATTAATATATTTTCGTTTATACATTATTTTTATAGACAGAATTATTTAAGTAAATGCTCTGTTTATAATAAACAGTATTAATTACATTTACCAGCCTGAATGTCCGAGAAATTTTGTAGAAAATATGTGTCCTCCAACAGGAATTGAAACTGTATCCTACATGGAACCGTCATTTGGCCTGACATGCTATACTATTTAGCTACAAAGCAAGCGTTTGGTTAGCAAAGTCAAATTGTTGTTTTTAAACAACAAATTTCCCATGATCTTTGTGGGAAATTGTTTGTTTAAAAACAGTAATTTAAATCTGCTAACCAGACACTTCCTCTGTAGATAAATGGTATAGGACATCAGGCCAAATGATGGTTCTGTGTAGGATACAGGTTCAGTTCCTGATGGAGGATGTATATTTTCTACAAAATTTCTCAGACATTCAGGCCAGTAAATACAATTAATATGGTTTATTATAAACAGAGCATTTAATAATAGTATCTATAATAATAACGTATAAACAGAAAATATATATGTTGGTTTCCAAGGCCTATAAGAGTTATATTTGACTCTGGGAAGAGTCTGCTGAGGACTGTGCTGCTGTCTGACGCTCTTTTGTAAGGTCTGGAGTGTCTGATTTTGAAGAGAAAAGAATCAGGGACAAAGATGCCAGAAAAGGAAAGATCAAGAGAATTCCACCTCCTGGCCTGGTTCCAAACCCAGCATCTCATGTTACATCTGCAACAGATTTTTCAGGGTGAAGATTGGACTCATTAGTCCCCTTCACACCTACACCGCCTCCCAGTGATTCAAAGTCAAGGTCATCTCCACATGCAGAGAAGAAATGATAACATATATACATATATATATATATATATATATATATATATATATATATATATATATATATATACAGTTGCGGCCAAAATGTTCAGAAATAAGTTTTTATCAAAGTTTTTTATATTCTATAATTTTCACATACAATAAATACGATATTATTTGTTATTGTCTGAGATGTTGGTGTAATTTGAGAGAATTTTGCCATTTTTCTTGAGACCACAACACATGTTCGGTTGCAAAGGTAAGACGACACGTTTTATTCTCGGAGCTGATCAGTGGCTTCACTGCAGGTGCTCTTGCTTTGTAGGTCATGTTCAACTAAACGACGAGACACAGTTTTTCGAGATAAAGTTTTCTTCAGTACAATGCTCATTTCCCGAGAAACAGTAGCAGCAGCAGTTTTAAATCTGTCCTTTTTAACCAACTTTACCATAGCACGATCTTCTCTCTTGGTCGTTTTTCTTGGCCTACCTGTAGACTTCCTTGCTTCACACGAACCACAATCATCGTAGACCTTAAGAATACCGTGAACAACACTTTTTGACTTGTTAACAATCTTTGCAATAGACCCAATACTTAAATTATCCTTCTTTTGAAGCTTAATAATCTGCTGACGAACTGGTAACGGAGTAAGTGGCATTATATTAACAAAGTACACTGCAGATATTCTTACTAATGTTTAGTAAACGAACCATCATGTAAAAAAATTTAAAAAATTAGAGTTCACCAGTTAAATATACTAGAACACGGAGTAAAAGTAATCGTTGTGATCATTTTGGCTGCCATGGGTTTTGCAGTAAATCACTAAATCATCCATAACGTTTGTATTATCCTCTCAAATTACACCAAAATCTCAGACAATAACAAATAATATCGTATTTATTGTCTGTGAAAATTATAGAATATAAAACAACTTTGATAAAAAATTATACCTACTTTTCTGACTAAAACAATGCTGTTCTGAACATTTTGGCCGCAAATGTATACATATATATATATATATATATATAAAGAGAGAGAGAGAGAGAGAGGGTGCAATGGATAAATTGTCATCTAAATTACACAAAAATGAAAACAACACTGACTTCTCATTTTAACAGATATATTTACCAAAATTACACAAAAATACCTTGAAATACTAAAGTGTAAATTTATTCAATAAAATTAACATTGGCTTAAACCACGGCTTCCAGATGACATTGAAATCTCCTGCAACTGTTCTGGACGGTCTCCTTGTTTAAGTTGGTGAATGCTGCCATAATCATTGCCTTCAGTTCATCGTTAGTGTTACAAGGAGTCTTGTTGGTCTCTGCTTCAACTGCACCCCATACATAATAAGCAAGTGCCAATAAAACAGTTTTCCATTTTGTCTGATTAATCA
Organism: Acanthosepion esculentum; assembly: GCA_964036315.1. Lineage (NCBI taxonomy): Eukaryota > Metazoa > Mollusca > Cephalopoda > Sepiida > Sepiidae > Acanthosepion > Acanthosepion esculentum. The sequence continues at coordinate 60,547,794 of OZ038508.1, read as the reverse complement.
AAAATTTTGTTTGGATTCTATATCTTACAAACATATACCCACACATACATACATGTGTGTGTGTGTATGCATGTATGCATATGCATATATATATATATATATATATATATATATATATATATATATATAAACAAAATACACTTTCTAGTTTCATTAGGTTGATTTAAAACAGACACCAACAGCTTATATATATCTCATGGACTTTCCTGTTGATTTCAACATGTGAGGATCTGACAAACTCATTCAATTTTTATACTTGTGCGGTATGTGACATTTCAGTCCTGCTAGTAACGTGCATACAAGTCCACAAATTGCGTATCAGCAAGGAACTTGGGACATAGCAACAGGAACATTTGCTGATGCTTTTTGCCATTGTCTTTTAGTCGGTCAATATGACTGATTTCAAAATTTCTGATATCACTCTGGTACAAATATATCCAGTTATTTCTATCCAAGGCAACTGGCTCAAAATTAGTATGAGTCACATTGACAGCTGAGAGGTTACATTTTAGCTTGTCTTTATACCTAAACCACACCCGTCCAACATTTTTCTTCCCAAGTGCTTTAGAATGAACTCCAATCATTTTCAAGGATTGTTCTGTGTGTAGTTACTCAATTCATGTTAGATGGAATCAGTTTCAACTCACTCAAGGTGATGTCATATAAGAAGTCATTTTCATTAATTTTTCTGTGTGTAGTTCAAACTGAAATCTTTATCTGTCTACGTTTTTTTTAAATTTTATTTTTTCATTAGGAAAGGCACCTTATTTAATGTTATCTGCTTCACTTTTGTTATAACAGTCTTTGTTTGCACTGTGTCCTATATAAAAATTTTGATGTCAACTAAAGCCTATCTAATGTGAATTTCAGCAAATTTAACGATAAAACAAACAACAGAGACTCGAAAGAATTAGTATATATATATATATATATATATATATATATATATATATATATATATATATGTGTGTGTGTGTGTGTGTGTGTGTTGGACTCTCCTATTGTGAATGATAAATGAGGGTTGGCAGTGAATGGTGCCTTTCATTTAACACTCATGCATGTTAGCAGGGGCTATTGTGGAGAAAACCAGGTAAGGGAAAGACATATTTCCTTTGTGCTTTCTTAAGTCTGATACTAGCCCAGCCTTGCAGTGGGTGACAAAGCCACACTGACAGATGAAATTTGTTAAAGCAGGATTTTGATGGCATCTCTGCTTCAGAGCTTGATGAAGTTGATCGCGGTGCTTCAACCTACTGTCTTCAAGACCCTGTAACTTAATGAAACATGTCTTATGCCACTCCTTTCGGTTTCATGCCTGGGCCTCCCTGGTTTTCACATCAGAGTTGAGATGTTTCAAGTATATATTTTTTAATTTTCTTTTTAAGTATTTCAACCCCCAAGCAAGGCAGGAGTGCCACTAGCACGCAAGGGGTTACAGAGAATGAAAGCAAGAATAAAGTTGGTTGTTTGAGGAAAGGATATAGAGAAGAACGGGGATCAGGATCAAGACATCAGATGTCAATTGATATTACATTTGAATATTTGAAGATTATAGCTATCAGGGAAGCAAGTAGGAGGAAGGGAGTTCCACTGTCAAGAAGTGTGAGAGAAGAAGCTGTTGGAGTAGAAGAGGTGGTTACATTTAACTGTTCTGACAGTTATATATATATAAAATATATATATATATATATATATATCCAGGTCAAATGAGAACAATTGGAGTATAATTTCACTGTATGTAACATTTAATTTAAAAGAGGGCTCAATACAGAGTAGAGCTAAAT
>OZ038508.1:60536010-60541010 GCA_964036315.1 Acanthosepion esculentum | reverse complement strand
GAATACTGTTGGTACCAATTCTTCTATTTGGCAATCATGGCTCTCCACAATTTCCATTACATTACCTGCACATGCAAGCTAACAGTAGCTGGTATTCTGAAACAGTCCTCCATCTAGATACTGTCCATTCATGACATTGCTTAACTTTGGTGATTGGACAGTAACTGGTCTTTCAACATGATGTATCCATAAGCCAAAGATGGTAAGACATGGGGTGCTGTTACTCTGTCTGTAAAACAAAGCCACAATAGATTTCGACAATTCTGGATAGTCCCACTGGAGGGCAATCATGCAGAGTGCTGTTGACATCAGCGGGCATTGGGCTGAAGAAAGGTGGATGGTAATTAATAGCAGTTGCCATTCTGACTAAGGAAAGTTTTCAGAGGAACATTCTATCTTTGGATTTAGCTGTTCATCAGTTCTTCTTCTATGTGGTGATCTTGGCTCTCTACAGTTTCCCGCCCTTTGTAGTTCTTAATAAATGTTGCCTTTCTGTTATCTTAACCCTGTTATGCCATCCATTTACTGAAGCTTGCTAGATAAGTTAAATCTTGTTTTACTCTTATCCATCTTACCCTCAATCTGTCCAGTGAGTATTAAATTTTCCAAGTCCTCTTTCCTCGTGCTGTGCCCTAAAAATTTAATCTGTCTCTTTCTGATGTTAAGTTTAAGTATCCTTTTTGTTTCCATTGTCTTTAAAACTTTGCCGTTGCTCACATGTTTGGTCTACGGTATCCTCAACATCCTTCTGTAGAGCCATTTTTCTGTTTCTTCAAGTCTCTTCGTGTTTGTGGGGATTGTCCAGTATTCACTGCCATATAGAAAGACTGATATTACATTACAATTCAGTCATCTTTCTTTGATTCTAATTAAATTTTCATATTTCTTTAGCCCTTGTATAGAGTATTGCTGCCATATATGGTCTGGAGCCCCTGCTGTTTGCCTCAGGGTTCTTGATAAGATCCAGAGACGGATATGCAATGTAATTGGCCCTGATCTGTCATCTCGTCTGCAGTCGCTCTCTCACAGACGCGACGTTGCCTCGCTCTGTCTTTTTTACAAATACTTTCACGGTAATTGCTCCGAGGAGCTGCTTTCGCTGGTTCCTAGGCCTCATGAATTTAAACGTCCCACGAGGCTGGCATCCCGTTCCCACCCTTTCACCGTTGAAACTGTTAGATGTAGATGTCTCTTCTACTCCAATAGCTTCATGTCTCGCACATCTCGCCTGTGGAACTCCCTTCCATATTCTTGTTTCCCTGACAAATACAATCTCCAACTATTTAAGTGTAACGTCAATCGACATCTCCAGCTGCCTTGATCTATCCACTTCCCTTCTCCACATCCTTTCACCTTTCATTCCTATCTGCTCTCACTCCAAATCTTCTGTAACCCCCATGCCTTGATTGATCCACTATCTTTCTCCACATCCCCTCCTTTACCACTCCTATCTGCTCTTCCTCCAAACCTTCTGTAACCCCTTGCGTGTTAGTGGCTTCCAGCCTTGCTTGGGGTGATAATCTTAAAAAAAAAAAAAAAAAAAAAAAAAAAAAACTTAGCTTTTGGAAGGCATCTTTTACTACCCCATTGTACCTTCAGATTTCAGTGTTGTACTTTCTGTCCTCTGTTATAGCACTTCTGCAGCTATTTAAATTGTACTTACCATAAAAATATAATTTAGCCGCAGGTTAATTAGCATATTCAGCAAGTTGAGAAAAAGAACAAATTAAAAACCTGGGAAAAATTTTATGTTTGGATTTGTTAAAAGCATTTCAGAAGTGTCTTTAAGATTCCAAAAACCAAAACAGTAACAGCCAATTATAATTCCACTTAATAGGCAACTGATTTGAGAGGCACTCTTGTAGACATTAGGAAAATCAATATTCTTGGAGCCACATTATCAAAGAATTTTACAGTATACTAAACATTTTATTTGGCTGAGAAATTATATTTTATGATTTTCTGTATTTCTGTTGGCAACTTCATAAATTTGTGTGAACTCAAGTGAAAAAAAGTTCAAAACACAATAATAAACAACCACAAACAAAATTTTAAGACTCTGAATGCCAAAGTTGCAAATCTTAGGTCAGATTTGTGATTTTTATACAGAAATAAAAATCAGTAAGCGATCATGGCTCTCCACAACTTCCTATCCTTTGAACCACTAAGCAATGTATTTAGCACACTATTTACATTATTCGGACTATTGTCCTTATCTTTGTCGCCATATTTATTACAACGTTTCGGCCAGTGGTTGGAATGTCGAACTGAACCCTTTATTTTGCTCACTGTTCTAGTTTCACGTGCCATGTTTTATGGTTATCAGTTATCACCTGTTAATTCCCCTCTCCAAGTTCTCCACTGCCTTAACCAAGTATTGAACTTACACTCTTTGGGTCCTCTCACTGGATCTAATCAACGCCTTTATCCACTGTGCCATAGTGTACATAATACCTCATCTCAGAAATATAGACAGATAATGTATTTAGCCTTATTATCCCCCTCCCATTCATGTACTGCCATCCATTAACAAACATGTTAGGTATGTTTATCACTGTTTCCCTCTGGGTCACAATGTGGAAAGGGGGCTTTGAGAATCTGACACCCACAGGACAATGGTCAGATTCTCCAAGCCCCTTTTCTACATTATGTGATCCAGAAGTTTCAACTGTCATTTTAGTTCCAATTTTCCTTAAAACTTCCTCCTTGCTCAAATGTTCCATCTATGGTATTCCCAGTATTCTTCTGAAGAAGTACATCTCTCTCTTGCCTCAAGTCTCCTCTTCATCTGTGAGGAAACCTTAGATCCGTGTCTAAAGTTATGCCTCAGCTGCTGATGGTGGTGCAGCATCTGTTATCGCTGTACAGGCCCACATTGGAGTGACTGTCTCAATCGCAATGAATGCATGTGAAGACACTCTTCCTTGATGTCGCCTTGTTTTTTTTTTCTTTCCATCAAGCATGCTTCTCCTTGGTGGCAAGCCTTCATTTCTGCTCTCCTTGCTCCAGCCCTTAGTGTAAATTGCATTTCCAGTATGAGTCATTGTTGATGATGTCTTCTCACCACTCGATGTCCATCAACATCATGTCTCTTTTGCAGATGTCATTGAAGCAAAGTTTCCTTCATGCTCTCTTTCAAGTGGTCAGTTCCCCATACAGAAGGACCTTTGGAATTCTCCCATCCAGCATATAGTGTACATGTGGAGTATTCCATATGGTGTATTTAATGAAAAAAAGCTAGAAGCTCAATTGTCTAAACAGATTTCACTATTTCCTGGGATTAGTGTGTAGTATCTGTTCTCTTCTACTTAAAACTAAAAGGAAGCTTGGTCCTGGGGATTCTAACCCAGTAACAGTACCTTCCTCATTGCACTAATGAGAGGAGGTTGGTGGATACCAACTGAAGGTAAGGATTATGGTAGCATTCACCAACTCAAGCAAGAAGACCGTCCAGAAGAGTTGCAGAAGATTCTGAAGTCGTCTGGAGTCCGTGGTTGAAGCCAGTGCTAGTTTTATTTACTCTTCAGTTTTTCAAGATATTTTTGTGTAATTTTGGTAAATATATCTGTTAAAGTGGGATGTCAGTGTTATTTTCATATATATATATATATATATATATATATATATATATATATATATATATATATATAATTATTTATTTGAAAATTATAACATAAATATGTTATAAAATCACCACAAAAATAGCCATTTTGTTTCAACACCTCTGGTGTCTTATCAAGTGATGATGTTGAGCTTCTACATTCAACATCATCACTTGATAAGACACCAGAGGTGTTGAAACAAAATGGCTATTTTTGTAGTGATTTTATAACATATTTATGTTATAATTTTCAAATAAATAATTATATTTGCTCTACTCTGTATTGAGCACTCTTTTAAGAATAGTAATTGTTGGTTATTGGAATTTATTCTGTATACACCAATCCTATACTTGTGTGTGTGTGTGTGTATATATATATATATATATATATATATATATATATATATGTATCCAAATAAAGAGAAAGAACAGACAGATTAAGAATCCACCTTTCTTCGCATTTATTTTTTTTTAAAAGTGCTCAATACAATGTAGAGCAAAATATTATAATAATATGTTTATTATAAAATATTTTGCATCACTCCACAAAAATTTCTGTGTTTTGAAACTAAAAATTGTTCCTCATCAGGTGATGTTGGATGAAAATGATTTACTTGGGAAATCAGAAAACAAATCGGTAGCTTATTTGAGATTTAAAAAGGAGGTGGGAAACTAAAATTCCAAAATTAAAAAAACATGTTTGTGGGTATGTCTTGATTAACCAATCAAAAGATGGATTAAAACTGAAATAGTAAAATGATGTTATAAGATAGGGGTAGGTGGGTTATTAATTTATGGCTAGATACATTGACACTTTTAGGCATGTCAGCACAGACAATATCCAGTTAAGAATATAAGATACTGTGAAGTAGACAGTGAGATATATTTATCAAAAGGTTAATTTTAAGTAATTTCATGATTTAAAAAAAAAATCTTTTTGTATATAGTTTAGAACTATCTTAAAGTGGCCTCTAGTGTGGTTAAAACATTTATATATATATATTGAGCTGAAAATACAATACTTATTATATTGAATGGGCAATAAAACATGGCAATATTATAGTTGAAATATCATAGAATTAAATAAACATTATATGAACCATTATATATTAATAAAATAATGGTTATGTAATTGTAATGTGTAAATTTTTTATGAAAAATAATATTAACTATATTTTAAAGTAAAAATAAAATGCCTACAAATTACAGTTAATTCATTTCTCTGATTTAAGAGATCATTATTTTTAGGAAGCTTTATAATATGCAGCTTTTCATGTAGACACAGGCAACATGGGTCATTTAAGGACTTAAAATTCACGTTTTTTAAAAATATTTTCCATTTTACAGTAGGGGTTTTATTGATTTCTTTTAAATGCCAAAAATATTTAGAGAGCGATGT
>OZ038508.1:60501010-60531010 GCA_964036315.1 Acanthosepion esculentum | reverse complement strand
TTTCCAAAGGTATTTGCATGTAAGTGAATATAATGAACCCAACCGGAATTGGAACTCGGCTCTCTGATTAACAATTCTGAGTCATTATCCATTACACCACCCTCACATCCAAACTTACAGCACCTGGTTTCCCAAATAGATTAAAACAATTTTTTTTTACAGTGAGGTTCACCCTTTACAGGGCTCGGAAGCAACTTGTGAGAGAGGGTTACGCCTGAAAGCCATTTGTGTGTACAGGAGTGGAAGATAATAGTTAACCCTAACCTTGAACAGGTTAAAATTGTAGTGATTGGGAAACATCCTGTTGGGAGTTGGCTCCACAGGCTTGCCAGAAGAAGCTGCTCAAGTAGAACTTACTCCTTACTGATGGAATACAGAAGCAATATGGATGTTTTGCTACTACGTAAGTGGCATGGCGTGTTCTTGCCGTGAAGATTTGCCTCAGTGGGACGAGGGAATGTAGTTCTTCTGAGCACTTTCCATGGTAAAGCAGCGAGAGGCTATCCACATCTCGGCAGTGGAAGGGAGGTCGAAGGGTGGAGAATAATTCATCACCCACATGGACTCGGAGATGTTTTTAAATTCTATCAAGGCTGGAGAGTGTAACCAGTAACAACAGTACTCCATTTTTGGCCTGATCTGGCGCTTGTAAAGTTAGAGGATCGCAGGAGGGGTCAAGTACTTACTGGAACAGTACAGTTACTGACCAGGCTCGATGTTGCTTAACTTCAGTGATTGTATCGTAATTTTTTCTTTCTTTGGTTTTTTTTTCATTCCCATGTTTTTCATTAACGTTTATATTAGGTTGGTGCAAAAATAATGTCGTTATTTACATAAGTAACATATGCGACAAAACAACATTATTTTTGCACCAACCTAATATTTATTTTTTAAATTCACTTTATTTTGATTCATATTTCTTACAAACATTTTTTTATATTTTTTTATTAACTTGAACATGTGAATAGAACAGAAAACATTGACACGTGGAATAACATGCTGTTATTCCACACAACTTCAAACAAAAGGCTAGGAAGGAAACCCCCATCAATATTGGAAATAGCAATAACAACAACTGGACTTGAGAAACCTATTTTTCTGGAAATTTTTTTTTTCAAAAGGAATTTTTCATAAATTTCGACAAAAGTAGCACTGCCTGCTCAGCCAATGAATTCCTAATGTTTCCTTATAAGGAAATAGTTAATATTACCATTAGAGATGAGAAGAACAAATATTACACTTTGATCCCAGCTCTATGGCCAGGGAATGAATAAAATATAAGTTGAGTAGCACTGGCTGTTCAATCAATGAATACTGAATGATTCCTTATATGAAAAAAGCTAATCATTACTATTAGAGATGAGAGGAAAATATATTATACTTTGATCCCAGCCCAGTGGCCAGGGAGTAAAAACACTTGAAAAGCATTTCCTGAAAGTTTCCTTATAAGGAAATAGTTAATATTACCATTTCTATCTTGTTCTTTTCTTTCTCCTCACTCCTTTTTCTTTCATTTCTTAAATCTAGTTAGCGAGTGTCTTTAACTCACATCCTCCCTTCTAACAATTTGTGCATCTGTCTTTACTTATGAGCTGCAATTCCTGTTTTTTGTTATTCTATGAAACCTTTGACTCTTTAGCATCCATCTTTGTTCATTCATTCTTTTAAATTCATTAAGTGATCATGGCCCTCCATAACTTCCTGTCTTTCATTGTTCCAAATAATGTTTGACCTTTTATCCTTCCTCCTTGTCCTTGTTTTGCTATCCATTCTTTCAAATTCATTAAGTGATCATGGCTCTCCACAACTTCCTGTCTTTCATTGTTCTAAGTAACTTTTGACCCTTATCTTCCCTCTTTGTTCTTGTTTTGCTATCCATTCTTTCAAATTCATTAAGTGATCATGGCTCTCCACAACTTCCTGTCTTTCATTGTTCTAAGTAACTTTTGACCCTTATCTTCCCTCTTTGTTCTTGTTTTGCTATCCATTTTTTCAAATTCATTAAGTGATCACGGCTCTCCACAACTTCCTGTCTTTCATTGTTCTAAGTAACTTTTGACCCTAATCTTCCCTCTTTGTTCTTGTTTTACTATCCATTTTTTCAAATTCATTAAGTGATCATGGCCCTCCACAACTTCCTGTCTTTCATTGTTCCAAATAATTTTTGACCTTTTATCCTCCCTCGTTGTCCTTGTTTTGCTATCCATTCTTTCAAATTCATTAAGTGATCATGGCTCCCCACAACTTCCTGTCTTTCATTGTTTTAAGTAACTTTTGACCCTTATCTTCCCTCTTTGTTCTTGTTTTGCTATCCATTCTTTCAAATTCATTAAGTGATCACGGCTCTCCACAACTTCCTATCTTTCATTGTTCTAAGTAACTTTTGACCCTTATCTTCCCTCTTTGTTCTTGTTTTGCTATCCATTTTTTCAAATTCATTAAGTGATCACGGCTCTCCACAACTTCCTGTCTTTCATTGTTCTAAGTAACTTTTAACCCTTTATCCTTCCTCTTTGTCCTTGTTTTGCTATTCATTCTTTCAAATTCATTAAGTGATCATGGATCTCCACAACTTCCTGTCTTTCATTGTTCTAAGTAACTTCTGACCCTTTATCATCCCTCCTTGTCCTTATTTTGACATACTTTCACTCAAACTCCTTAAGCATCTCTTTCTGATTGGAAGTATAAGTTTCCATATTCCAGTTTTCCTTAAGGCTTCCTCATTGCTCACATGTTTTGTTTGCGGTATTCTCAAAATTCGTTAGTAGTATGACATTTCTGCCACTTAGGTTTCTTCATCAGTTTTGAGGTCAGTGTACAACATTCAGTGCCATATAGAAGATTAGCATTTGAAAAGAATAAATCCATCCTAACGTCTTCTACTGCTTACAAAATTAAAGCTAAGATCTAGAACACATATATTCTCCATGTACTGCTTTACAGCCTGGATTGTGTAAACTGGACTGTATCATTTCTTAAGAAAATGTAAACATTCTAGAACCACATCATGTGATTAATGGCCAACAATGGCCTAAAAGTTTCCATAAGGATACCAAATCCTTCTGGATACAACTGGTCTGACTCAATTCTCTCCTTAATAAAGAGTAAAACCCTTAAGTTATATGTTCACATCAAATGAAAAAAAGGATTATCAAAAATATATATTGAAGAGATGGTTGCTGGAAAAAGAAGCAGGTGAGCCCAGTGAATAAGGTGGCATAACAAAATAATCAAATGGACACAACTCAATCTTAGATCCTTAAACCAAGCTACCAAAGGTCGTGAAGTTTTCTATGATGAAGAGATTAGATATTACACGACATAGCATGACATTTTCCGCTTCTACACTAAAACAGGATGCAACAATAAGAAGATATTAAACACGATAAAATTTTTTTTATATATATTATCCTTTCAGGACATGAACAACCATGGCTCTCCACAACTCCCTGTCTTTCATTGTTCTAAGTAACTTTTGACCCTTTACCCTTGCTGCTTTTTCCTTTGTCTGCCACCCCTTCACAGAAAGGCATTAAGTAGATTATTCACTGTTTCTCCTTGCTTCTCTTGCTTCTGATATATATATTCTAAGTATCAGATACTCTAGGCCCTCTATCCTTGTAAGAAAAGCAAAGATGGTATCACTTTGAGATAAACTAATCTTTTTTTTTTTTAAGCTTTTCACCCCAGGCAAGGATGGAAGCCACTAGCACGCAAGGGGTTACAGAGGATTTGGAGTGAGAGCAAATAGGAGTGTTAGAGGAAAGGATGTGGAGAAGGATAGAGGATAGATCAAGGCAACTGGAGATGTCGATTGACATTACACTTGAATAGTTGGAGATCATAGTCATCAGGGAAACAGGAATGAGGAAGGGAGTTCCATAGGCATGAGGTGTGAGATATAAAGCTATTGGAGTAGAAGAGACGTCTACATTTAACAGTTTCAACAGTGAAAGGGTGGGAACGGGATGCCAGCCTTGTAGGATGCTTGAATTCATGGAGCCTGGGAACCAGTGATAGCAGCTCATCGGAGCAATTACCATGGAAGTATTTATAAGAGAGACAGAGAGGCAACGGTGCGTCTGTGAGAGAGAGACTGCAGACGAGAAGCCAGATCAGGGCCAATTACATTGCATACCTGTCTCTGGATCTTATCAAGAACCTTGAGGCAAACAGAAGGGGCTCCAGACCATATATGGCAGCAATCCTCCATGCAAGGGCAGATGGTTGATTTGTAAATTTGGAGGATTGATTCAGGGGAGAAGAATTTCCTGGCCCAGCACAGGGAGCCAATTTTCGTTGCGGTGGAAGAAGCAATTGACTCAATGTATTTGTTCCATCTCGGGTCAGCAGACAGCGTGAGACTGAGCAGCTGCAGAGAGGAGCTCTCGAGAAGTTGAGCTTCAGACATTCTAATGGGATGCAGGGAAGGATCCCTGTGGTGATTAATGGAGAGCAGTATTGTTTTGGAGGCGTTAAAGTTAACCAGCCAATTCCTGCCCCAGTTCACAACCGATTGAAGGTCCTTTTCGAGACGAACAGCCAGGTTAATTTTGTCAGTGGCACTAGATTTGTTTCTGAGGCAGGAGTAAATTGTGGTGTCATCCGCATAGATGCCGACTTGGGAATCAACGGCATCAGGAAGATCATTTATGAATATAAGGAACAGGGTAGAGCCTAAGATGGAGCCTTGCGGTACACCTGCATTCGTGGGATAGGAGCTGGAGGAGAATCCATTGAGAACGACCTTCAATTCATGGTTTGACAGGAATGATTGTATTACATCCAACAATCGGCCTGTAATACCATATCCCTGAAGCTTGCAAAAAAGGCCAGCATGCCAAACCCTATCAGAGAGGACAATCATCTTCCATTTCTGCAATAAAAACCATTCATAACTCAGTCCTCCTATATAGCACTGAATTGCTGGACAATCTTCTAAAAGCCTATTACTTTACACCAAGGATCAAAACAGCTTTTTTAAAAATAATAATAGTGTCATACAGTTAAAACTATGACAATAGAGGCATTTCCCTACCTACTATGTGGGAGACCAGACATGTCCAATTACTTTTAGACTTTTATAATCTGTATAGATATAAAAAATATACAATCAATACATCAGATCTCATTGCCTTCTGTTTGCTGACAAATATCGATGCTTATCAGCTGTTTGCAGGTTACATGATGTTGCGGAAAATTTGTTTGTTTGTTTTGGGTCTTCCTTGAAGTGAAATATTGGATTTTTGAAAAGTCTGCTAATGCCTATTCTCATAGCATTTGAAACCTTCCGTTTGAAGGAGATGATAATGACTGTCCCCTGGGATTAATTCACACTGTCACTGCCTGTATATACCTGATATGCAAAGAGAAAAGCCAGAATTTTAACAGATTCACACAAGGACACATTTTCTCACCAGATTTATACAGCGATATAATCCCAAGAGATAATCCATTCGAATGAATTATTATTGGCAGACATAATCTTAACATAAGATATGTGGATGACAATTTCTGTCTGAATTTCTGGGATGAGGAATTATCATTATTTACGTTATTTATAAAGCAGACTATTGTCCCCATCTTTGTTGTTACTATCACCTAATTGCCTTTTGTCTGAATTTCTGGGGTGAGGATTTATCATTATTTACACTATTTGCATTCAAACTACTATCCTCATTTTTTTGTTATTACAAAACTTCAGCTGCTGTCCCCCCTGGCCTTCATCAGGTGTATAACAATCCAGGTAACCTACAAGGAATTCCAAACTGAATCCTTTAATCTATGTGGGTAGGCTGTTCTCATTCTACTACCCATGTCAAGGGATACCTCATTCCATTGCCCATATCCAGAGATATCTTGTTCCACTGCTCATATCCTAGGATAACTTGTTTCACTGCCCATGTCCTGGGATAACTCATTCCATGGCCCATCTATCCACTTCCCTTCTCCACATCCTTTCCCCTTTCATTCCTATCTGCTCTCGCTCTAAATCTTCTGTAACCCCCTTGCCTTGATCGATCCACTATCTTTCTCCACATCCTCTCCTTTACCACTTCTATCTGCTCTTCCTCCAAACCTTCTGTAACCCCTTGCGTGCTAGTGGCTTCCAGCCTTGCTTGGGGTGAAACGCTTAAAAATGTTCAGGGATAACTCGTTCCACTGCTCATATCCAGAGATAACTCATTAGACTGCTCATGTCCTTGGATAATTTGTTTCACTGCCCAACACCTGGGAAACCTCATTCCACTGCCCATGTCCTGGGATAATTTGTTCCGCTTCCCCTGTCCTGGGATAACTCATTCTACTGCCCTTGTCCTAAGATAACTCATTCCACTGCCCTTGTCCATGGAAAACTTGTTTCACTTCCCATGTCTAGGGATATCTCATTCTACTGCCCATGTCCCTGGATATCTCAACTAGTTCTTATTTTTAGTACTGTTTAGCTATTGCCCACCCTTTTTCTAATGAGTCTACAAACACACTGCTTGGCCCAGTGATTGAACTCAGAATTACTATGTCACCAAATTCATGGACCAATGCAGTGATTCACTAGGCTATTGTTCCATAGTGGATGACAATGTGTTGATGGCAAACTCAGAAAAGAAACAAAAAGAAGTCTTTGATAAGATTGTAAAAGAAAGCAAGAAGAAAGAACAAGCTATTAATTAAAAGAAGACAAAATACATACAACCTGACAATAGGTATATGAAAGTTGCCAGGTAGCTAATTTTGGCCGACTATCGCAAATTTTAAACATATATATGGCATATAAGACACAGGGGAATTTTAACAGATATTTTTAGTAAAAAAAAGTGTATCTATATGCCGCCAAATGCAATAATAAAATGGGATGCAGGCATAACATTATGGTTATCAGTATGAAAAGTAGAGCTAGAATCTCTTCCGGATGTGGGAGATCATGGCTCTCCACAACATTCTTATCCCTTGTATTCCTTAGATACATTTGTCTCTCTACGAAGCCACTTGTCAAGTGCCAGATTTACATATGGGCTGCAATCTAGGGGCCCTAAGACTAGAAGTTTTCCCTGATAAAACTAAAAACAATAAAGATATAAGAACAGAGGAGATTTATTTATTTTCAGATTTAATGTGGGTCCTTTGAACTAATATGAAGCAATTTAGAGTATCTCGGCTTGTCTAGTTGGAGTGGGTCTTCCAAATTTGAAAATGTAAAGTTCGGATAAAAAATATCACGAGGTTGCTAATGAAATAAATTGGACGAGTTCCAAAATCATATACAAATTTTAGTTAAAGTGTTTCATGTTTTACAAAAAAAAATCTTCTAAAGATGTATCTTTTTTTTTTTTTTATAGACACAGGATAGGAGTTGATCGTACGTAATGAAGAGGCTCCGAAATTCTATTAGCCCAGGGTCCTTTCCATGCTTAAATCTGGCCCTGCACCAGCCCCCTGTTCAGCTATTCATTCACACAAACTCATCAGGTAGGAGGTCAGCTCCTTTGAGTGTCAGATTTTCCAAGCCCTCCTTCCTTATTATGTGTCCAATTTCAGCTGTCTTGTTCTCATTCTGCATATAAGTGTTCTTTTCACTTCCATTTTCCTTAAAACTTCTTAGTTGCTTATATGCTCTGTCCAGGGAATTCTCAGCATCTTTCATTCCTGCTACCCCCAATTTTCTCTTCATCTGTGAAGATGTGTCCAGCATCGACAGTCATACAAAAAAGAATTGATATTACATAACTGTTCCATATTCTTTTCTTTCTTTCTAATGAAATTCTTCTACTTGCTTCTTAGTATTTTTCTCAACTTTTAGAATGCATCTTATGCTAATCCAATACATGTTTGGATCTTGCTGTTGCATTTTCCATCCAATGTTAAAACACTTCCCAGGTATCGTATCTTGCGCCTGTCCCATAACCTGCCCTTGACAAAGCTGCACAGCATGGTGGCTTGATCAACACGGAGACGCCACCTGATCCAGTTGTTGGCCAGCACTTTGATTTAGGCAAATCTTTTGCCAATTCATTCAACAATGTTTTCTAACCATCGTCTGAGAGAACCCATTTTTATTTTCCATCAGCATGGCTGATGCTAACCTCCAGGAAAGTGATACATTGTGCCTTCTTGAACTAACATTTTCTATTCACATGAAGTGGAAAGATTATATTGAATCAATTTCTAGGTTTGCTGTGAGGTAACTTGGTTCCCTGTGTTGTGCTTGACAACTTTTCTCTTACACAATTATAAGTCTACCACTCTACCATGAATTCAATATTGCTGTCACATCTGGTCAGGTGCTCCTGCTATGTATTTACAGATTTGTGATAAATCCAAAGAATAGTCTGCAATATCATTGGTCCTGACCTGGCATCTCTGCTTCAGTCACTTTCTCCACCTACTTAACATAGCTTCTCTGTGCCTTTTCTATAAATACTTTCATGGTAATTGTTCTGATGAACTTTCCTCTAAAGCACCTGAACTTTTTAATTTAAATGCAGCACTAGTAGAACAATCATGTTGTCAAAAATAAGCACTCAGTTGTGGAACAAGCTGAGAAAAGAATAATCCACCTTGAGAAAGAGAGCTATTTATGATGCCATGGGGTATCTCATTGTGCTCAAATGGGATAGTCCATTGCTCGGGCTGTGATTGGCTGCTGGAACATGAGTGGCAGTATTTCTGTATAAATACCAGCTTGATTCATCAGCCAGTTTGCATGGTTTGTTTTGAGCTACAACCTGCTTTATTTTTGTCTGCCAGCTGGATGCTAGCTGGGACCCTTACGCCAGTAAGTGTTGTTATTCTACAGAATGTCTGCAAGTTTTCACTATTTCACAACTGAAATGGTAAAATGTAACCGTAAGTCCTATACTAATAGTTTCTTCTATCACACTTCTCACTTGTGGAACTCTCTTCCAGCTTCTTGCTTCCAGTCAACTTCAATCTTCACAGCTACACTTATTAAATTGCTATAAAAGATTCTTGGCACTTTGATGTAAAGTAATGTTTAGCAATCTTGCCTTGCTTGATCAATTGCACTGAGTAGTGAAATGGAAAAGTTGTCAACTTCAAATCTTTTCATTTGTACCCACTTCTTAAAATAATGACCAACATACATTATTTATGATTGTCATTGCAACATTTTGTTAAAGTGAGGTGGTAAAGACGAGTGGGGGGGGAATCTTTGTTAGAAACAAAGAAAAGCATACTGAACTGTTACGTGATATCTGTCCTCCGACATGGCAGTAAATCCTGGACAAACTCCTCAAAGAACAGACTCAAAGCAAAAGAAATGTGGTTCTACAGAAGGATGCTGAGGGTACCATGGACCGAACATGTGAGCAACAATAAGGTTTTAGAGAAAATGTAAACAAAAAGGAAACTTATACTTTAAATCAGGAAGAAACAGTTGAAATTTCCGGGGCACATAAAGAGGAAAGAGGGCTTGGAAAATCTGATACTCACAGGACAGATTAAGGGCAAGAGAGACAGGAGAAAACAATGCATACAATAGTTAATGAGGTTGAGTAAATAAATGGCAGATCAGGGTTTAGGAGAGATAACAAAAAAACAAAATTTATTAAATGTTGCAATAACATAGACTACATCTGTGTTGTAGAGTTATTTCCTCAGAGGAAACTGTATTTGGACTAAAGTCATCCTAAATAGGTTCAATGTACAAAAACGTTAGGAACTTGTAATAATAAGTATTACGCAGAGTAATCGAGTTGTGGTAGCTGACTACTTTCCGTATTCGACTCACGTCGACCCTCACTGACTCCTACTTATATTAGATGGGAGAGTCTATTATATATAGACTAGGTGTGTTTCACCATAACAATCTGGCAGCAAGGCCTCTGATCAGAAGATTGGAAATTTTGAGGAGTGTGGCACCACCCCTTAATTGATGTTATTCCTAGGTTCACTCTGACCCAGGGTTGTAGCACCTGTTATGTTCTAGCTATGGACAAATAGTGAACCCCCAAACAAAAACAGAACACTATGAAAGTATAAAAATACATTTTTATATTAAAATGACCAACAATACCTATTTATAGCAAAATGACCAACCATACATGTTATAGCAAAATGGCCCAAAATACATTTTATCTATAGTTGAAGGCATGCAGTTGCATTCAAATTATTTAGATTTTGGCATTAAATAACCCATAGAGGTGTTGATATAGCACTAAACAAAATAAAACAACCAACCAGAAATAACTCTTTCATCACATTAATCCATATAATATCTTACAATTTCTTAAATTGAACTGTGTTCCAAAATATAACTTCAACAAAGCTACAACATAAACACACATATTGTCATCATCTCTAGCAATTATGTCCACTCAAACATGTATATGCACAAAAACTGAGTATCATCTACCATGTATTCAATTGTGAAAGCAGAATAACATATTTTTATTACTTCAAAGCTCTTAAGAAAATTTAATTTTGGTATTAAATGACCCATAAGAAGTTGATATACTATAAAACAAACAAAGCCAACAAACAAGCTACAAAGAACAGAAAATTGTGGAGAGCCATGATCACCTATGTCCTGAGGGGACATAGCACATAAAGAAGGAAATTGTATGAATTTTAGTGTTAAAAAAGGGGCCAAGATGAATTCATAATTCTAAAAGAAATTTATTTCTTCATTCTATGACAGTTTAAAGTCACTACTACTTTATTTATAATGAATTTTACAGTTTTGTAGTGAACTTGAATGTCTGGTTAAAGACGAGCCTACCAGATACTTAAACTGTCTCTATAACATCATGGAGATATTTCTTTAACTATTTTTGGGGAAAAAAGATTGCCAATGAGGTTATATGCTATTAAATAAAGTACTTCCAACAGATCCTCATGCAGTATCACTCTGACCAATCAAAAGCCAGTGTAAAAAAAAAAGCATATTTTCTAACCAATCAGATTTTGTGGCAACTACAATGATCCATTAAAGCATTTTAAATACAATAAAAACATTGAAAATTACCAGAAAAAACAAATAGATAAATCAATCATCTTCAAAGTAATTTGTTTTTCTCAACAAAAATTCCTCCATTTATTTGTTTAAACTTTTTTTTATTGTTGTCATGAGGAGACACTGAAACATTCTCAGCTTGACCATGAAGAAATTCTAAAACACATTCTAATGTTTGGTTAGATTTTTGGAAGTAGGTCAGAGCAAGAACTTTTCAGCACCCTCTTTACTTATCCACAATTTTAGTGGAGAGACAATCCTTTATGGTAAAAGGGTTGGCACCATGTACTGCTCCAGAAAACTACTACTTCTGCCACGTTTTATCATTACAGTAGTCAGATCAGAACAAAAATTAAATATTGCTGGGATATCTTGTCTGGAGATGCCCAATCCTCATTTTCCACACTGAAGCCCCTTTCCCACAAATACAACGCCACAAGTCTGTCACTACATCCATGGCAAATATTTAGATGAGCTTCATTCTTAATGCAACCAGTTCAGACTTTCATAGCCACAAGAGCCACCTATATTTACAGGGTTGAATCGGTTTCATTCCCTACATACTCCCCTAATAAGAAGGGTATTCCATTCAGAAAGTTTTTTCCCCAAGTATCGCTACTTTGTAAACTTTGTGAAAGCCTCTCCAAACAGTATGATCGAACCGCTTCAAATCTGCCGATTGATTTGTTTTTTATGACTTAGCCTCACTTTGCAGGTTATTTAAAGTCAGAAAATATTTTTGGACTGAAAGAATTTTTTTGAGATAATAATAATTTACTAATACAAGTCCTACTAATTACCCCTAGCTGGGGGGAGAAGAGGTGAGTTCATAGCTTTTCCAAAGGTATTTGTGTGTAAATGAATATAGCGAACATGACTGGAACAGGAACACAGCTCTCCAGTTTCCAATTACCAGCCATTATCCATTACACCATCCACATATCCAAGATTACAGCACTTTGTATTATCAAAAAGTCACCCTTCTAGGAACTGACCAGGCTTGGCAATGCTTAACTTTGGTGGTCAGATAAAACCCAGTGATTCAACATGATACGGCCTAAAGCCACTTCAAGTCTAGGGACAATATTATCTATCCTCCATATCCTCACAATCATCACTTTCTGCTTCCTCCTTTTACTATCATATCACACATCTTACTCAGTAACGCTCTACCTTGAGTGGCTCCTGGCTGAACGTTATTAAAAACAAAACGAACAAAAATTCTCTCTAAGTTCATTAAAAAAATTACTATCTCATGAATGATTTTTTAATTTTAGTCTATCCAGATTGTTTATATGGGAACACAGAGTTGTATTTACTTAAAACAATTGTACTGTACCAGTGTACCAATATCCTTTATTGAGCATTTTGTATTCCAGTAGTGAGATGTAAGTTACAGAATTGACTCCCAAGAGGATGCTTCCCTCATCATGACACCCTTAACCTATTCATGTCTAGTGTGAACTGTTGTTGTACTTACATATCCCATAAGCTGTGCCTCTTACCTTTACTTGTAACCCTCTATGTCAAGTGGATTCTAGGCCTTGCACAGAGTGAAGCTTATTGTAATAAAAAAAAAAATGACCAACACTTTTATCCACTGGGTTGATTGATCCATAAAGTGACTTCATTGAAGGAGTTATGAGTTTGATCTTTCAGCGGAGAGAACAAAAACTTGAACTGTTGTTAAGGCGAATTAACTAAAACTTTGATATTCCAAGGCATGTCATGTGGAATTAGAACAACTGTGGACTAAATAAAGGGTTCGGTTTGAAATTCAAACAA
The DNA here is from genome assembly GCA_964036315.1 of Acanthosepion esculentum. Taxonomy (NCBI): domain Eukaryota; kingdom Metazoa; phylum Mollusca; class Cephalopoda; order Sepiida; family Sepiidae; genus Acanthosepion; species Acanthosepion esculentum. The sequence continues at coordinate 60,518,253 of OZ038508.1, read as the reverse complement.
ATATCACCTGAAGTGTACAACAGCCGAAACGCTGTGAATGGGACAGTAAAGATGAGGACAAGAGTCCGAATAATGTAAATAGTGTAAATATTTCCAATACCTCATGTCAGAAATATAGACAGATGTTGAATGTGAATATGGCAATAAAGATGAGGACAACAGTCCAAAAAATGCAAATAGTGTAAATAGTTACAATACCTCATCTCAGAAATATAGGCAGATGTTGAAGGTGAATATGGCAATAAAGATGAAGACAACAGTCCGAACAATGTAAATAGTGTAAATAGTTACAATACCTCATCTCAGAAATATAGGCAGATGTTGAAGGTGAATATGGCAATAAAGATGAGGACAACAGTTCGAACAATGGAAATAGTGTAAATAGTTACAATACCTCATCTCAGAAATAGAGACAGATGTTGAAGGTGAATATGGCAATAAAGATGAGGACAACAGTCCGAACAATGTAAATAGTGTAAATAGTTACAATACCTCATCTCAGAAATAGAGACAGATGTTGAAGGTGAATATGGCAATAAAGATGAGGACAACAGTCCAAACAATGCAAATAGTGTAAATAGTTGCAATACCTCATCTCAGAAATAGAGACAGATGTTGAATGTGAATATGGCAATAAAGATGAGGACAATTGTCCAAACAATGCAAATAGTGTAAATAGTTACAATACCTCATCTCAGAAATATAGACAGATGTTGAATGGGAATATGGCAATAAAGATGAGGACAATGGTCCAAACAATGCAAATAGTGTAAATAGTTACAATACCTCATATCAGAAATATAGACAGATTTTGAAGGTGAATATGGCAATAAAGATGAGGACAACAGTCCGAACAATGTAAATAGTGTAAATAGTTACAATACCTCATCTCAGAAATATAGACAGATTTTGAAGGTGAATATGGCAATAAAGATGAGGACAACAGTCCGAACAATGTAAATAGTGTAAATAGTTACAATACCTCATATCAGAAATATAGACAGATGTTGAATGGGAATATGGCAATAAAGATGAGGACAACAGTCCAAACAATGCAAATAGTGTAAATAGTTACAATACCTCATCTCAGAAATATAGACAGATGTTGAAGGTGAATATGGCAATAAAGATGAGGACAACAGTCCGAACAATGTAAATAGTGTAAATAGTTACAATACCTCATCTCAGAAATATAGACAGATGTTGAAGGTGAATATGGCAATAAAGATGAGGACAACAGTCTGAACAATGTAAATAGTGTAAATAGTTACAATACCTCATCTCAGAAATATAAGCAGATAATAGTGAGATTAGCTATTTCCATAAAGTAAATAACAACCCATTTCCTTTATTTTTTGAAACACCATATCTTGTTGAAACACTGATTTCTTGGACAATCACTGAAGTTCAGCAATGTTGACCTAGATGGGTGACTGCTTGGGAATTGCAGGTGTTCTAAGCTTGGATTTTTGAATGATGTAATGGGTAACAACTCAGAACTGGAAATCAGAGATCTGAGTTCATATTCACTTATATGCAGATACTCTTGAGAAAGGTATGAATCCCCCTCTTCCCCCAGCAATGGGTTAATTAATAGTATTTGTATCAGAAAATTATTGTTATTTGCAAAAATTTCTTACAATCTAAAAATATTTCCTCGCTTTAAATAACTTGCAAAAGGTTGACAAGCCATAAAAAACAAATCATTAAATCAATCCATAATGGACACATTTAGCATTCATTGACTGAACAGTTACTGTCAGTTTAAATTCATAAAATTTTTCTCTTAAAACTGTTTTTCCGGAAAATAGGTTTCTCAAGTTCACTGTTACCATTCTTTCTAGTAATCGTAGTTTCTATCTATCTTTTTGCTTGAAGTAGCACGGGAAGTCAAGATCTTCATTATGTCATTATTTTCTCTTCAAATTACATGTGCCATCCATTTTAATTATTGCTGCTGTTGGAAGTCTTTAAATTATGTGGTTTCTGTTATTTGGTAAAGTTCTTTGTGATTCTGCAGCACCATTCTATAAGTTCTGATGAAGGATATTCTTCTTTATGACCTAAAGGATTCAGTCACTTGAAGCCATTTTTAATCATTGACCTGATAAAACGGTTGCATGTAGCTGTCAGGTTAGACATTTCAGAACGAGCTGGATGCCATGCATCATATCTGAATGAGAGTCTAGATCTGATGAGGTTATTTACGAACATGACTTGAGGTTATAGGTTAATATTCTGGTGTCCAATTGTAATGAATCCTGTCAATCCTGTGAAGTGGAAATATTACACCGGCCATTGTTGAAGTGAGAGCCACTGATCGATCAGAAAGATATGTTACACTTGAATGGCAACACAAGACTACAAGTGAATGCAAGAAGAGATTTCAGGTCAATATTTTGGTTCTGTAGAAAGATTTTGGGAGAAACAAAGAAAAGAGTACTGAACTGCTATGTAATATCAGTCCTTCTATATGGCAGTGAATGCTGGACAATCTCCTTGCAGATGAAGAAGAGACTTGAAGCAACAAAAACAAAGAAAAGAGTACTGAACTGTTATGTAATATCAGTACTCTTATATGGTAGTGAATGTTGGACAATCTACTCGCAGATGAAGAAGAGACTTGAAGCAACAGGTCATTCTACAGGAGGATGCTAAGAATACCATGGACTGAACATGCCAGCAATGACGAAGTGTTCGAGAAAATGCAAAAGAAAAAAGGACACTTAAACTTAATATCAGGAAGAGAAATTTCTATGGCACATAATGGGGAAAGAGTGCTTGGAAAATTTGACATTCACAGGATAGATTGAAGGAAAGAGAGATAAGTGGAAAGCAATGCATAACTTATCTCATGAGCTTGAGTTAATAGATGGCTGAGGAGTTTAGGAGAGATAACAAAAACACAAAATTTATTAAGATCACAAAAGACAGGAAATTGTGGAGATCCATGATCACCAATATCTGAAATATCACATAGAAGAAGAAGAATCTTTAATAATGATAATGAAAACAAAATGTATAGATTTACTTTTATGTACAAGTCTGGGATCAGATCTTTATTAAATAGTCCCTTGCTTTGAGTATTACTTCAATGCTATCATTCCAGGCAGTTCCCATGAGAAATGCATTTAGCCCAAGTTACGAAAGGGATAATGGATGACAGCAAATCATATATATCTGATTTGACCCTCACATTGAGAGCAGCAGGTTTGGGAAAAGCTAAAAACAATCAATTGTATTGATTTGATCAATTCTATTCCAAGCTATCCCTACTTAAGTGTCAATGGAACCTGTTGCTGTGTAAGTAGCACAGGTGATAGGCTAATGATTGCAATACAGAGCCATTCAGGTCAACAAAGAGTTACAGATAATAGAGTCGCAGATGGGATAGGAATAAGGGTGTGGCTGCATGTACATTTACGGACACATTTATAGATAACAGGGTCACAAATGAGATATATGAAGTATCTGGCTTCTTGCTTCCCAGTCAACTTTGAGCTTTAAAAATTTAAATGCAATGTCAACCATTATCTTGTCATCTTAATTCTTGTTCTTTTATTGTTCTCACTCCTTAACAATGTTTTCTTTTTTCTCGTAATATCTCAAACTCAGTAGCTCCTTTCATCTTAGTGGCTTTATTGCCTTACTCGGGGTGAAATGATTAAAAAATAATGGTAAATAATAAATATTGCATTTTACATATCTTGTAAATATAAAAGTAATCTTGTAAATTGTCATGGCATATCAATGGATGATAATGGGTATGTCCCCATTCATATAAATACAGTAGTAAATACTGTATGTTGGTCTGCAGCTGAGATTCATTGTGGAATTCACTTGACTCGCTTCTAGCAGTTGACTACTTCTTCTACACACCGCTGGTGAATCTTATATGTGTTGTTCTTGTCCAAAGTATTATCGTTCATTACCAACCTTCATTTGATTATTCTATTCAGTAACCTTCCCCAGTGTTGTGGTAGGATCCACCTAATTTGCATAGTGGAGTACCGACCATATAAATATTGTTGGTACTGGGAAGAGAGGGGAGGAATCAGGAGATTCTGCCCGACTGCGACTCAGTCAACACATTCTCCAGGAACGGTCTTCCCAGGAATATACAAAAGACTATATGTAAATATTGTGTACACTTTCTTGTTTCAATACATTTTGTTCTAAGTACATTTTGTGTTGCATTATTATTCCATGCATTAGTCAATTTTCAACACCCAGGTTACAACAGTTAGCTTTCTTTACATTTAATGATTTAAAAAGAAGAATTTTTTTTAACAAAAGGAATTTTTTTCTGACAAAAATAGATTTAATTTAATAGATAAAACTCAGTGATTACTTAGGCAAAAGATATAAACAAAATTGCTTAAATATGGCTGCCATCTTTTCACATAAATACAGTAGTAAATACTGTATGTTGGTCTGCAGCTGAGATTCATTGTGGAAGTCACTTGACTCACTTCTAGCAATTGACTACTTCTATGCACTGCTGGAAACTTTTATATCTGTTGTTCTTGTCCTAAGTATATATATATATATATATATATATATATATATGATAGGATAAAGAACAAATAGAAAACATTTAGAAATCTAAAATGGGCTTAGAGAGGAATCATTTTTTTCTTTAAACTTTCTTAAAAATTGCATTGAAGAAAAGTTACACCTCAGTATTCAAATAAATTAATTAAAACCTCACAAATCAAACAACACAAAAATAAAAATAATAAATTTATTTAATAAACATGCATAAAAGCAAAACATGAGATTTATTTGTTTTTTATCCTGTCATTCTGTCAGATTCCAATCAATATTTGATCTGTATTTGATCCATATATATATATATATATATATATATATATATATATATATATATATATATATATATATATATATATATATTACTTAAATATTAAAAATAAATCCATTAATTCTTTATATATGTATGGGCAAAATGTTTTAGTCTTTGATAGTTGAGAAAAAAAATAATTTTTGGTATTTTTTTAATTATAAGGACATTAGTACTCTAATACATAATATATAGTACAATATACATAATTCAGTTAAAACTGCTACATTTTATGATCCTATTTTGTAGGAATGTTTCATACTATTGACGCAAATCCTTCCAAAAGTGGGCCAGAAGAAAATTTTAACATTATTTTTTACTGACCAGTGATAAAACAGAAATGCAACTAGCCAATCAAAAACAGTCAATTTGAATAACTTCCTGATTGGCCCAATCTAGAATTCTTGTTGAAAAACTTTAGTAATTGGAAGATGTTAGAAATAAAAAAAAGAAGAAGCAAAAATCAAGTTAAAATTTAACTACTCAATTTTGAGTTATCATCTTAATCACCAATTGGAAACCCTGAAAAGTGTTGCATCACTTTTCATCGTATTGCTTTATTTGCTGATTTTGTAACATGTACATTCAATGAATGTGTTTTTTCTTTCTATACACCACCATTGCTGCTGCTGCTGATGATGATGATGATCCTCCTTCTCCCTTCATGACCTGGTGTGGTTATAGTGTCAATAGGTAGCTGAGCATTTGACCAGTTCTGTCCATTCCATATGTCCAGGTTGAAAGCCAGAGAGATATTCATTTATGCATAGCATGTCCTTGGTAAATAGATCTGGTGGAATCTTCCAACTTGAAGGGTCACCTTGGTCACAATGTGGCCATAGATTCCATCAGGGAACCCTTCTCTCAGGCTGTTGACTTCAGTCTCAGAAGCATTCCACCTAAAGATGCTGTATCATCACTGCACTGGCTCCATCCATAGCTAAGGAGCTCTATCTACACCATTTGTCTAAATAACTGTTGACCCTACAAGAAGGTTCGTCCACTCTTTAATAAGTTTTGTTTTTAATCCTGCAAGGTGTTTAGTCAACCTTCAAACCAGGAAAACCTGATGAGGGAACTTGTTTAATTGCTGATGACCCATCTATGTGGCAGATAGTATAGGTTACATGGTATCAGTAGCACTCATAGAGTGACTTCTACAATGCTATAATTTCATTGCTTGTGTTAAATTTTAATACAAACATCTGTTTGAAGCCGATTTGATCAAACACAGGTCCTCAGTTGGTCATCTTCAATGCATTCTTGATTTTTTTTTTAATCATATCCCCCCCTCATGCAAGGCAGTAAAGTCACTAAGACACAAGGGGATACTGAGTATAGAAAAACAAGAAAAAAAGAAAGAAATATTCGGGAGCAAGAAGAATAGAAGAGTAATCAAGACAGTAGATAACAATTGACATTGCATTTAAATTTTTCAAGGTCAAAGTTAGCTAGAAAACAAGAAGCTAGAAGAGAGTTCCTCAAGCAAGAAGTGTGAGAAAAGAAAATGTTTTGTATTAAAAAAACATTTTTGAGCAGTATGGTTACAAGCTTCAAATTCCCCTAATAGCGTATACACAGGTTAAATAAAGAACAAGTACAAAAACCTTCATAAATTTAACGTGTTTCACTATTTAATATTTCACTGGCCATTTAGTTTATCAGAAATTTTTGACATGGACTAATGCAGAGTTTTGCTTCAATTTATTTTTCAAGAAGTGGACTAAGCAACAAAAAATATTAAATTTAAAAAACGTTTTCATACTTTTTCCGTACTTAATCATTCTGTCAGATTTAATCCATATTTTCAACTGTACATAATCTACAGGCCACTTTTCCTGCTTTCGTGCCAAATTTAAACTAAAAATAGACAATCAACAGTTGGACCACCATCTGTACTTTACTTGTTACTACTCTATATATATAGTCTTTTGAAAGATGCTTTGTAGTCAAGGATACGTGCAGGCATATTGTTGAAATTGTGTGCAAGCTGTTCGCATTCAAACATTTTATCTATTTTTAATCAGTCAAAACTGGGAACACTGAAAACAGAACAAACTTTTTTGGTTATCTGATACAAGTGCTGAACAGAAAATAAATATTTAAAGATATTTTCCCACCATCTTTCAAAATAAAACTTTTGTATATTCTAAACATCAGTATTCACGAAATTTAGCTTAGTTCAACTGATATACATTTTAAAGATAACAGTAAATCCTATAAAATTACCATTATCAACAGAGTAACAATGAATTTTACATTTTCAGTAGGGTTGATGCTAAAAATTGTAAGACTGCACATGGATATATCAATATAGAGAATTTTAAGGGGTCTACATTTGAAGTATTTACCGAAACACTATGAACACTATCTTAGCCAAAATGTATTATTAAGTAAGAATGAAAGATAAATGTAAATATTTCTCTCTGTCTATATTCCTAAGATGGGATATTGCAACTATTTACACTATTTACATTGTTCGGACTGATGTCCTCATCTTTGTCAAATCCACAATGTTTCGGACACTCTTCAGATGATTGGAATTTCAAACTAAAGCCTTTATTTCATGTTACTAAAATAACAGAAACTAAGATATCCAGGAGAGGCAAGGCGGGGGGAACTAGAACAATCTACCTTGCTGGATGAAATAAAGGTTTCAATTTGAAATCCAATCACCTGAAGAAGGCTGGAGTGTACAATGCCTGAAACATTGTGAATATGTCAACAAAGATGAGGTAAACAGTCCGAACAATGTAAATAGTGTAAATAGTTACAATACCTCATCTCAGAAATATAGACAGATGTTGAAGGTGAATATGGCAATAAAGATGAGGACAACAGTCCGAACAATGTAAATAGTGTAAATAGTTACAATACCTCATCTCAGAAATATAGACAGATGTTGAAGGTGAATATGGCAATAAAGATGAGGTAAACAGTCCGAACAATACAAATAGTGTAAATAGTTACAATACCTCATCGCAGAAATATAGACAGATGTTGAAGGTGAATATGGCAATAAAGATGAGGACAACAGTCCAAACAATGTAAATAGTGTAAATAGTTACAATACCTCATCTCAGAAATATAGACAGATGTTGAAGGTGAATATGGCAATAAAGATGAGGGCAACAGTCTGAACAATGTAAATAGTGTAAATAGTTACAATACCTCATCTCAGAAATATAGACAGATGTTGAAGGTGAATATGGCAACAAAGATAAGGACAACAGTCCAAATAGTGTAAATAGTAAATATTTCTAATGACAAACATAGAACAAACTTTTGTCAGCAGCAGGCAGAGTAGATTTAAAGTACCAGGTTCTAAACTCAGAACTGTCCCACTGGACAATAACTTAGTGCATTAAACTATTGGTTTGCAAATTTGGTGACAAAGTAGCTGTGAGCTCAATTCTTAGGCAAGGTAGGGAAGACTTAGACTAGGTGGAAACAAGTTGAGCAATAACTAATCTGTATGAAATAAGGTGAGATATCCCTAGACATGAGGACAATATACCTGAAAATGGCTAGAGAAAATTTGATTATATTAAAATATGAAGAGAATAGTCTGAGTATAAATGATGTAAAGTTGCAGGACACATGTAAATTACACTGATTTACTAACGTTTTAATGCTGCGCTATATACTTTTCAGCCCTTTAGTATTGCCAGATAGTTATAAGAAAATTCATTAAAATTTATACTTATAATCTATAAAGGATAAACGGCACAATACAATTGTTTTATGTCAAACTTACTTTATATTCTGATGTGAGGAAAATCAATGACAAAGTGAGTAACTGGTATATTTTTTGGTCATTTCATGTCAAGGAAGGCAATAAAGCCAATAAAAAGCAAGGAGATACTGAGTGTTATAGGATATGAGAAAAAATACTGTTAAGGAGAAGAATAGAAGAACAAGAATTAAGAAGACAGAAGATAATGATTGACATAAATTTTTGAAGATCAAAGTTGACTGGGAAGCCAAAAGCCAAAAGAGAATTCCACAAGTGAGAAGTGCAGGAAAAGCTTCTGTTAGCATAGAACTTACAGTTACATCTTGCCATTTCAACTGTATACACGTATATTCATATAAAGTCTAGGTAACATAGAGGAAAGTTCATCTGAACTATAATCGTGAAACTATTTATAGAAAAGGCACAGAGATGCTATATTACAGCAGTGGGAAAGTGACTGAATCTGAGATGCCAGGTCAGGACCAATAATATTGCAATTTCTTTGGGTTTTGTGAAGAATCTGTAAATATATAGTAGGATTTTTTTGGTTGGTTGTTTTTGGAGATAATAATGGTTTTAGGGATACAAGTCTGTTGATTTCGTGTCTCTAATGGGAATGACTACAAAAATTTTCTCCTCTCCCTTTTTATAAACTTCACCAAATGCATGCTGGGATATTTTTCTGAATCAATAAAATAGGTTGATTTACAATTTGATTTGACTCAGTCCAGATCTGCCTTGTCTATAAGACAGACGTCCGCGTTCGCTTGTTTGACCCTGACTTTGTGCATCGATGCCGATTAGTGGTTTATGAAATCTTGCTTTCTTAACGATAAATTTGCTTCACATGTATGGTTTGATTGCTTGCTTGACAGAATTTCCTTTTTGCCCCTTTTTTTTCTTTTTTATTGCATACTTTATTAATTTTGTTCATTGGACATTTGTATTTATTTTGCATTCTGACCATGATTTCTAACTTATCAATTATTAATTAACCCATTGAGAGGGGAAGAAGAGGTGGATCAATACCTTTCTTAATGGTATTTTCCCATAAGTGAATATAATGAACCCAGCTGGAATTGAAACTCAGCTCTTCAATTAAAAATTCCAAGGCATTATCGATTACGCCACCAACACATCCAAGTTTACAGCATCTGGTATTCCCAAGCAGTCACCCATCTAGGTACTGGCCAGGCTCAACATTGCTTAACTTCAGTGATGGTACGGGAACCAGCGTTTCAATGCGATGTGACCATAAACTCTATAGCCGAAGTACCTGACCAGATGTTGCAGCAATATTCAAAACAAGGATGAATGGTAGACTTATAAATATGTAAGATAGATTCTGACAAGAAAAATGATCTAACAGAAGACAGGGAAGTAACTTTCCTAGCAGCAAAGCTATCAATTGATTTGATATAATCTTTCTGCTTCATGCCAGTCCAAGAAGTCGCAACGAGTCTCTCTCCTTGTCATTAGCATCAGCCATGTTGACAAAAGGCAAAAAGGATCCTCTCAGATGATTAAGAGAGAACAGTTTTCTTTTGGGGTGTTAAAATTAACAATCCATTCCTTGCCTCAGTTAACAATAGAATGAAGAGCATTTGACCTTATTGAACCACTCAGACCTACTATTAAGACAGGAATAAATCGTTGTGTCATCAGGCATAGATAATGAGTTGAGCACTGATGACATCAGGTAGGCCATTAATGAAAATGAGGAAAAATTTAGTTCCAAGGACACTTGCATCAATGCAAAAAGATCTTTCCACCTGTGAAACAAACTAATATGCCAAACCATGTCAAATACCTTCAAGATATGCAAAGCAACAGCCTGAGCTTCAGCATTTTTATCTAAGGCTTGATGAACTCTGTATCTGTCTATATTTCTGAGATGAGGTATTATGTACACTATTTACATTATTCGGACGATTGTCCTCATCTTTGTAGCCATATTTATTACAACGTTTCGGCCTTTCAGTATCTGTCTATATTTCTGAGATGAGGTATTATGTACACTATTTACATTAGTCGAACTATTGTTCTCATCTTTGTTTCCATATTTATCAGAACGTTTAAGGACACATGGCACAGTGGATAAAGGTGTTGGTTAGATCCAGTGACAGTGTGAGTTCAATACCTGGTTATGGCAGTGGAGAACTTGGAGAGGTGAATTAACAGCAGATAACTGATACCTGACATCCATTAGACATGGCACGTAGAACTAGAACAGTCTACCCCAGCAAGTGAAATAAAGGGTTCAGTTTGACATTCCAACCACCTGAAGAAGGCCGGAGCATACAACGGCCGAAATGTTGTGATAAATATGGCAACAAAGATGAGAACAATAGTCCAAATAATGTAAATAGTGTTGATGAACTCTTTCAGCAATAAACATTAATACAACACCAGTTGATCTAGAGAAGTGAAAGCCATACTGCTTATGTGAAAGAAGACACTGTGAGGTGAGATGCTTAACCAATACAGAGTTAATTATAGCCTTTAGTACTTTGGCAAGAAAATATAGAATGCTAATAGACTGGTAGTGAAAAGGATCAGTTAGTTCGCCTGAGTTTTTAAAGACAGGGTCTATGGATAAGGATTTCCAACAAGCAATAAGGCAAGAAACAGCAAGGCATTTATTGTACAGTTTAGAGTGAGCAGGGGCCACTTTGGAAGCATATTTCTTATGAACTATTGCAGGAATAGCATCATTGCTCACATGCTTTGAGTGGATCTGGTTTAGATAGATTGTTTGTTTAACCAGCATATCGACCTTCGTTGGACCATTTAATGCTGAAAAGGTTGTTTTTTTTCTTCTTTTTCAAAAGAGTATAGCTGGTAATATTGTTTTTCAAAAGAGTATAGCTGGTAATATCGTTTTTCAAAAGAGTATAGCTGGTAATATCGTTTTTCAAAAGAGTATAGCTGGTAATATTGTTTTTCAAAAAAGTATAGTTGGTAATATCGTTTTTCAAAAAAGTATAGTTGGTAATATTGTTTTTCAAAAAAGTATAGCTGGTAATATCGTTTTTCAAAAGAGTATAGCTGGTAATATCGTTTTTCAAAAGAGTATAGCTGGTAATATTGTTTTTCAAAAAAGTATAGTTGGTAATATCGTTTTTCAAAAAAGTATAGTTGGTAATATTGTTTTTCAAAAAAGTATAGCTGGTAATATCGTTTTTCAAAAGAGTATAGCTGGTAATATCGTTTTTCAAAAAAGTATAGCTGGTAATATTGTTTTTCAAAAAAGTATAGCTGGTAATATTATTTTTCCAAAAACGTATAGCTGGTAATAATATTTTTTCAAAAACGTATAGCTGGTAATAATATTTTTTCAAAAAGAAATGTGCTGGAAAAGACCTGGAAGTTTGGAAAAGACCTGGAAGTTTGGAAAAGACCTGGAAGTTCACTATTTGCCCATAGCTGGGACCCCCAACAGGTGCTACCACCCCAGGTCAGGGTGGACCTGGGAATATCAGCAATTAAGAGGTGGTTCCATGCTCCCTCAAAACCTCCTGATCAGAGGCCTTGCTGTTGGATGCAGTTTAACGTTGTACCCAGGACGTCTGGTTTAGAGTTGATAGTAGAAATATTACAATGACAAAGATAACAATGATGATATTGACATTGTCACAGTGTAACTTCTAAGCAAGTCTGCAAGATGTGCATATGTGTACTTTTGCATATAGTTATTGATTTTTTATGGTTTATCAACCCATTGCAGGTTATTTAAAGCTAGAAAATATTTTTAGATTGTAGGAATTTTTTGGGGAGATAATGGTTTAGTGACACACATACTACTAATTAACCCATAGCTGGTGGGAGAAGAGGTAGTTTCATACCTTTCCCAAGAATATTTGCTCGTAAGTGAATATAATGAGCCCGACTGGAATTGGAACTCAGCTCTCCAATTAAAAATTCAGAGCCATTATCCATTGCACCACCTGCACATTCAAGCTTACAGCACCTGGTATTCACAAGTGGTTACCCATCTAGAGACTGATCAGGCTTGATAGTGCTTAAATTCGGTAATTGCACAGAAACTGGTGTTTCAACATGATATGGCTGTAAGCCTTGCATATAGTTAGATGTACATATGTCTATGTACATTGATTTATATATCATAAATACGTAATCTGTAATAATAAATACACTGAGTCCTTTTTGTAGATCAGTTTTAATATATTATATTACTAGGATCCACTTGGATTATATACCTATGGATTTATTACGTTTACTATATATATATATAAATAAAAAGAAAGAACAGTAAGATATATAATCCGGTGTTCTTATTGATATTTTTTTTTTTTATTTTAACAAAACAGTGTTCAATGTAAATTTACAGAGCACAAATATTATAAGGTTTAAAATATGTTTTTTTTTCGCTACACAGTAATAACCATGTTTCAAAAATGGAAGCTAAAAACTTCAAATTTAATTATATAATTAAATTAAAAGCATTAATTCCATTTCATCTTCAGGCGAATACTGGAATAACTTATTTTTAAATTTACTGAGTTTTAAATGCACATATAAATTCATAATTACCTGTTTCCAAGGATACAGAGAAATCCAATCATTCAGACAGGGGTGGTAGCGTGTTCATTTTTATTAACTATTGTTGTATCAATTATGAGTTACATTAAAAAAAGAGGTTAAGTTTAGGGAGGGTGGGGGTGTATTTTTCAACAAATTCCGACATCCATTAAATGCATGTCGTCTGGGTTTTTTTTATTAACAGCAAGAAGTTTTTCAGCATTTTTTTCTTACTTGTATACTTAAAGATTCTTTCTAGGGGTGTTTCGGTTAGAATACATTTTATTTAACTACAATTCTAAAATATTTTTACTCTTAATTAATAATAGACTATATTTCTTTTTAAAACAATAATAGAATTACTTAAATTATTTTAAATTATTTTTTCATATCAAATATAAGTATTTATATTACCAGCTCCCATTTTTTAACTTTATTTTTAAATATTATTTAAGGAAAATCTTTGACAATAATGGCAAAAAATAGCTATTTCATTTCTCTGATTCAGTAAATTTTCATTTTTTATAAACTTAGTAATATATAGTTTCTCATGTATGCACAAAGGACATGGGTCATTTAATGACCTACATATTCTAGCTTTTCTTATTAATTTCCATTTTACTGTAGGTGTTTTATTGGATTCTTTTAAGCGCCAGAAATATTTTGAAAGGGATGTCTGATTTCTGTATTTATTTATCCTAAATGAAGTTTGATGTTGATTGAACTGCTTTTTGAACTCATGGGTTGCGCAACCTATATAGATTTTTATGTTTTTGGGATTCTCAATAGATGACATATTGCATTGGTATACTAATGATTCCATGCAACATTTATTTTGTAGAGGACAGTTATGAGGGTTTCTACAGTTACATAATTTTTGTTTATCTTCATCTCTTTTTATTTTTATTTTTATATTGTCTAAATTTCTTTGGTTTTGGTCTAAGTGTTTATTTTATATATATATATATATATGTATATATATATATATATTACACTATAGTTCAAAAGTTTGAAGTAACCCCAATATTAGAATGGGATAAACTTGACAGAAGTGTGAAAAAAATGAAAAACAGCTCTTAGAGTCACTGAGTCACTGAAAAAAGAATGGAATCAATTATCAAACTTATACTTTGAGAAACTTTTGCAATGAATGCCAAAAATTTGTGCTGCAGTAATCAAAGCTAAAGGAGGATATTTTGGTAAGAGCAAAATTTCATCATAAAATGTTTTTTTTTGTTTTTGCTATAATAAAATTTCTAATAAAAAATCAGGTCTCATTTTTTTAACCATATATAATAATTTTCTCTTATTTAAAGTACAAAACAATTACTTTTTGGGCCAATTTAAAAAATTACCAGGGGTTGTCTGAAACTTTTGAAGTGTAGCATATATATATATATATATATATATATGTAAAAAAAGTATTGTTTGTATTAATGTAATTATTATTAGACAAGTACCATAAACACAATTCCTGGAAGGCATTTAATTCTAATGAAAATAAGATAATTATTTATTTTCAGAAATACTTTTGCAGGGAGGAGAAATTGTTCAGATCTTAAAATAAATTGATTTTTCTGACAATGATAAATGAGTGAATCAATTCTTTGTTAAAGTAAAAACTGGACTATAAAATAAGTAACAAAAATGACTAAGTATATGTGTGCAACTTAGTCTCTGTCTATTTTTTAAGTAGCTTTATTACCTTTATTTTTTAGTATTTCCATCTTATTCTTCTTTTAATTTTGCTTCAATTTCAAAAGTAAAACGAATTAGGTACACATAGACTATCACTACAGTCTTAACCTCTTCAAGTCTAGGGTCAATCAATATCTATCCTGTATATCAACATAACATGCACCTCTTCCTGCTCCCCTTTGGTCTTACAACAATTTCATGCAGCAATACTCTGTCTTGAGTGTCTCTTGGACCTTGTATTGAGTTTACTATTTCTGTTATCATTTTTCATCGTCAGCAAAGTGACAGGTACTGAAACAGTAATAATTATATAAAGATACCAGCAGTATAACCCGTTTCATTACTGGAGATTTTTGCCGTTCAGTTGAAGCAGTTTATGTTTAAAGTTAGCCCACCTGAAAATCAATATCAGTAACAACAATTGGGTGCAACTGAGGCACATTCCTAAAATGGGGGGTTAACAATTTGAATGGGGGGTGGCTCTGAAAAAGGCCGTTTTTGCATACTCAATCTTCCAAGGAAAGAACCTCTTCCATGGACTATTATGGTGGAAAGAGAGAGTTTTTTACAATGTTTCTTCAGATGCCATTTCAAGAGGGAGGCGATGTGGTTGAAGGTAGCCTGTGGAAGGATAGATAGAAGCAATGATTAAACTGTTAGATGCAGACATCTCTTCTACTCCAATAGCTTCATGTCTCACACATCTCGCCTGTGGAACTCCCTTCCTTATTCCTGTTTCCCTGACAAATACAATCTCCAACTATTTAAGTGTAACGTCAATCGACATCTCCAGTTGCCTTGATCTATCCTCTTCCCTTCTCCACATCCTTTCACCTTTCATTCCTATCGGCTCTCGCTCCAAATCTTCTGTAACCCCACTTGCCTTGATCGATCTACTATCTTTCTCCACATCCTCTCCTTTACCACTCCTATCTGCTCTTCCTCCAAACCTTCTGTAACCCCTTGCATGCTAGTGGCCTCCAGCCTTGCTTGGGGTGATAAGCTTAAAAAAAAATAAAAAAAAAAAAATAAGGAAGATGAATATTTAAATGAAAGCATGGAAACTCATTCTATGCAGCAATCCATGTAGAGTTCCTGCAACACCTTGCTGTAGACAATGTGTGTTTTCGCTCCAGGAGCATGAGGCAGAATGGTGCCTAAATGTTGAAGTAACGGGGCACATCACTGATGTCTTGCACTTGTAAAACTTAGTTTAGGTTTTCTACAATTAAGTAGTCGTTTCACAGGAAAAATGACAAAAATAGGATGTTCCTGACAAAAAGTTATCTTGCTTGAGGCAACATTACCCCCGCCATTCCAAAAAATGTTCTTTTGCATACCTGTTGCTTCATACAGCTGTGCACCGAACACCCCTACAAATGTTACATGACCGTCTCTTCATTGCCCATCTTTTGCATTATATTTCAACTCTCTACATTGGTTGTACACTGTTTTTTACAGACATTAAATTTTGCCTTTGATTTTTGCACAAAATATAAAAAAATCAGTTTTTTTTAATTTTTCATCTTCAAGGTTGTAATTTTTTCCAGACAATTTGGATTCAAAACCGACATTGAAGAATTATCTATCAAACAAAAAAATTTAATCCAAATCGGATGAAAACTGAAAACATAAACAACATCCAATCACAAACACACATTTTGAGAATTATAGATATAGATATTTAAGTTAGGAAAAGAGATATTTTTGATTTTCAGAATAAAATGCTAAAATATATAAAGGCTAAAATAGTGTTTTAATTCTGTGTAGATATTTTTAAGGCAAAACAGTCATTGAACAATACTAAAAGATGTGTCAGTATGTATTATACAAAACATAGATAATATAGTCTTTCTTTTAATACATCCACAATGATGTTCACCCTGTACAGCCACTCAAGGTAGAGGGTTACAGAGTAGGAGTCAGAGTTTACGCAGATGTACATTTAAGTAGAAATTCTGTGTCAATTTAGAAATAGTAGATAAGGACCTATTATAATACAAAGCAAAATTTAGATGTTCTGAAAACACATTTAGCATGACACCAAATTCCTCATTTTTGTTGGATGTTCTTTAACATTTTACTATTTTCTTTTATGTGATTACAATAATTGTCTACGTATAAAATGAATACTTGAAAAATTTACACTAGTTCCAATGCATTAGTATTATGACTAAGTGACCCAACTACCAAAGATTTAAATGGACAGTCAAGCCACCATTGGCATATAAGACAGCATCCCAACATTCAAGTGGGAAATGTTAAGGAAAAAATTATATTGCATCCAATGCACTTGTATTATTAGTAAAGGGCCTATCTACCAAAGATTTCAATAGACAGTTTAACCACCCTTGGAATATAAGACATCCTCCCAACATTCCAGCAGGAAATATTAAGAAAAAAACC
>OZ038508.1:60488510-60496010 GCA_964036315.1 Acanthosepion esculentum | reverse complement strand
ATGTAAGCAGCAAGAAAGTTTTAATGCAAAAACAAACAAAAGGGACACTTCTACTTAGAATCAAAAAAAGACTTGAAATTTTTGAGACATATAAGGAAAGAAGACTTGGAGAATTTGACCCTCACAGGATATACTGGAAGCAAAACGGGCAGAGGGAAACAGTGAGTAACCTACCTAACAAGCTTGGCAGAACAGAGAGTGGGAAGGATAGTAAGGGGACAAACGTTGCTAAGAGTTACAAAGGATACAAGTTGTGGAGAGCCACGTCATCAAAAGTCATGCCTGTAATCAATATTGAAAAATAGAAACATTGCTATTCAAATTATCAATTGGTTTTAATAATGGAATATGTCACTCCAGCATGAGGGGGGACACGCAATGCCGATGCAAGTTAACAGCTCAAAAACTAGTCTAGAAAATGTTCAATCAATAACTTTTGGCCATTGGATTGTCTCAGACAATTGGGTGCAGAGAATGAAGCAATTCAATGTCACCAATAAACAAGTCTCTCTTTTATCAATTTATTTGGGGCTGACTGAAAAATCAATGATTGCCAATTGACCTCCACTGTGACACAGGTCAAAGTTGAAGACATTAAGATTTTAGTGGCGCTAGGCAGCTTTGCGTTTTACTGATCTATTCAATGATGCCATGAAACGACAAATTACTGTTCATGAAAGTTTATGTCCAGACTTAATAAGACATTTTCTTAAACACAAAACTTTAAATTAAAACAAATGAAAACAGAACCAAACTTTTAGAAATGGTCACAGATTTATATAAAATTAGATAACATTCTTATATATAGGTATAACAATGTAATGTATAATATAGTCAATACCGGGGAGAGAATTTCTGAGGTCCAGAACTCAGATTATTTTGAGCCTCCCCAGTCGGGTAAGGAGATGCTGGGACAAAGAAACTCAATCTAGTGTATCTTGCAAGAATTTTTAAAGAGCGTATCTTACTTGGCAACCCTTGCGATCAAGTGCGATTTGGCATGAAAATTAGACTTTGAGGAACTCATCGCGCATTTTGCTTAATTGAAAGTTCAAAAAAATGCACTTTTACGAGCATATTTTTAAAGAGCGTATCTTACTTGGCAACCCTTCCGATCAAGTGAGATTTGGCATGAAAATTAGACTTTGAGGAACTCATCGCGCATTTTGCTTAATTGAAAGTTCAAAAA
This sequence comes from Acanthosepion esculentum, assembly GCA_964036315.1. Taxonomy (NCBI): domain Eukaryota; kingdom Metazoa; phylum Mollusca; class Cephalopoda; order Sepiida; family Sepiidae; genus Acanthosepion; species Acanthosepion esculentum. The sequence continues at coordinate 60,494,821 of OZ038508.1, read as the reverse complement.
AATGCACTTTTACGAGCATATTTTTAAAGAGCGTATCTTACTTGGCAACCCTTCCGATCAAGTGCGATTTGGCATGAAAATTAGACTTTGAGGAACTCATCGCGCATTTTGCTTAATTGAAAGTTCAAAAAAATGCACTTTTACGAGCATATTTTTAAAGAGCGTATCTTACTTGGCAACCCTTGCGATCAAGTGCGATTTGGCATGAAAATTAGACTTTGAGGAACTCATCGCGCATTTTGCTTAATTGAAAGTTCAAAAAAATGCACTTTTACGAGCATATTTTTAAAGAGCGTATCTTACTTGGCAACCCTTGCGATCAAGTGCGATTTGGCATGAAAATTAGACTTTGAGGAACTCATCGCGCATTTTGCTTAATTGAAAGTTCAAAAAAATGCACTTTTACGAGCATATTTTTAAAGAGCGTATCTTACTTGGCAACCCTTGCGATCAAGTGCGATTTGGCATGAAAATTAGACTTTGAGGAACTCATCGCGCATTTTGCTTAATTGAAAGTTCAAAAAAATGCACTTTTACGAGCATATTTTTAAAGAGCGTATCTTACTTGGCAACCCTTGCGATCAAGTGCGATTTGGCATGAAAATTAGACTTTGAGGAACTCATCGCACATTTTGCTTAATTGAAAGTTAAAAAAAATGCACTTTTACGAGCATATTTTTAAAGAGCGTATCTTACTTGGCAACCCTTGCGATCAAGTGCGATTTGGCATGAAAATTAGACTTTGAGGAACTCATCGCGCATTTTGCTTAATTGAAAGTTCAAAAAAATGCACTTTTACGAGCATATTTTTAAAGAGCGTATCTTACTTGGCAACCCTTGCGATCAAGTGCGATTTGGCATGAAAATTAGACTTTGAGGAACTCATCGCGCATTTTGCTTAATTGAAAGTTCAAAAAAATGCACTTTTACGAGCATATTTTTAAAGAGCGTATCTTACTTGGCAACCCTTGCGATCAAGTGCGATTTGGCATGAAAATTAGACTTTGAGGAACTCATCGCACATTTTGCTTAATTGAAAGTTAAAAAAAATGCACTTTTACGAGCATATTTTTAAAGAGCGTATCTTACTTGGCAACCCTTGCGATCAAGTGCGATTTGGCATGAAAATTAGACTTTGAGGAACTCATCGCGCATTTTGCTTAATTGAAAGTTCAAAAAAATGCACTTTTACGAGCATATTTTTAAAGAGCGTATCTTACTTGGCAACCCTTGCGATCAAGTGCGATTTGGCATGAAAATTAGACTTTGAGGAACTCATCGCGCATTTTGCTTAATTGAAAGTTCAAAAAAATGCACTTTTACGCCGCTTTGGAACTGGTTTTAGTCTCTGTATTTTTTTCAATAGAATACCAATTTTCCTCTCTACTTTTTGTAAAGAAGCCCCCCCCACTAAACCCCTAAAGGTATTTTCTCAAGGCCCCTCAGATTTCAAGGCCCCTCATATTTGTGCCATCTATCCCCACCCCCTCTTGCTGCTACTGAATATAGTAATATATTGCCTTGGTACACATTTGGACATGATTTGTAACAGGGAAGGCCCAGGGGTGGGGCATAAATCAAAAGGGTCAAGAATCTCCATCACAAATTGCAATGCATTGATGAAAAGCCAAGGAATCCTGTCACCCAAAGTAGCCTTGTTTTATCGGGGTAAGAAAAATTGTGATTGGTTGAGACAGGTAGGGAAGCGCAAACACTTACCATGTTTCAAGGCCGAATAAGTCAACCCGATCTTGATTCTGGCGTACTTCTTTGACAGAGAACACAAATTCTTTTTTGAGGTAAGACTTGATTTTCTCTTTTTATATATAAAATTCTGTGAGTTCTGTTTGTCCATCCAACACACCCTCTAAAATAGCCATACATTGACCGATTGAAACCAAATTTTGGGGAGAGGTGCAAACAGGTAAGGGAGTACAATTGGTTTTATTAGTTTGTGTACCTTAGTACAATAAATTTTCATTAATTTGGTGGGGAAAAATTTAAAATTTTATTATTTAACATACAAAATATCACCACTATTTTAAAAACAATTTAATAAATTAAAATAAATACTTATTTAATAAAAATGCTATATTGTTTTTTGCATATCTTTTAATTTTTCATATACAAGAATCCAGTTTCCAGTTTGCCCTGTGTTTGCAAGAACTATAAACAAATCAAATGCTTCAAAAAGTTGGAATTTGACTCCAGAAAGAATTATTTACGCATGACCATGTTGCATGCTCAAGAGTAAGAATTCTTAAGATTTCATTCTTTTCTGTTAAAAAGGAAAAAAAAAATTTTTCTTAAAAAATATTGTTAATCATGATGTCCTATAAAATTAAATTAAATTAAAGAAATTATTAAACCATGAAGGGTTTTTGTGAAAATATTTTTTCCAAACAAATCAGCTTATTCAAATTTCATTTATTGGTTTGCAAAATTGAACGGAACGTAGAGTTTGTAAATCTCAACAAAAAACGTTAGTGATAACTTTAACAGTACTAGATACTGTCAGGATTTCAACATATGTTCACATGTTGCAAAAAATTCTAGTATATTAAAATAGGTGATGTATACACTATATACAATCACACACTCAAACAATTATACATGCAGTGTTGATATATATATATTTTTTGGCATGTATAATAAAAAAAAAATAACTCTACAACAACTTTTATCTCATCCTCGTCGCCAAAAGTTGTTGTAGAGTTATTTCCTCAGTGGAAATTGTATTTGGACTAAATTCGTCCTAAATAGGTTCAACGTACAAAAACGTTAGGAACTTGTAATAATCAGTATTACGCAGAATAATCGAGCTGTGGTTGCTGACTACTTTTTCGTATTCGACTCCTACTGATTCCTACTTATAAGAGATGGGAGAGTCTATTATCTATAGGCTAGGTGTCTTTCACCATAACAGAAACACATCACACAAAAACTTTTTCCACTTAGTCATACATTTTTTTCCCATTATTGTTCTTGAAATATAAAAATTTATATATTGTTATCTCATTATATATATATATATAAATATATATATATATATATATATATATAAACAACTCACGAAACACATTGCTTGTTCACTGTAACAAAACTGACCACAATTTTTGATATAAGAAATGCTATTCTAATTAAAAGAGAAAATAATTCACTTAGATGAAAATGTCTAGAAAGTGTTTTGATTGCTAGTTCAGCCACCGTAAATTTACGCCCAGGTTCTTACAGCATTTCACCATTCTTGGCAGATTTTCTGTTATCACAATGTGGGATATTTAATAACAAAGATGATGAAAAGAAAAATAATGTAAATAAATTTGGCTTTCTAAAATTTTAAAACTTAAAGCATCTCTCGTTCTTGTGTATATATATTCATAAGGGTTATGATTTTTTTGTAATCCTATGTTATTTTATTGGTTTGGTTTGTTTTAGGGCATATCACCCACAATGGGTTATTTAATGCCGTCAATTTTTATTGCTGGTAATATTTTTTCCTTCAGAAATCTATTTCTGGTAACATTTTTTTAAAAATGTATTACTGGTAATAATTTTTGTTTTAAAAATGTATTACTGGTAATAATTTTTGTTTTAAAAATGTATTACTGGTAATAATTTTTGTTTTAAAAATGTATTACTGGTAATAATTTTTGTTTTAAAAATGTATTACTGGTAATAATTTTTGTTTTAAAAATGTATTACTGGTAATAATTTTTGTTTTAAAAATGTATTACTGGTAATAATTTTTGTTTTAAAAATGTATTACTGGTAATAATTTTTGTTTTAAAAATGTATTACTGGTAATAATTTTTGTTTTAAAAATGTATTACTGGTAATAATTTTTGTTTTAAAAATGTATTACTGGTAATAATTTTTGTTTTAAAAATGTATTACTGGTAATAATTTTTGTTTTAAAAATGTATTACTGGTAATCATTTTTTTACAAAGTATTTCTGGTATTAAAATCTATTTTTACACTTTCATCGTGTTTTGACTCCAGTTTTAACCCATTCAACATTATGGATGATGAATAGTGAATTTTACATAGCATTTTCTCTGAGACAAATTCACAGATTCGGACCAAAACTAACCCATAATGATGTCAAAATCTGCAAAAATGTTTCATCCTTTAATAGTCAGTTGTTCTCAGTGTAATTTGTAATGTATATAAATGTAGGTAAGAAAAAGCAAATGTTGGTATGATAATAAAGGTTACAAAGCACTACCTGCGGTCCCAATCAGTCTTGCGCCACACCCATCTGTCAGGTATAATACACACTGGCTCTGATTGTCACTTTTCTATTATTGTTAATAATGTAAGTAATTTTTCCTGAGTGAGTGTCAGAAGACATTTTGCTTCATATTTGGAAGAGAAGTGAAAATTTCCTCTTTCAAGATTGCCCTAATTTTGTGGGGTTTTTTTATAACTTCAGATTAAAGCATGGAGTCAGTGAATATATATATATATATATATATATATATATATCATCTTCTTTATGGAGATGATTTTTGGTTTTCTGTATATTTTACAAAAAATGTAAAAGAAAAAATGAGTTAATTCAAAATACGAATAAAGATAAAATAGCACAATTTGCAATTTGATGAGCTTAGTGACTGCAAAGGTTAGACCAGGAGTCTGTAACCTAACCATAATCTGACAATTACATTTAATTGCTAACTTAGAAATGACTCTGAATATATGTGTGTGTGTGTGTGTGTATGTATATATACTGGGTACGATGGATAAATTGTCTAAATTATGCAAAAATTAAAATAACACTGACATCTCATTTTAACAGATATATTTACCAAACTTACACAAAAATATCTTGAAATAATAAAGAGTAAATTTATTCAATAAAATCACCATTAGCTTCAACCATGGCCTCCAGATGACTTTAGAATCTCCTGCAACTCTTCTGGACACTCTCTTAATTTAAGTTGGTGAATGCTGCCATAATCCTTGCCTTCAGTTCATCTTTGGTGTTACAAGGAGTTTTGTTGGTCTCTTGCTCAACTGCACCCCACATATAATAATCAAGGGGACTGCAGTCTGGAGAGTTAGATGGTCAGATGTAAGTGGTGATGTGATTGCAGAAATTGCCTGACAGCCAAGACTGGGTTCTGCTTGTGCGGCATGATACAGAGACCTGTTGCTACACAGGGTCTTCCAGCAGCCACCATCTTGACCAAGGGCAGCACTATCTCCTTGAGGCACTTGATGTAGGCCTCCATGTTGAGTCTGAGGCCCTGTGGGAAGATGACTGGTGATCACTCCAAACACCTTCGTAATCACCATTAGACTCATCCAACTCTTTCTGAATCCTCTGCACTGCCTTCAGATTGACACCCAAACACTCTGAGATGTTCGTATTGTAGCATCTGACATGCATGCTAAGCAGTACAGCATGCCATTTCCAAATTTATGGTGGAGAGAAGTGCATCATGGTGCTTGTTTTCTCAAAGACAGTGCTCAACTGACCCTACTATATTATGCAGTATCAAAATCAGAAACAAAGTGCATGTGATGGTGACAATTTACCCATCATACACTGTGTATATATATATATATATATATATATATATATATATATATATATATATATACACACACACACACTAGCTGAATTACCTGTATCTTGCTGCATGTCAGACATTTTTTTTGTAAGAAAATGATGATTGATTTTAAATCATCGTTATAATTTGATGAGAAAAATGATGCATTTGTCTATTACTCAGTGATCATGCTGATGTAACCTCCATCTTCTAAATTTCTCCTTCGAAATCTTGGAGTCATTCCCTTGCTCAAATTTAAATTTAAATCAAAGGGAAAAATTTATAGTGGTGGTGGTGGTGGGGGGGTGTATGCAAAAACAGCTTTTACTGACCTCTTTGATATGCATTTGATGCAATACTTGATTGAATGAATTAATGAGCAGTTTTCAACATTGATATGACAGTTGGATCGTCGCAAGAAATATGCATTGTAAAGCACTACCCACTGATTGGTGATTTCTTGCTCAACTTGATATTCATATTGTCTCATTTTGATCTTGTTGATGTGACCTCTATCTTCTGGCTTTCTCCTTCTATAATTTAGATAGGAGTCATGCCCTTGTTCAAATTTAAATTTAATTTAAATCGAAGGGAAAAAATTTTCAGTGGCAGGGGGGTTGTGCCCCCCGAGGACCTCCTTTGATCAAAATAAAATATACTTATCCAAGTACCCTGGCCAATTTGGTTTCAGAATATATATGGTTATAGGGTCTGTCTCCAAAATCCTAGGAGGAGTTCGATAACAAACAAAC
>OZ038508.1:60468510-60483510 GCA_964036315.1 Acanthosepion esculentum | reverse complement strand
TGAGCTACTAATGAAAAGAAAATGCACAACCACTTTTACTTTTCATAAGCCACTATTTTGGTAATTGTCCAAGATGAATCCAAAAAGGTAAATAAAAATTGCTGCCACAATACACCCTCTCCCTGTCTGTCTATATATGTATCAGGTCATCCCATAAGTGCTGTCCGAATTTTGAATAAAGAAAACAAGTGACCAAATGTTACATTTAATTACAGATTCAATCAACAATGTATTTTCCCTGATTATCTATTACTTCCTTCCATCTATTAACAAGCTTACTAATTCCATTACTGTAAAATTCTTTTGGCTTTGATTCGAAGAACTCACAAATGTCAGTTTTAACCTGTAAGCTATGAAACAAATGGTAGTCTGAAGGAGCAAGGTCGGGAGAATAAAGTGGATGCGGAATTTTCTCCCAACCAAGTTCTTCGATCTTTTGTGACATGATTCTTGCTGTGTGTGGTCGCGCATTGTCCTGATGAAACATCACCCATTTTCGATTCACTAGAGCAGGTCTCTTTTTCCTCAATGTTTGGTTCAAACGCTCTAATTGCTGACAGTATATTTGAGCATTAATTGTTGCATTAGGTGGTAAGAATTCAAAGTGGATTATTCCTTGGCAATCCCACAAGATTGAAAGAAGAAACTTTTGCCCATGAAGTTCCATTCTCGGCTGTGGCTGGGGTCCTTTCCCTTTACCAAGCCACTGTCTACGACGCTTAACATTTCGATAAAAGATCCATTTTTCATCGCCAGTCACAAGTCTATCCAAAAAAGGTGAAACAAGTTGGTGAGAATGGAGAGAAGAGTAGATGTCAATTCGGGATTTGAGGTTGTTTTCAGACAATTCATGAGGCACCCATTTTCCAAGTTTAGGAACTTTTCCAAGTTTTTGAAGATGACGATGAACAGTTGTATGGTTTGAACTGAGAACCACTGCCAATTCCTCAACTGATAAAGCAGGATTTTCTTCAAGGGCTGCTTCAAGAAGCTTTTCATGAAACTCAACTGGACGTCCAGTTTCGATCTTCATCTTCAAGGGTGAAATCTCCACCTCTGAATTTTGCAAACCATCTTCTGCAAGTTCTTTCATTCACACATTCCTCTTTATAAACTGAGTGAATGTTTCTAGTCGCTTTGGCTGCTGAGTTTCCTTTCTTGAACTCATAAAGCATAATAATAATAATAATTCTTGGGTACTTCCATGTTAGCAGGGTTTTAATCAAACAAAATTTAATTTTATTGTTCTCTGAAGTAAAATTTGATCAGTTTAAATGCATCTAAACATACAAATAATGTTCAGCTCCATTAGACATTATAAAATACTCTTTAAATTTCGTTCATTTTAACAAAAAGTTTTAAAATTCAAACAGAACTTATGGGATGACCTAATATATATAACTGTATATTTTGACTGCAATCCCTCTTTTATACAAGTTTATATAAGAAACAGCAGTTAAGCTTTTTATTTTTCATGTGTTCTTATAAATGTTTTCTTTTCTCAATATAAAGTATGTAAAAATTGTCCAAATATATACAAGCCATTATCAAGAATGTTTTTTTATTTTTAACTGAATGTATAGATTTTTATATATGTTTATAGAGTGATGGGTATGTCTTTACTTTTCCAAACATTTTCCAATATATATATATATATATATATATATATATATATATATAAGGTACTACGGTTAAGTTTTTTATCTAATTTTTCTTGTGTACGAACAAGAGCTTTCTTTGCTGGACAAAGAGTGTGTAAGAACTGTCCAAATGTTTTATTTTTCCGAGCGCTTTCGGCTATATCTTTAGCCATTATCAAGGATGATTTGATTTTTCAGCTTAATTGAGTGTGTGCATTATGTATATGTCTAGGTGTGCAGTAGGGATGTTTTAATTTCCAAATACGGTTAGCACGTTGTGGCTTTGTTCGTAGTTAATATTGTTAAGGGTAGGCTTTTTCTTTTTTTATTATTAAAGCCTCCATTATTTTTAACCTTTTTTTTTTACAGGTGGAAGCAATTAATATATTTCTGTTTTCTACTAGCATATTTCTAATGGGGTCTGGTAAATTTTTGTGTGTGTTTAAATGGGTTCTAATACATATATATATATATATATATATATATATATATATATATATATATATATATATATGTGTGTGTGTGGGGGTTGTGTAAAAATTTCTGTTGCTAACCAAAATGTAATATATGTGTATACCAGCCATAAAATCATTGTTAGTGTGCCAATTTAATTTTTTTTTTTAAATTGCTATCCTGCCTCATGGCAGATTACGTGATATTATTCACCCTAAAGGACTCAGCACTGAGTGGGCATGTCTAAGGCTGAGCCCTTCATGTCTAGTACTATGCTATCATTCATGTGTTAAATCAGCGGGTATGATAATTAGCAAAAGAAATAGAGGAAGGCATCAGAAATGATTGTTACTTCTTTCTTTTTAATGTGCCATGTCGTTTCAGGACATGGGCAATCATAGCTCTCCACCTCTCTCTATCCCTTGCTGCTCCCAACAAGTTCCTTCCCTCTGCGACCAACCTCAGACCACGTTCTGTCATTCACTTGCTTAAGCCCGCTAGGTATGTCATTTGTTGCTTTCCTTTGTCTCTCTTTCCCTCTATTTGACCCGTGAGTATCAGATCATCCAGGCTTTCCTTCCTCGTTATGTGTCCTAGAAACTTCAGCTGCCTCTTCCTGATGTTAAGTATAAGTCTCCTCCTTGTGTGCATCCTCTCTAAGACCTCATTGTTGCTCACACACTTGGTCTATGATATCCTTAGCATCCTTCTGTAGAATGACATCTCCGTCGCCTCGAGTCTCTTCTTCATCTTTGTTACTTAGTTTCTTCTTTATTGTGTAGAGTTTGCAAAATGAGGTTGTACCAAAGTTGGTTTATCTGTCTAGATCAATAAACAAATATCTATCACATCTAACAAATATATATTTATCTTGTCTAAAAAAAAAACTATTTACCTAGTCTAACAAATACCTATTTATCTAGTTTAATAAACATCTATTTACCTAGTCTAACATATATCTATCTACCTATCCTTCTGAGTTATATAGTAGTAGGGAAGTTTAAATCTAAAAAATCTTAAGTCTGAGGTCGTAATTCCAAGAGTCAAAAATCAATCTTACAAGTCCAACATCAGGAAATACCAGGGATGTAAGTCAAAAGGCTAAATAAACATTCACATAAAAACTTGCAACACACAATTACCTCTGAAGACCCATGAAGACCCAAGATGAACCTTTGGTTCAAAGTATCATTCTTTTTTTTTTAGGTAAGAAAGGCTGTGATTGGGAAGTGCGAACAGTTACCATATTTTGAGGTCTACTAAAGTCGAACCAATCTTGATTCAGATTTTATTTTTTGACAGATAGCACAATGAACAGGAATTCTTTATTGAGATAGGACTTGATTTTCACCTTTGCTGCCACACTCTCTATCTAACCTAACATTTATCTTCCTCTCTCCCTCTAGCTAGCTTATGATCCAGAGAGAGTGAAGTTGATTGATGTTTTTTTTCAGTTCAGATATTATTTCCAATTTCAGTTTCAATTCAAATACAAATGTATTCTAAAAGGATGTATAGAGAGTGTAACACTTATTGTTGCAGAAAGTGAAATCAGTGTGCTGAGTTCAATTCCTGGTTGATTTCTCTTTCATTCAGTTGATACTAACACCCTTGGAAATGTATTTTTTTTATAGTAAAATCATTTACAATAGATTTTTTTTATCGTAAAAACTATTTATAATGTATTCTTTATATTAAAATCATTTACAATGCATTTTTATATTAAAATCATTTAAAATGCCTTGTTTATAGTAAAATGATTTACAATGCATTTTTTATTGTAAAATCATTTAAAATGCTTTTTTATATTAAAATCATTTAAAATGCATTTTTTTTATCGTAAAAACTATTTATAATGTATTTTTTATATTAAAATCATTTAAAATGCATTTTTATTGTAAAATCATTTAAAATGCTTTTTTATATTAAAATCATTTAAATTACATTTTTTTATAGTAAAAACTATTTATAATGTATTTTTTATATTAAAATCATTTAAAATGCATTTTTATTGTAAAATCATTTAAAATGCTTTTTTTATATTAAAATCATTTAAAATGCATTTTTTTATAGTAAAAACTATTTATAATGTATTTTTTATATTAAAATCATTTAAAATGCATTTTTTATAGTTAAATCATTTACAATGCATTTTTTATTGTAAAACCATTTAAAATGCAGTTTATAGTAAAATCATTTAAAATGATTTACCATGTATTTTTATTGTAAAATCATTTAAAATGCACTTTTATAGTTAAATCATTTACAATATATTCCTATGGCAATGGTGAAAATAACCATTTCTATACAGAAAACATTCAGCATTCATTTACTGAAGAGTCAGCATTCCTGCTGGTTATAATCTTTGACTTTAAACAGTTTTTTCAGGAAAATAAGCTCTACAAATCATTTATAGTTCTTTCTAATGTTAATTCCTACTGTATTTTTACCACAGCAAAATACCGATAACAGGCCTGAAAATCATGTGACTTGCATCCACAATTACAATGGTAATGGTGATATTAGCTGTTTCCATGCAGAAAACATTTGGTATTCAATGATCAAACTGTCAGTTGAAATTCATAAAACAGCTTGGATGGTCAGTGAATTTTGGCTGACGATTATGTGTTGCGATTTCAAATGAATCATCTCCAACAACAACAAAGACTGTCAGTGAATCCTTGCTAATGATAAAAATCATTTGTTAACCACAACTTCTTTTCATCAACTGATTATTTCGGTCTTCCCTAAACTACAACTTTGTTTTTGCATACAAACAAAACCCAAAGAATTTAACTCAACTAAAGACTATTTTTACTCCTTTTTTTTTTTTTAACCATTTGGAAATTTGGAATTTTGGACGCTCAGATTTTTTAAACAAAAAAAAAGCACCTGGATGACAGAACTTCCTACAATATTTTGTCTAGTCACATATCCTATCCATTTTAGTTGTTGCTGTTTTTGGAGGTCTTTGAAGGATGTGGTTTTTGTTATGTGGCAAAGTTCTTTATAAGTTTTATATTAAAGTTAAATTTTTTTCCTATGGCTGATTGATAATATGTTATATAGCCAAAAATTGTTACGTATCCCCACCAACAGTGCAGAATAAGATGGTCCAGTCTCTAACAACAAAAAATTCTGGTGAGAAAAATTGTCTGGCACAACATAATGAACCTACTTTCCTAGTCGCAGACCCAGCAATTGATTTGGTATAATCATTCTACTTCATGTCAGTGGAAAATTTTAGACTGAGAATGTGCCGTGTCAGTTCCCAGGAGGTTATCATTGTTCCTAAAATTATTGTATCCTGGCCTTGTTTATTTTTCCTTTTTTTTGTCTTATTGTTATTTTCCAAATATATTGACACAGCAAATATTTTAAAATCCCAAGAAGAAAAGAGACCATATCAAGTTTCAAAATCTCTGTAGATGATGATTCAAATCGACTGTGGATAAATCAAACACTTCTGTTACATTATGGGTATGGCTTAACGAAATTGACATTTTTACTCTCATTTTTCTCTTGTATTATTCATTATTATTATTAGTATTATTATCATTTATTATTATTAGAATTAGTATTATTATTCATTATTATTATTTGTATTATTATTATTATTAATTATTATTTGTATTATTATTATTATTATTAATTATTTGTATTATTATTATTATTATTTGTATTATTAGTAGTATTATTATCATTTATTATTATTAGTATTAGTATTCATTATTATTATTATTATTATTATTATTTGTATTATTATTATTATTATTATTAATTATTATTTGTATTATTATTAGTATTATTATAATTTATTATTATTAGTATTATTATTCATTATTATTATTATTAATAATTATTATTTGTAGTATCATTATTCATTATTATTTGTAGTATAATATTCATTATTATTAGTATTATTATTATTATTATTTGTAGTATTATTATTCATTATTATTAGTATTATTATTCATCATTATTAGTATTATTATTTTGCAATGCAAAAAATCCAAGTGAAATTTTTGCATAATGTAAAGAAACCATAAAAGTTTGTTCAGTACACTTTAAAAATAGTGTACAGAAAATGGCTGACAAAATACATGGTTTTATACTATTAACCATTCACACAGTCCTCAGGGCAATGGTGTAGAGACAGAGTGTGTGGAACCTGGGGCATCCCTTCAGTTTGCCCCCAATCCCCACTTCAGAAAAAACATGTGACTCACACTTAATATATATATTAAGAGGGATTCATTTTCAGATGAGCTCTTTGCTAGGGTACCTCGAGCATTTGCATTTCAGTACTAAACTGGCATCAAGATCTCATCAATTTACAATTGAGCTGGCAAGATGTAGCTGTAAGTTCTGGGCTAACAATTTCTTCTCTGCACTTCTCACTTGTGTACACCCTTCCAGCTCCATGCTTTCCAGCTAACTTCAATCTTCAAAAATTTAAATGCAATGTCAATCGCTATCTACTGTTCATCTGATTACTCTCTTCTCTTTCTGCTCATTATTATTGTTTCTGTTCCTAATTCATCCACTCCCTGTAACCCCTTGTATTTTAGTAGCTTTACTGCCAGTTATGGGTAAATAGCAAAACAGACTGGGTTCTATAGCCTTGGAGGGAACTAGTCTTGGAGAAGTACAATTCAAAACCTGCGGAAGGTCATTTGGGACCTTGTGGCACATGGTGCAACAAGTCTCTGTATTCAGCCCTTCAAAAAGTGCAGTTGGTTCTGTACAAAACCTTCTTCACTATAGTCAAATCATGTGTAGGTATCTGGCTGTTGGTTCCTAGGAACTGAGTTGCCTGACCCTCATAGAGGAGAGTCCAGCACACACACACATATATATATATATATATATATATATATATATATATATCTGTATGTAAGCATGTATCAACTATTAACAGGCCAAAAAGGTGAAAAATAGAGCAATACATACCATTAAACAGACTTCTTTCAAGGAAAATAACTGAGATTTATATGTTAACAACCAAGATGTGTTTCCCATACTGTCATACAGAACATAAATGAATGGAATTGTTTGTTTAGGTAAATAAGCAGAGTTAAGCTGAGTTGAGCAGAGTTAGCATTAAGACAATTGCTAATCATACCTTTGTGTATTAAACCTTCTATTTCATTACTTACCTACAATTTTCTCATCCATATTTATTTCTCTCTGTTATCTCGAAAACACGAGATACAACACATACACAGCAGTGCTACAACATTAAAAGAACGCACTCTGGGTCCATTCACAGGTTTTACATTGTCAACAATTATAAAACAGTCCTGAATACATCACAGGATAATGTTTATTATTCAATTAAGATAACAATACATATGATATAGTTTAAGTTTATCAAAATCTAAAAGGTCCTTCAACTGTGAGTAGTGTCTCCATTAAAACCATTTTTATTTCAATATAACTTGGAGTGAACTGTCTTCCTCTAGTGATGCTATACTATGTCACCGCCCGAGGGGAAGAAAACAACTTGAATAAAACAGTTGACTAAGAGAGAATTGATAAATGCACAATGCTGATGATTATGGCTTCAAAGAATGAATTCAAAGAAAACCTGAGAATAAGAACTAATAATAAAACAACCTCACCTATTATTGTGCTAAGTCAGCCTTCAATAAGCAATTATATTCAACCTAATTGCAATTAATAGTCAATAAAGTAGTAACAATAGTTCAATTATGGGGTATTTGATTCTTCAAAAAGACCTGAGGTGTGCTTGCCAAAATACTGTGATGAGATTGCATCATTATTTTAGTCAATATGGCTTATTCCATTTAGTCAACTGTTTTATTCAAGTTGTTGTCTACCTCCAAGGACATATGCCTGGTAACCATTAGTCAAGCAAAATACACATTTGACAATATTTACTATTTGTGATTAATTTGTTGGTTGGTTGATTTTGTTTAGTGACATATCAACACCTCTATGGGTTATGTAATGCCGAAACCTAAATATTTTGATTTGGTTTGTTTGGTTGATTTTGTTTAGCGACACATCAACCTTTATGGGTTATTTAATGCCAAAATCTAAATATTTTGAACACAATTTTATGACTTCAACTAAATATATATTATAACTAGATATTGTTGGTTGGTTGATTTTGTTTAGTGACATATCAACACCTCTATGGGTTATTTAATACCAAAATCTAAATATTTTGATTGGTTTGTTTGGTTGATTTTGTTTAGTGACATATCAACACCACTATGGGTTATTTAATACCAAAATCTAAATATTTTGATTGGTTTGTTTGGTTGATTTTGTTTAGTGACATATCAACACCACTATGGGTTATTTAATGCTGAAATCTGAATATATTGTATGCAATTTTATTTTATTTTATTTTTGGAGTTAATAATGGTTTAGTGATATAAGTTTTACTAATTAACCCATAGCTAGAGGGAGAAAATGTGGATTCATACCTTTCCCAAGAGTATTTGAGTGTAAGTGAATATAAGAAACCCAATTGTAACTGGAACTCGACTTTCCAATTAACAATTCTGAGCTATTATCCCTCGCACCACTCACAAATACAACACCGGTATTCCCAAGTGGTCACCCATCTAGGTACTAACCAGGCTCGATGTTGCTTAACTTCAGTGATTGTACAGTGTTTCAACATGATATGGCTGTAAGCCTGATGAATTTGTAGAAAGTACAGTAGAACTGATCACATAAGATTATGTCATGTTCCAATTATCTCCCTTGCTAAATTTTTATTATTTGGTCAAGTTAACTTGGATATTCATGTGTCTCTCACACAAACCATCATGATCCTGCATCAGGGTTGGAAGGTCATTAGGGTGACATTCTGTGTCATAACATAGCTGGACAATGTTGGTGGTTGCTAGCTGACTAACTCGTCTTGTACCAGGGTTAGGTGTTCAGAGCAGTTGATCACTTGCAAGTTCTTGATTTGCTTGCCAGCAGTGTCCTGCAAAATGCATTCTGCATTCATGTAGGGAGATTTACTTGACTACCCACTGATTCAGGTTGTGACACATGGTCAGTTTTTAACATGGGGACCCGAGTGTTTATACTTGGGCTACTGGTCCAAGCTGGTATTAGCTGGCCATATCTTGTCCAAGCTGGTCTCAGCTAGTCATAGCTGGGCTTGACTTGTCATAGTTGGTCCAAGCTGATCAGAGCTGGTCTAAGCTAGTCATAACCATGATACCACCAGCACAGGGATGGAGCCCTGTGACAAGTAAGTATGCATTTATGTAAGATTATAGAAAACTAAACAATTCAAATACCATAGTGTATGGATCAGTTATAACAAATTTGCAATTTAGTTGGATGTTGTCTTCAGGAGATGTTAAGAATAGCTCTCAGCATCCAAGTGTAAGTTCCATCAAGCTTAGATTCTAGGATTTTAGTTAATGTCCAAGCAGTGGCACCATATATCAAAACTTTCTCTACAGTAGCATGAAAGAATCTCCACTTGAGGTTGTCTGGTACATCAGATTTCCAGATTACATCCATTTTATTCAAAGCGGCCCAGGTTTTAGCAATGCGAATTTTCACATCCTTTTCAGTAGAATTTATTTAATTTCTTTGGTATGTAAAAGATACTTCTTCTTTTATATGCCATGTCCCTTCAGGATGTAGCCAATCATAGCACCTCCACCTGTCCCTTGTCGCTCTTAATAAATTTTGTCTTTTTGTTATTTCTCCCAGACCCTGTTCTGCCATCCACTTACTCAAACCCATTAAGTATGACACACACTGCTTTCCTCTGTCCCTTTTCCCCCTCTATCTGTCCTGTGAGTGTCAGATTTTCCAAGCCCTCCTTTTTCGTTACATATCCCAGAAATTTGAGCTGCCTCTTCCTGATTTGAAGTGTATGTTTCCTCTTTGCTTCCATTCTCTCCAAAACCTTGTCATTGCTCACATGTTCCGTCCATGGTATCCTTAGCATCCTTCTGTAGAACCATTTCCTCAGTTGCTTTGAGTTTCTTCATCTTTGAGGAGATTGTCCAGCATTCGCTACCATACAGGAGGACAGATATCACATAGCAGTTCAGTACTCTTTTCTTTGTTTCCAATAAAATTTTCCTGTCGCGTAATACTCTGCTTAGCTTTGGGAATATGTCTTTGGACATCCCAATATGTCTTCCGATCTCAATGTCGCGGTTTCCTTCCTAACACTTCCCAGATATCTAAATTTTTGTACCTGCTTGATTTTAGTTTCCCCAACCTGTGTAAATTGCATTTTGGGCTCATCTTTTTGCTGATGACCATGCATTCTGTCTCCTTGTAAGTTTATGCTTCGTCCCTTCTTCTCACTCTCCTTTGCTAGAAAAGAAAGTATCAAAAGATTTGACGAAATACCTTTACCATGGCTAATTCTGGAAAAACGAAAATGTCCAATTTATAAATTAATCTGAGAATAATAAGAAACTGTCTTCCAGACTCAGAATCCACTTTGATCTGATAGAAGACCTACATCAATATACAAAGTCATATATGTTTGGTGAAGACATACGAATGGAGTCATTTCAAACCTCATCAAGAATACGACAAAGAGAAAATGAGATTTCAGATCAGTTTAATTCTTTTCTTTAGACTTTGTCTTGTTCATTTCTAAGCAGAAAAATGAAGAAATGGGTGTCTAACATCTAAATATATGCACACAGAGCAGCATTGATGTGAGGTGTTCTCTGGACCACCAGGTGCAGATTCATGAGACCAGGCCAGCTGCAAATGTAATATCAAATATGACTCACATGTGTCAACAGAATACCTTCATTATACATAGACAGATAGCAATTATCAACAGGGATAAGGGAGAGAATGAGAAGATACAGTTAAGCATATTCATATTTTGGATAAGAATGATCTTGAACAAAAGAAAAAATCAAAATCCTCTACCAAGTGTTCCAAGAAATAGGACTCAAACCTTTTCAAGTGAGAAACCATGGTTTGGAATTAGAATTGGAATTCAGGATGGGCAATAAAAAGTGCTAAACAATTCAAATACTATAGCATATGGATCAGTTATAATAAATTTAGTATAGGAGAAAAGGAAATTGAACACAGGATATACAAGGGGTAGTTTAACCTAATACTGCAAAATGCTATGAAACTAAAACATTAATCTAAAATTAAAAATAATTAATTTTTTTCTTTTAAAAATAATTAATTTTTTTCTTATGTTTTTGATGTTAAATATTCTCGATATGAGACATTCTCTTCTGAGAATGTCTCATATCTAGAATATTTAAAATCAAAAAACATAAGAAAAAAATTAATTATTTTTAATAATATGTGGAAATCTCCACGCTTTTCCTGAGGAAGGTCACAAGACCGGAAAAACGTGTAGCAAAATTATGGAAAATAAAGCATAATATTTTAAAAATAAATTCACATTACAACCAAAAATGTTTGCAGTTTCTCTCTTCTTTTTAATATATATATATATATATATACATATATATATATATATATATATATATATATGTATGTGTGTGTGTGTGTGTGTGTGTGTGTATGTATATATATATATATATATATATGTGTGTGTGTGTGTTTATCGCTCTACTTAGAGTATTGAGCACTCTACATTTTAAACATTCTACTCCTTTGGAGTTTTTTCTTTGGACTAAAGACTTTACACACTTGGAAATTTGTTTCATTTTGTTCTGATGTTTATAGTTCTTTCTTTATATATATATATATATATATATATATATATATATATATATATATATTTTGTCGTCTTACAATTGATGCTTAGTCCTTCCTCCTTCCCTTCCTTTACTAACTTACAGCAATTATTTTTGGCTTATATTCAGTGACTGGATACTTTCTAGACAATTACATACAAATATATAGTACATGCAACTAAAAGATAAATTAATAATGTAATCGAGGTGTTAACTTTCCACACCCCAAGAAAAAATTGTTTCTTTACCGCTACTACCATAGAAAGTGCTTGACGAACTACATCCCTTGGTCCCGTCAAGTCAAACCTTCACAGCAAGAACATGCCATGCCACTTACATAGTAGCAAATCCCTCATATTCTCTCTGTGTTATGTCGGTGAGAAGTAAGTTCCACTTGAGCAGCTTCTTCCTGTGAGCCACTGCCCTGCGGAACCAACAGGATGTTTCCCCAGTCACACTACAATCTTAACCTGTTCAAAGCTAGGGTTAACCATTATCCTCCACTCCTATACGCACAAAATGTAATCCTCTACCTCGAGTGGCTCCTGGGCCTTGTAAATTGTGCATGTAGCTGTAAAAAAAAAAACTGCCGTCAAGAAAGACCTAGAACTTATAGTGGACTTGGAAAAACTGTTTTAAGGAAAAGATTTTATAAATTTCAACCTGAGAGTAACACTAATTTTTTGGTTAATGAATACCAAATTTTTCTCTGTAGAAACACCAAATTCTACCATTACCATCATCGTGTAAATTGATGCCACACAGGAATATTATTCTAATTTAATTATTTATTGGCAAATTAGAAATTATTTAAATTTCGATAAAGTTCTGCCTATTTCTCTTTGCCAAATCTGGTGATTCCTGCTGGAATTGAAAACGGTAAATACAGAGTATAAACTTTATCCATAGACTGCCAACGGTATCTTACTTCTTTTGAGGATTTTTCTGAATTTAGCTACTGGAATGAATAACTCCTTAGACTCGCTAGAGTCCAAAAAGTGTCTCCAAGTCCTTATGGGTGACAAATTATTTTCCAACCTCCCTCTCACAAGTAGAATGTAGCAAGTCTCTCACTGCTCTATTGCTACTTAACTGGAAAGTACTCACAAAATTACATTGCTTGGTTCCGCCAGTTCTAACCTTCATGGCAAGGGCCCACCCTGCCATTTACACTGTAGCAAACCACCCACATTCCCTCTGTATTTTATCGGTGAGAAGTAAATTCCACTTGAATAACTTATTTCTATTAAATACTGCTCTTAACCTGGGTTAATCTAGGGCTAACCATTATCTTCTCCTCCTATCCATACAAACTGCCTCTTAACATAACCCTTTACCATGAGTGACACCTGGGCCTTGTACAGGGTGAACTTTACTGTAAAAAGAAAATATATATATTATTATAATTGTTTAATTTTATTATTACTTAAATATCACCATCTAGGTTTTACTTAATCACCAAGACTCTCAAGTCGATATCCTGCAAAAATGTTGACAGATATTGATTATGCAGATGTCCTAGCTATCACTAGAGACACCATTACCAATGTCACAGTTCTCCTACATCATCTAGAAAATGCTGCTAATGATGTTGGACTCTATCTATTTTGTTTTTCAATTTTGTAGAAATATTTTTTACCTGTTGTTGAATTCAAATATACATGGCATACATGCAAACCTGATCGCTACAATCTTAACCTGTTCAAGTCTCAGGTTAACCATTATCTTCTTCTCCTATCCATACAAACTGCCTCTTAACATAACCGTTTACATTGAGTAGCCACCGGGCCTTGTACAGGGTGAACCCTACTGCAAAAAAAACAAAACTTTTTGTCGGCAGAAATAACTTTGAGTTTTGGCAGTAGGTTCTTCTTGTTGTTCCCATCCAAATATTGATTAACTTATTGTAAAATTAAATGGCCAGAAACCAGCTAGGTATGTCTGCATGCAAATTTTTTTATTTTTTGGCAATTTTTGCTTAAAATACAAGTTAAAGGGAATGCTATAAGAATTTTAATTTGGGAGATATTTACTCTGACATGAAACAACTGAGGAATTTATTTACTACAAGCAAAGAAAATTCCAAACTGTACTTAAATGCTTACAGATAAAATTAATACAAAAAAAAAACAATATATTTGAAACACCTTGTATGTATGTTATATATACATAGTCACATGAAATGCTAAAAAGTTTCCAACCTGGCCCACTTCCCAAAAATCATTCCAAATATTAGAAAATGTGAAGAAAATGGAGCTGGGATTATACGTACATTTTATGACTGGGTCATTCTTTCTGTTCAATAATTTTCAGAATCTTTCATATATACAGGGTACAATGGATAAATTGTTGTTTAAATTATGCAAAAATGAAAATGACACTGACATCTCATTTTAACAGATATATTTACTAAAATTACACAAAAATACCTTGAAATACTAAAAAATAAATTTATTCAATAAAATCGCCATTGGCTTCAACCATGGCCTCCAGATGACGTTCGAATCTCCTGCAACTCTCCTGGATGGTCTCCATGTTTATGTTGGTGAATGGTGAAATAATCTTTGCCTTCAGTTCATCTTTGGTGTTACAAGGAATTTTGATGGTTGCAGTCTGGGGAGTTAGATGGCTAGATGTAATTGGTGATGTGGCCGCAGAAATTATCTCACAGCCATGACTGGTTCTCCTGCTTGTGTGGCATGGTGCAAAGTCCCATTGCCAGACATAGGGTTTTCCAGCAGCCACCCTCTTGACCCTAGGCAGCATTACTTCCTCAAGCAACTTGATGTAGGCCTCTGTGTGGAGTCTGAGGCCCTGTGAGAAAATGAATAGTGATCAACCCAAACACCATTATGTTGACTGGATATATCATCTAACTCTTTCCGATTCCTCTGCACTGTCCTCAGATCGACACCCGGACTCTCTGAAATGTTTGTATTGGAGCTTTTGGGATGAATGCATTAAAGCAAGACATTTCCAAATTTTGTGCAAAGTGATTGCATCAGAGTGCTCTTTTTCTCACAGACGGTGCCCAACTGACCCTACTATACTGTGCAGTTGATAAAATCAAAAACAAACAATGCACATGCGCAAAATTAAAAATATAAAATGGCGACAATTTACCAACCACACCCTTTATGTATATAAGTAAGTGTTCATCCAAACAAGTTTGGTTGTAAGGCACTGACAAGGTCTGTCTATTT
>OZ038508.1:60451010-60463510 GCA_964036315.1 Acanthosepion esculentum | reverse complement strand
TATGTGAGTCTAATGGAGGACCAACTCCATATTAAATAAATTTTCTTTGAATTTAACAAGTGTTTCAATTATTTTGTCCAACCCCTGTATATTATAGCATCTAAAAGATATTTGAAGAAACTCTTACCAAAAAATAGCCACATAATTTTGAAGCAAACTGACCAAATTTAAAAGTTTTACGTTCCAGCCTTCCTCAAGGACACATGGCCCAGTAGATAAAAGCATTGGTTGAATCCAATGACTTGACCCAAAATGTGAGTTCAATACCTGGCTACAGCTGAGGTGAACAAAAACTTGGAGAGTTGGCTTAAAGGAATATAACTGATACTGAGACATCTGGAAGAAGTATATCACGTGGAACTAGAACAATCTACCCCGGTGGACAAAATAAAGGGTTCAGTTCAAAATTCCAATCACCTGAAGATGGCTGGAGTGTACAACGGTTAAAATGTCATGAATATGACAACAAAGATGAGGACAACAGTTTGAACAATGTAAACAGTGTAAATAATTACAATACCTCATCTCTGAAATATAGACAGGTATTAAACGATTTATTTAATTATTTACAATTTTGCAAACTAAAAATGAAAAGTTAGATAATATCAGAGTCATATTTTAAGTCATTTAAATACACTTGACAAATTCTCACTAAAACACCCCCATGTCTTTAAACCCCATTCAAGCGAATCTACAATAAAAAAAATCCCCTCTGCCCTTTAAGCAGACTGATAGCACAAAATGTCGACTGTTTACCATTCATTGATTTACAATAGCACTTATAAATATGTCAATAGCACTTATAAATATGTCAACCAAAAACCACATTAAGTTAATAAAGCATCATATTTCATAGTGTCTAAGGTATATTTAAAGAAACCCACACTCAACGTCCTCTCAGTCATTTAAGTAGAATGATAACCTAAAAGGTTTACTACTTATTAATTTATAGTATACTTTGTATATATTTAAAGTAAGAAAGCATCATATTTCATGGTATCTGATGTAATGGAATAACCTGTCACCCCCATGAGTGACTACACTATAGGTAGTAAGTACCTATAAGTATCTGTAAGTCAACGGCCTACAGAGACTAGTTGGTATCTGTTGACTAGCCGAAATCTTTTTGGCTGGCAGATCGAACTCTCTGCCTCTGAGCAGGGAGTAACCTGGACGAGGCTATGCTGAAGGGCAGAGCCTTGTTCGGGGAGGTTGACCAACCTGATCCCGTTTATGTGGGTTTTATGGGCATTTTTTGGCCGAGCCTACGGGCTCTGATAACCCACATTAAACTCGGCCTTGTGCCACATACAATCCTTGTCCGGGTGGGGGGGGTAAATATTCTAGCTGGTATCTGTTGAGTACAACTCAGACTTACACAAGAACTACCGACGTTCCAATAGTAGCACTCACTACTAGATTGACTTGCAACAACCTTATGCATAACTGTTACCTTTATTCTTATTGTACTGGTTTTTTTACAATAAACCTTTACTTATTTTATCTGCCTTGTTTTTCAGGTATATATTCCTATTGGCACAGAATACAACAGAATCTAAGGCATAATTAAGGAAATTTGTACTAAAAATAGCCATAAGTTTTGAAACACTCTGACAGAATTTAAATGAAAGTTTTACCATATATTTATTTGCAATATGTATTGGATATATATCAATCCAAAACATTAGACTAAAGAAACCTCATATTTACTGCAAATTTGAGGAATCACCACCAAAATTCCCACCCACTAGCACAAAGGGTGGAAAGTTTATTATTTATTTATTTACAATATTTTTTATTTTTAAATCATTTTGCCCCCCGAGCAATACAACAAAGCCCTGAAGACACAGGGAGTCACTGAGTGTGAAAGAATATAAGAAAAAGGAAAATATTAGTAAGGAGAAAGAAAATAAATGAACAGAAATTAAGAAAATAGAAGATAACGATTGACAGTGTATTTAAATATACCTCGTATATATGTATATCAAAAAACTAAAACAAAATTAAAAATGAGGCTAACAAAGTCGTCATGTTTTGCCTAATTGAAAGCCTATTTAAGGGAAACACATAAAAAGTTTACCTATGTCATTTAAGGAAATTCAAGGCCGAAACTAGTTGAGGAACCTGACTGAATTAATAAAACAAAAAAAATTAATATACAACCCAGTGTGTATATTAATATTTTTTGTTTTATTACTTCAGTTAGGTTCCTCAACTAGTTTCGGCCTTGAATTTCCTTAAATGACATAGACATATATATATGTGTGTGTGTGTGTGTGTGTGTGTGTGTGTGTGTACTACAGGTAATCGATCCATTGGTATATAATCCAGGTGGAACCTAGTAATATTAATTATTAAAACTGATCCACAGAGATCTTGATGCATTTATTATAACAAAGCATATATATTTTTTACAGCAAAAAACCAAACCTATGTTGAGGTAATTTTTGTTTTTTTGCTGCATATATATATATATATATATATATATATTAAAAAGAAGAGAGGTACCGCAAACTTTTTTGGTTGTAATGTGGGTTTTTTAAAAAAATATTATTCTTTATTTTTCATAGTTTTACAACACGTGTTTCTGGTCTTACGACCGTCTTCAGGCAAAGGGTGGAGATTTCCACATATTATTAAAAATAATTATTAAAAATAATTAATTTTTTTCCTTTATGTTTTTCAATGTTACATCTTCTCTATATGAGACATTCTCTGTTTTTGTGTTGGTCATTCCAATGTCTTTCTTTAAATGGTAGTGAAGAGTTCTGAGCGAAGGGTCATAAAACAATTAAGGTTGGTTTGAGAAGTGATGAATCGGGTTGTCTTATCTTTTAATGTTTTAATAACCCCTGTGTGTTCTTAGATCCCTTAGATCTATTTCCGTTTTCGTGTGTTCCTGTCAGCATGCGTGTATATATGTGTGTGTACATTCCCCCTGAAGACGGTCGTAAGACCAGAAACACGTGTTGTAAAACTATGTAAAACTATGAAAAATAAAGAATAATATTTTTTTAAAAAACCCACATTACAACCAAAAAAGTTTGCGGTACCTCTCTTCTTTTTAATATACACACTTTTCTCTCGTTGGAACCATTATAACCTCTTCATTTCATTTTATATATATATATATATATATATATATATATATATGAACCAAAATAGAAAAATTAAGATGAAAAAAATATATTTTACGTCATTGAAATCATATTTAAGGGAACCTGAACTAAAAGCCCACCTATGTCCTTTAAGTGGATTGATAGCATGAACGGTAGGAGGTTTACTATTTATTGATTTACTGTATAGTTATATCAGTTAAAACAAGTGAAAAAATTCAGCTAAGAAAGCATCCTATATCATAGCTTCTAAAGCATATTTAAGGAAACCCACACTACAAATAACATAATCTTGAAACACACTGACAAAATTTAAATGAATGTTTTATCATTTATTTACTTAAGATCTGTGTTGGATATAGGTTAACCAAAAAAATGAATATTCGACTAATACAACATGATATTTAAGCCATATAAAGCAAAATTGAGGAAACCTCACTAAACATCCTCCCCATGTCCTTAAAGCAGATTGATAGCACAGAGGGCAGAATGTTTACCATTTATTTATTTGCAATATACCTTGTATACATATATCAACCAAAACATCAGGCTAAGTATCATATTTTACGTCATTGAAAGCATATTTAAGGCAACCCACACCTGAAACCCACACCTGAAACCCACCAATGTCCATTAAGCAGATTCATTTAATACTGGAAGGTGTAAAGTTTCTAAGAAATTGTTGTTTTTTTCCATTTGATTAGTATTTCATGCAGTGAATTCTTTAACTCAAACAGAACTGCGCACTTTGACATCCACAGCCCATATGACCAAAAAAAGGGCTTAATTTTATCCGACTCTGCACACATACTTCCAGAATACTGTCGAAAACACTAGGGTCATAAAACATCATTTCTAACCTTTCAGAAAAAAATCCCATGCAAGAGGTGCAAGAAAAGAAATGATTAGAATAGCTCTCATGGTTACACTGAGCTAATTCAACAGCTTTGGTATAAGAAAGACAAAGTCGCAAGTCCTGAGAGAGAGCTAATTTCATCATGCAAAGGGGGACATAATATGGTCATTATATTAAAGAAAGAAAAACGCCTAAGGGTCCATTCTGATCAATTAAGAGCCAGAATTGAGAAGGAAGACATTGTGATGGTGGAAGACCTTGATAGAGAAGAAAGGATGAGTTCTTCGGATCAGTACAATGCAATAGAAGATGAGCCTATGGATGATAGCATGAGTGACTCAGACACGGAAGAAGATGAAATGAGACCAAGATCTCCATTAAAAAGAACAGGACAAAGGGGAGAGGAGGAAAGAAGTTGTAAGAGAAGTTTGAGAACAGCCAAAGGCATTAAACCTCTTCAGTTCCGAGAAATGTAGTGGATTGGTAAATTGGATTGTACTGATTTGCATATATTAAGTAGAAGATATATGAAGTGTATAGTAAACTAAGAGACAAGCACAATGCAACAACAATGAGACCTAATTGTCAATCCAGTAGAATACTTAAATTCATGCAGACAAGCTATCAAGGAGGAGAGCAATATTTATTTTGAAAAATATAAAAATGTCGCACAAGGCCAAAAGGTATGGAGAGAGAAAGGTTGGTCTTCAGTCTGACCTAAACATAACACAATCTGCCTTACACCAAAACAACACATTTATACTTACCATTCTTACTATAGCCATCATAATACTTCAAAGTCTCTATGAAGTCTTAACTAGATCCCATATGTACAATCTGTCTGGGGCGGGTGTAAAATAACAAGGACACATGGCACAGTGTATAAAGGCGTTGGTTAGATCCAGTGACACAATCCAAAGAGTGTGAGTTCAATACCCGGTTAAGGCAGTGAAGAATTTGGAGAGGTGAATTAACAGGAGATAACTGATAACTGACATCCATTAAACATGGCACATGGAACTAGAACAGTCTACCCCAGTGAGTGAAATAAAGGGTTCAGTTTGACATTCCAACCACCTGAAGAAGGTCGGAGCATACAACGGCCGAAAAGTTGTAATAAATATGGCGGCAAAGATGAGGACAATAGTCCGAATAATGTTAGTAGTGTAAAAATGACAACTTTTAAAAATGAAATTCCATTGAATATTTACAATTTTATATACAGGAAACTAAACAAAATAGCATTAGTAATCCGTTCCACCATCATAATCCAAGGAGGAGAGCCCATTAGAACAACTGCCATGAAAATATTTCTAGGAAAAATAGAAAGAAGTCATGTCACAACAGTGGGAAAGTGACTGAAGTCGAGATGCCAGATCAGGACCAATAACATTACAAATCCTTCTTTGGATTTTATCAAGAATCTAGAGAGCTCCATACCAGATATGGCAGCAATATTTAATCCACAGATGAATGGTAGATTCATAAATGTGCAAGATGGTTTCTGACAGGAAAATTATCAGGCAGGAAACAGTGAACCAACTTTCCTAGCAGTTGACCTAGCAATTGATTTAATATAATTACTTCCCTCCATGCCAATGGCAAACATGAGACCAAGTAGCTGTAATGAGTTGGCAGTTAACATCAACCATGTTGATGGAAAACAAAATAAGGCCATCTGCAGTGATTAAATGATAGCAGTTTCATTTTGGGGGCATTAAAATAACAAGTCATTTTTGCTCCAGTTAACAACTGACTGAAGGTCATTTTCAAGAGCAGCTGTCAGTTTTACTTGGTCAAACCTATTGAATTTAGTATTAAGACAGCATTAGTAATCTGTTCCGCCATCATAATCCAAGGAGGAGAGCCCATTAGAACAACTGCCATGAAAATATTTCTAGGAAAAATCAGGATTAAAACAGGAGAAAAAATGGAAAAAATGGACTTATAACTTTACCATGTGTATTTGCAAAAAAAGTAAACACAATTATATTGGCCGGAATTTAAACTTGGCGTGCTGATCCGAGTTTCCATGTTGATAAGTGCTACATTTTATGCACATCCATAACCAGATGCTTCAGGTAGGTGGAGCTCATCAACCAGGGAAGACAGTCCATCTGGGGAGACAAAAACCCTGATTTTAAACCTCCACTGTGTCTTGTGGCCATTTCCAAACATGGAAAAGGCTATGGATATAAATCAAGAGAGAAATTCTGGAATGGAGCCCTGAAAATAGTTGGTTGTCAACATTGACAAATTTCTAGCATCTCCTGCAACCTAGCCGACCCCAAATGAAATGTCCTGTATTCCTTTGGATCTAGCCAGAATGGCCGTGGGTGGGGGTGGGGGGTCATGTAATCTGGGCAGTGAATGGATTCCATATAATTTTGCTGTTACACCCGAAATATATATATATATATATATATATATATATATATATATATATATATATATATATATTTATATAATGTTCATATATGTACATTATATATGTTCCAAATGTTTTCATAATTGGGAGTGAGAACAACCTCTCATTGTCTATAAAATGCTTCCGTGGATGCATCACATATAGCCTCTGACAACTCAAAGTTCAGTCGCAAGCCAGAGAATTGGCAAAGGTGGAAACCTGGCCGCTCATAACCAGCTGTTTCAGGTAGAGTTCAACAGCTCAGGAAGGCAGTCCATCTAGGAGAAAGAAAACACTGATCTTAAACTAACTGCCTTGCAGTCATTTACAAACACGGAAAAGGCTGTGGCTATCAATCAAGACAGAAATCCTGGAATGGCGCCCTGAAGATGGCTGTCAACACTGGCAAACTTCCGGTGACTCCTGCAGCCAAAATGCTCCCAGATGTAATTCTCTGTATTCCTTTGGGTCTTATCAGTATGGTGGTTATGATGGTTATCAAAACCCTGATTTTAAACCTCCACTGTGTCTTGTGGCCATTTCAAAACATGGAAAAGGCTATGGATATAAATCAAGAGAGAAATTCTAGAATGGAGCCCTGAAGATAGTTGGTTGACAACATTGACAAATTTCTAGCAGCACATGATCTCCATATACCATCACCCAGGCCTGATCCTTGGAGATGTTACTGCAGTCTCACCACTAAAAGACTGAATTTTTACCAAACTGGGCATTGATATTATCTTGCAAGATACATGGATACCAACTAATGAATCTTTGCAATAATAAAATCCTTCCTAATGGGTAGGGCCCTGAAGGTAGTTGTTAATAGCCAGTCCACAGGGGCTCTAGCAGTCAACACTGACATCTCCTAAGGATCACTTCTTGGACTAACCCACTTTTTACTTTACATAAGTGATCTGCCTAAGAGTAAACTCCAATCATTTGTAAATATCTATGCTGATGATGCAACGGCATATGGATGCACCTCCAAATTTCTAGATGACCAGAGAGTGACAGCAGCTGATCTCTCCTCTGATTGAGCTCTAACATCTCAGTGGAGGAAAAACTGACTGGTTACATTCACTGCTTCAAAAACTAAACTAGTCACATTCCATCATCGCCAATCAGACCCTGAACTACCGCAATGAATGGGTATTCCCTTAGGTAGGCATCCCCTGCCTTGAGTATCCATTGGGCCTTAAATTCAACTAAGGCCTTAAATGGAACTCATACATATGATACACCACTAAAGATGCAGGAAAATGGGTTGGTTCCTTGTACCACTCCAGTAAGTACCTAACTCCTTGTGCTATACTCTATCCAAAATCATCTCTGTGTCCTTGTTGATGACAAATTATTTTCCACCCTACAATCCCCTCTTTCGCAGACAAAATGTTGCAAGCCTCTCGCTGCTCTATCTCTTCTTCAATGGAAAGTGTTCAAACGAACTACATTCCTTAGTTCCACCAGTTTTAACCTTCATGGCTAAGACCCACCATGCTACGTACATTGTAGCAAATCACCCTGATTCCCTCTGTATTTCATTGCTGAAAAGTAAGTTCCACTCAAGCAGCTCCTTCTTGTGAACCACTACTCTGTGGAACTGACTCCCAAGAGGCTGTTTCTCCAATCACTACAATCTTAACCACTTCAAGTCTAGGGTTAATCATTATCTTCCCCACATCTCCTTATAAACTGTGCCTCTTGCTCTGTAACACACTTTGAGTGGCTTCCAATACAGGGTGAACCATATTGTAAAAAAAAAAATGATTTTATCTGAATGCAACTCATATGAATTTATAGGACAACGCCTGGTTTTCTAACTAAAACTTTGTTCCGTGAACCAAGAAAAAAAAACTTTTAATTTTAGCTTTTCTGAAATTAACGAGAATACCATGGACTGAACAGTGATGTTTTAAGAAAAATGGAAACAAAAAGGACACTTACACTTAAAATGACAGATGTGCAGGTGGTATAGTGGATTGCAGTTCAGAATAAGAAATCGGAAAGAGACAAGTCCAAATTCCAGTTGACATTGTTACATCCAATTATGTCTCTTTGGAGAGGCTTGAATCCATCCCTTCTCCCACAGATATGGGTTAAATAGCAGGTAAAACCTAGTTCTATAGACTTGGTTGGCAACCAATCTAGAAATGGTGACTTGTTAATATCACCCATCTCCCAGCAAGCTTGGAATGCATCAATCCATGAAAATGCACAGGTGTTTAAATTCTTCAGTTGTGTGAGTTTTGCATTCTGCCACAGGTAGAGAAAGTGTTTAATTTTTTATTGAGAATAAGAAAGAGAATAAGGGAATTCTAATTTCTAAGGCACATAATGAGGAAAGTGGGCTTAGAAAATTTGACACTCACAGGACATACAGAAGGCAAGAGAGACAGAGGAAAACAGTATATAAACAACCTAAAGAGCTTGTGTAAACAGTTGGCAGTACAGGGATTAGGAGAAATAGCAAAAAGACAAACTTTAATAAGAGCTACAAAAGAGAGGAAGTTGTGGAGAGCCATGAGCGCCGACGTCATGAAAGAACATGGCATATAGAAGAAGTATGGGTGTATACCTCAGTGACTTCTCATAAATAACTAATTGAACCAAACTGGATAGAACCATACAAACAAAGCCACTGTGACTTTACAGTAGTAGAAAGCTGCAAAAGAGAGGAAGTTGTGGAGAGCCATGATCGCCCACGTCCTGAAGGAACATGACATATATAGGAGAATATATATGGGTGTATACCTCAGGGACTTCTCATAAATAACTAACTGAACCAAACTGAATAGAATCATTGAAGATAAACAAAGCCATTGTGACTTTACAGTAGTAGGAAGCTGCAAAAGAGAGGAAGTTGTGGAGAGCCATGATCGCACACCTCCTGACATAACATATATAGAAGAAGAAGAATGAGTGTATACCTCAGGGTTTTCTCATAAATAACTAACTGAACCAAATAGAATCATTGAAGATAAACAAAGCCACTGTCTTTAAAGGAGTAGGAAGCTGCAAAAGAGAGGAAGTTGTGGAGAGCCATGATCGCACACCTCCTGATTGGCATGGCATATAATTGAACCAAACTGAATAGAATCATTAAACAAAGCAATTGTGACATTCCAATAGTTGTAGCAGTATTATTATTAATAATAATAATAATAATAATAATAATTACTAACCTGGACAGAGAACATGGCAAAGCCGGGGTTTCCACATGACCTCAATTGTAATCCAAGAATTGTTTGTGTAGGGTAATTCTTCTACCACATTCATCAGATGGTTTGTGTCGACAAAAACAACAATTCAAATCTGTACTAATAACTTTTGATTGTGGATGTGTAATTTGATCTTGTCATAAAAACCTCATTTTTTGATCCTGATTACAATTTAGATCCATGGACCAGGATTAAGAAGCTTAAAAAGCCACATGTCTCCAAGTAAATGATTGCTGAGCGATATTTGGCAGATTAGAAAAAAGATGGCAAGATAGCGGATGATTGTTCAAATAGAGATGATAGCAAAAGTGTAACTTATAAGGCTTTTATGTGAACACAGTGTCATTAAAAGCTTCCGAATTTTAAGTTTTCCCATCATTATCCAATTTCTTCTTCCCTTGGTTCTGTTCGTTTCAATCTATTTCTGACTGAAATCATCAGGTGTTAGTAACGAAGAAACTTGAGGGAGAGAACTGAAGAGCAGAAGGCCCTCAAAGGAGGAGGACCCTTCAATCATGACTAAGACATTGTCAGCTGGACAGATAATTTCCATGCCCTTTTCTGGCTGTGGCTGCATTTTTTACAAATTACCCCCCACCACCGCAAAAGGGGATAAATTATTTTTATTTTTAGATATTTTTTTTTTTAGTATAATGCTTTGTTTCTATTATGCAATGTTTACAAGAAAATCTTCTATTTTGAAAATTAAAACTGATGACAATTTAATTGATTATTTTTCTCCTTAAAAATAAAAACATGAATTTAAATAAAGAAATTGGCCGAATATTAATTTGTAAAGCTATTCAGATTAATTAATGCCTGTTCTCATGCAAATATTAGGTCAAAAATTAAAAACAATTTCATCCAATTTAATTCAGGCTTATAAAAGATTACTCCAATATTTTCAATAAAGGAAAAAGAAAGAAATAGTAATTATACTGGATTCAGATTCTTTTAGCAATTCTGTTAATCATATAATATTCGAAGATCTATGAAATATTCGAAGATCTATGAAATATTTGAAGATCTATGAAATTAAATAATTACACAGCAGGTAAAGAAGAAGATATATATACATTAAACCAAGTAAACTTTTTGAAATCAAATTATCTAAAAATATATATTATTTACCAATATTTTCCTACTGTGAGTCAAAGAGATACTTTTTCTGTTTCTAAATAAGTTGCTATTACCTTGCAAAGTTTCAATAAAAAATCAAGAAACATATTTAGCCTTCAATAAAAGAGAGGTAATATTAAATATGAATTTATATTGATTTCACTGAAATAAATGGCAAATTAAATTATCAATGGACCTATTTTATTTTATAGTAATTTTTCTATTGTTAATTTTGTCTTAGATTAAGTTTGAGACTTAGTTTTGTTTTTTGAAAGGACGATATTTAATAGGCAGCAGTAAAATGAAAAATAAAATTCATGAAAAAATCCTAATTTTATATCAGCAAACCTGAAATTCTTTCTTTCACTGGATAATTTTTTTTATTAACAGTAAAGTTCAATCTGTACAAGACCTGGGGACTACTTGAAATAGAGGGTTAAAAGGCAGTTTAAGTTTTTTTTTAAATCTCATAAATTAATAGATTTAAATTATTTTCATGCTCTTTTCTTTTTGAAGTATTTGAATGAAATTATTCTGAAGCTTCTTAAATTATTTTAATATCTTTTCTATTATTAAATTTGAATTTAGTTAAATTATATTTTGGATGTTTTTAAAAATATTTGATGCTTCTAGTTATGAATTTTCAAACTAAAGTCTTTTTCAAGCACACGCAAGGTTAATTATTATTCAGCAAGTAGAGGCTTTTATTCCCGCATAAATCAAAATTAATTGTTAAAATAATTGCCTAAAAAAACATGCTCAGAAACTATTTGAAATTTTTCAATGTATCCAATTTCTCTGCTGAATTTATAGAAATCTGAAAATGAAAGTATTTTATACGACCAACAATATTAAACTTTTCTATGTATCATGTTATTATTACTGTTTCTACTCAGTAAATGTTAACACTTTTCTTATTTGATGGTTAAGGCTGGAGGTAAAGTGACAACAAGTCTCCTAACTAATTCAGCTGTGTTCTTAGTATTCTAGTTGTTTTTTGTTTTTTTTCTAATATTGTTTTCTGGATGGTTCTGAAATTTTCCATTATTATTATTATTAATACTATTATTAATAATAATAATAATAATAATAAAAGTAGTTATAACAGGGTTGACTAAATTAGAGTTAACAAGGTAATAAAATTCCTTTTGCAGCTTAAGACAAAATTCTCCAAATTTCATATCACTGGTAAGTTGCACGGTAACTCAACGGAAATCCCATCATGCAAATAACAGTATTCTGAATCCCTCAGATGATCCATGAAGACAGCATTGGCCAGAGTGAAAAGCATTGGCGAAAGTTGGTAAACTTTTGAACACTTTCACAAACACGCAAAAGTTTGGGCAGTGAAACCAGCACCAAAAAGTAGGAAGCCATCCCTGCTGTCCAGCGTCTCTCACCATTGAAATCCAGCACCGAATGGAGAGAGGAAACTAGATCCCAGGTAAGTAAGACAGTTTATCTGATTGAGCATTTTGTTGCTAAGTAACTGAAGTCCTCTTTAAGTCTTTTTGAAGTGGCAGCAGCTACTGTAGGTTGGTTATACAGGAGACAGAGATGAATATGGTACTGTCTGGTGGGGGCGGCCGGAGTATTGTCCAGAAATCAAGCAGAAAGACACCACTTAGCGTGCAACAGTATCTGTCCTGGGACTGAGAAATTATTTCAGTTATTAATGACTATTACAGCTACCAATACTGTTTCCGTGTGTTGGTGATCACCAATACTTCAGTGTACAGTTAAGGCAGAAGTAAAAGACGAACAAGTCGTTGCTTTGC
>OZ038508.1:60446010-60448510 GCA_964036315.1 Acanthosepion esculentum | reverse complement strand
ACATGGTTATTACTGTGTAGCGAAAAAAAATTTTAAATCAGTTAATTTATAATATTAATGCTCTGTAAATTTACATTGAGCACTATTGTGTAAAAATAAAAATATCTATAAGAACACTGGATTATATATCTATATACTATTCTTTCTTTTTATATATATATATATATATATATATATGTTTCTAAAGTATTAATGTATTACTTTTAATCTGACAGTTTTATTGCTTCAAACGTTATTATAGCAGACACTTCTTGAAATTTTTATTTACTAAACAGAGTGTGTTACAGCTATCAGCCTGCATATTGGAGAAATTTAAACAAAGAAAGTGTCTCCTCTGGCAAGAATAGAACCTGCATCCCCCTTTGTAGGGGAAACTACCATTTGACTTGGCATTCTTTACTGCTTGGCAACGAAGGACTTCACAGTAAGAAAAGCTCATATTTAAGGAAAACACATCAGTTCCATTCAGATTATTTTTCTCAATATTCCATATCAGCTCAGTTTCGTATCTGAAACATAAACAAAGGAATTTTTCACGAATTAATGGATTTATTTTTAACCCAATATTTTTATTACTTCAAGGCTACATATTTTTTTGCTTAAATTTCTGTATGTAATATATATATATTATATATAATATATGGACATAATACACAGTTTAATAAATAAAAATACTGTGTCTATTTCAAATAAGAAGTGTCCACTGCAATAATGTTTGAAGTAATACCATATATATATATATATACTTTTTTTTTATATTGATCACTTGTCTCTTATAAATATACATAATGAATGTATATACATAACATTCATAAATATTAATATATATATGTAAATATTTATTCTGCAAGTCTGTAGATATTTATGTGATATATGGATTTAATATTTTAATATATATATATCTATATATATAAATACATAGGGGCACCTGTATGTGGAATAATGATTAGAGACTTGCCTGTAGTGACTGAACAGTAAGTCTTGATACTCACTGTGTGCCACATACACAATTTAGCATTAAATAAGCCAACAATGTTTGGTATATCTTTAAACATGCAAACAAATACACACACACATTTATATACCACATATTTTATATATATATATATATATATATATATATATATATATATATATATATATATATATATATCACATATATTATATATATATATATATATATATATATATATATATATATCACATATATTATATATATATATATATACCACATATTTTATATATATATATATATATATACCACATATTTTATATATATATATATATATATACCACATATTTTATATATATATATATATATATACCACATATTTTATATATATATATATATACCACATATTTTATATATATACCACATATTTTATATATATATATATATATATCACATATATTATATATATATATATATATATATATACCACATATTTTATATATATATATATACCACATATTTTATATATATATATATACCACATATTTTATATATATATATACCACATATTTTATATATATATATATATATATATATATATATATATATATACCACATATTTTATATATATATATATATATACCACATATTTTATATATATATATATATATACCACATATTTTATATATATATATATATACCACATATTTTATATATATATATATATATACCACATATTTTATATATATATATACCACATATTTTATATATATATATATATATATACCACATATTTTATATATATATATATACCACATATTTTATATATATATATATATATATATACCACATATTTTATATATATATATATATACACCACATATTTTATATATATATATATATATACCACATATTTTATATATATATATATATATACACCACATATTTTATATATATATATATATATATATATATACCACATATACCACATATTTTATATATATATATATATATATATATATATACCACATATTATATATATATATATATACCACATATTTTATATATATATATATATATACCACATATTTTATATATATATATATATATATATATATATATACCACATATTTTATATATATATACATATATATACCACATATTTTATATATATATATATATATATATATATACCACATATTTTATATATATATATATACCACATATTTTATATATATATATATATATACCACATATTTTATATATATATATATATATATATA
This sequence comes from Acanthosepion esculentum, assembly GCA_964036315.1. Taxonomy (NCBI): domain Eukaryota; kingdom Metazoa; phylum Mollusca; class Cephalopoda; order Sepiida; family Sepiidae; genus Acanthosepion; species Acanthosepion esculentum. The sequence goes on along the minus strand of OZ038508.1, from coordinate 60,446,275 downwards.
TATATACCACATATTTTATATATATATATATATATATATATATACCACATATTTTATATATATATATATATATATATATATACCACATATTTTATATATATATATATATATATATATATACCACATATTTTATATATATATATACCACATATTTTATATATATATATATATATATATATACCACATATTTTATATATATATATATATATATATATATATATACCACATATTTTATATATATATATATACCACATATTTTATATAT
>OZ038508.1:60383510-60443510 GCA_964036315.1 Acanthosepion esculentum | reverse complement strand
TACAAGTGCAATATTGGTCTGGATAACTGGGAGACTCTAGCTGAAGAGTATGTTTCTTGGAGAGGTGGTATTGCTAATGGCGTCAAGATCTTCCATGAGGCATCACAAAAAGATGCAGAACTGAAGTGAGGGGTTCAGAAGGAAGCCCTGAATTGCCATGAGGTGCCAACCTGGCCATGTGCCCAATACAACTGGATATGTCTGTCCAGAGCAGGTCTGATCAGTCACCAGAAATCACACCAAACATAAAGAGTCTATTGCAGATGCCAATTTAATAATGGCATGCTTTGAATGCCCGACTTGCACTAGAGTGTGCAAGTCCAGGTTGGGCTTGATAACGCCCTGGAAGTGATGATGTTCAAAGTCAACTTCCACCTCTCAGAAATGATTTGATATGCCATTTTGTAACAAGAAATGCAGATCAATTGCTGGCTTTATCAGCCACTGTCATTCACACAACAAATAAATGCAGTGTGCAGTGTTGTTAGGGAAGAGTTTAACTGATGGGCTGGACATGTCAGTGATGGTCATACTTGCTTTGAGAGTCAACAACCACTATATATATATATATATATATATATATATATATATATATATATAAAATGAAGAGGTTATAATGGTTCCAACGAGAGAAAAGTGTGTGTATTAAAATATGGTTTGTATGTGCGTGTGTGTGTACGGATTCCTTGTGGTGGGACAATGTACGTGTGTGCGTATGTGTGTGTATGTTTGTGTGTGTATGTGTACAAATGTGTTTACTAATTCTTCATAGTGAGACAGTGTATGTATTGAGGGGGAACATACACACACATATATATATGCATGCTTACGGGAACACACTAAAATGAAAATAGAACTAAGAACACACAGGGGTCACTAAAACATTAAAAGATAAGATACCGACAACTAATTCATCACTTCTCAAACCAACCTTAATTGTTTTATGACCCTTCGCTCAGAACTCTTCACTGCTATTTCAAGAAAGACATTCGGATTACTAACAAAAACAGAGAATGTCTCATATCGAGAATATTTAACATTGAAAAACATAAAGGAAAAAAATTAATTATTTTTAATAATATGTGGAAATCTCCACCCTTTACCTGAAGACGGTCGCGAGACCAGAAACACGTGTTGTAAAATTATGAAAAATAAAGAATTTATTTTTTTAAATCCACATTACAACCAAAAAAGTTTGTGGTACCTCTCTCCTTTTTAATATATATATATATATATATATATATATATATATATATATATATATCTGTATGTGTGTGTCTTGAACAATAGAAAAAAATTAAAATTGCAGACACATTGGGTTGTATATTGATATTTTTGTTTTATTATTTAAATTAGGTTTCTCAACGAGTTTTGGCCATAGTCATTCACTGCTACTATCAAGCAGAAATTTTTTCTCTCAGTGATGATGGCCATCACTGAGAGAAAAAATTTCTGCTTGTTAGTAGCAGTGAATGACTATCTCTGAAGAAAGTGAACTTTGCCTGTAGTTTTCATTTGTTTTTAATCGCTAATTTTTGATCAGTTCTTGTATTGGTCAAAAAACCACTTTCAAGTCCTTTTAAGGAGAGGCTGGGAGATTCATGAGTTTCAAATTTACCTCCTTTCTCGTTCTGACAGCTTGATTGATTGCTGGGAAGGGGACGTATGTGTTCTGTGTATGTTTAGTTTTTTGGATGTAGGTGTGTGATGTGTATATGTGTATATATTTTGTGTGAGTGTGTGTATGTGGGAGGCCTCAACACCTCTGCAAGCATATCTGTCTAATGTGGTTGAGAAATATGGGTTGGCAGTTGATCTATGGGATTATATATTAATTCTATCTGTGCTGTTTAGTCTGTTGTTAAATCCATCTAGACAAAGTGTTCTGAGCTGCAAAATCCATTTGTCTTCATGTTCCTCTCGTATTTTCCTAAGTTCATCTTTTGTGTCTATTTCGATTCTTGTAATAATAGGGAATTTTTCATGGCTATTAAAATCATGTTTTTCTAAGCAGAAATGTTGTTGTACAGGTAATAATCTTTCATGGGAGCCGACTTAATTCTGTAGTAAAAGGATCATTCAAATTTTCCCACATACTGTTTCTGGTATAGTGTGCATTCTACTAAGTAAATTATGTTATAACTTCTACAGTTAGAGTTGTGGTAGATTTTGAAAGTAGTGTTAGTGACTGAACTAGTGAATGAATATATATATCTATATATAAGGTACATGTGACCAGCAATCTTTTTTTTTTAAGTTTAGTTAAAGATGCAAAAATGTCATTAGTGTTTTCTTTAGAATCTAGAATAATTTGAAAAATTATATAATATATATATTATTCATACTATATATATTATAGATAAAATGAAGAACTTTTACTGGTATTTAACCCACAACAGACACAATCACATATATCTGCAGTTTCAAGAAATTAACAGATTCCAAGCCTTTCTTGAATTTCTTGATGTGTCCAGTGGAGGGACATGTCATCTTTCCTTGACTTCAGAATGCCACAATTAATATTAACATTAGTTTAAAAGAGTTGAATGCACATGATACACGACTGACCAATGAAAATCAGACAATATAAAAGTAAAAATACCAGAATTTCTTTCTTCTTTTACCCCATACCTCAGTCTCTGATGAAGCTTTAATAAAAGTGAAACATGTTAGATTGATAAATGTTTCTTATTTGTTCTTTATCTTATTCTGTTGGATTCTGATCTATATTTGATCTTAACTCATATATATATATATATTAAAGATACAACAAAAACTTTAAATTCTTGGGGCCACTATATCAAAACGACCAACCAACACTCAACAAAATTTATTACGAGTGTAGCAGCAATGTTTTGAAGGGCATTTAACCAACATTTAATGCCATTTTGCATTTCTACCAATTTCTGGCTAGCTTCCTTATATTGGAATGCTTGTTTTGTAATATATATATATATATATATATATATATATATATATATATATATATATATATATATATACGGGAACTGCAAAAGAAGACATACAGTAAGTATTATATTATGTTTATATAATCAATACAATACATTCTGTGTGAGTGGTTTTATATACCTATTTTTGCATAACCTATATATATATATATATATATATATATATATATATATGTATGTTTCATTGACTATTGTCAAAAGCAACCAACCAACATTCGACAAAATTTATTATGAGTGTAGTAGCAAAGTGTTGAAGTGCATTTAACAAACATTTAATGCCATTTTGCATTTATACCAATTTCTTGTTTTGCAAAATTTCTTTAGCTGAAATGGATGAATTTAAAATTTTAAAATAATTACAACAGAGCACATTCATGCTTGTTTTTAAAAATCACCATCACAATGATCACATATTCAATAAGATTGTCTTTGTAATTCACTTTGCGTCTCATAAATTCATAATACAGTTCTATGATGTCGTACCACGCAAAAGAACAAAATATTAACAAGAGAACCATATGCAATATATATATATATATATATATATATATATATATATATATATATATATATATAAACTCTTATCACTAGTCCAAGAAAGATATTTGAATTTTGCTTGAAGAAGGTCGAGAAACCAGAAACTTGTGCAGCAGAATTGTGGAAAATAGAGTATAATATATATTTTAAAATAAAAAATCCACATTTCAACTAAAAACGTTTGCAATTTAACCTTTTTTTTAACATATACTCTTTTTTCTCGTTGGAACAACTATAACCGCTTCCATGTATATATATATATATATATATATATATATATATATATATATACATATACATACATACAGGGGTTGGACAAAATAATTGGAACAGGTGCAAATTCCACTCCTATATTTCAAAGACCTATAATATTAAGAACTTTGACTAAAACTTCGTAATTGGTGGTTATATCTATTGTAAATACATTTATTTATCTAATTTACTGACTTTGTCTTATTTATTTTTAGAATTTAGTAAAATTTACGCTAAATGCGTGACCTCTCCAAGTTCGAAAAAGGGCACATTGTTTGAGCTCGCATGGCAGGAGTCTTGATCACTAAAGTTGCTGAACTGTTTGGTTCTTCAAGAGCTAACATGTCAAGAATTATGATGCAATTTGAGAAACAGGGCAAAACCTCTAGCAACCATAGCAATTTCGGCTGGACTTGCAAACTTACTGACAGAGACCAACATGCATTGAAACACAATGTGGCAAAAAATCATCAGACTTCTGTGGCCAAAGTGACTGCTGAGTTGAATAATCATCTGAATAGTCCAGTTTCTACTAAAACTGTTCATCGTGAGCTCCATAAGGCTGGATATCATAGAAGAGCTGCCATGAGGAAACCTTTTCTCCCCACTCACAACATTCAGAAGAGGTTGAAGTGGTGCAGAGATCACAATGCCTGGTCTGCAGACCAATGGAAGCAAGTCATACTCTCAGATGAGTCCAGTTTTTCTCTTTTCCCAACTTCAGAGTGAGTTTATGTGTGGAGGCAGCTCAAAGAAACATACAACCCTGACTGCCTTCTTCCAACAGTGAAGCATGGAGGTGGATCAGTGATAGTTTGGGCCGCCATATCATGGAAATGTCTCGGTCCAATAGTTGCCCTGCAAGGATAGAATCAACAGCAAAGATTACCTGAACATTTTGCGAAATCATGTTCATCCAATGGCCCAGACTTTATACCCTGATGGTGGCTGCATCTTCCAAGGCAATAATGCTCCAATACATACCACTCAAGTGGTTAAGAATTGGTATGAAGAGCATGAAAGTGAACTAGAACACATGAAGTGGCCTCCCCAATCTCCAGATATCAATATTATTGAACATTTGTGCTTCATTTTGGAGCATCAAGTTAGGAGCTGCTATCCTCCACCGTCGTGTCTTAAAGAGCTGGAGCAGGTGTTAATGGAAGACTGGCTGAAAATTCCTCTGGATGAAGTCAGAAAGCTGTATGATTCCATTCCTAGACGTATAAAAGCTGTATGTGAGGCTAATGGAGGACCAACTCCATATTAAATAAATTTTCTTTGAATTTAACAAGAGTTTCAATTGTTTTGTCCAACCCCTGTATATATAATCTCCAAATGTGAGAAAGAACAGATTGAATAAAAATCCACTGTTCATAGCATTTACTTTTAAAAAAGTGCTCAATACAAAGTAGGGCAATATATTATTATTTTTATTATAAGAAATTATAATAAAAACATTTTTTTAAATTGCTACACAAACGGTTTCATGTTTCAATACTATATCTGAACAATAAATGAGCATTTCTTAAATAGAGTAATTGAATTTTACTTGACTATGAAAGAGATAACTGATACCGAGTCATCTGGAAAAGGCATGGAATGTGGAACTAGAACAAATATACTGCAATTACATTTTACCAAGAAAACCTAGTGAAATCAGTTTCAAGGACACAGTACACATTCTGACGAAAATCTTTAGTGTCAAGAGCTTTCCCTTTAATGCTTGTTGGAGGTGCACGAATCTAACCAAAAAAGAGGACAGAGATTTTGTCACATATGAAGGGATCGTCAGTGAAGAAGTATGTGAAAGGTTTAGAATAAACGAAATGACTCCAGATAAATGGACAGTCTTTTCCAAGATGCAATTTACTGCATCTGAAACAAGGATTTATTCTCCTTTTTGTACATCTGTCCTTTGCTTGTACCAATGCACATTCTTTTTTTCTGAATTTCTTCAGTATCATGTTTCAGACTTAGAATTTTTTCTTAGTTTGGATTTGCATTGTGACTTTATATGTCCTTGTTTACCACACTTGTAGCATTCTGCATTTTTAAATGGACAGTCTTTTCCAAGATGTAATTTATCACATCTGAAACAAGGATTGTACATTTGCCCTTTGTATGAATGTACATTCTTCTTTCTGAATTTCTTCGGCATCGTGTTTCAGATTTAGCATTATCTGACAATCATCCACTTTTTCTTGCAGTGTAATATTATTGCTTTGTTTAATTTTTGTTAAAATTTTCACTTGTATTTTGGCATCTTTTTTAGCTGTTAAACCTTGCACAAAAATTGATCCTTTGAAAGTAATATTTATTTTGTTATAATTCAAAAGTCTGGCACAAGGCCAAAGTGAGTGGAAGGGAAAGATTACTGTACCCAAACGTACCACAGTATTCCTTACACCAAAACAACACATTCTTACTTACCATTCTTACAACAGCTGCCATAATACCTGAAAAAGTAATATTTATTTTAGTATAATACAAAAGTGTGACTCAAGGCCAAAATGTGGATAGAAAGGCTGATCTTCAATCTCTTATCTTAAACTTAGCTAGCCATGATTACTGACCAAAACATACTACAGTATTCCTTATGCCAAAACAACACATTCTTACTTACCATTCATACAACAGTCACCATAATACCTAAAGGTCTCTAAATAGTCCGAGCTAGTCCCAATATGTACAATTCCATTGAGGAAAGTTCATCAGAACAATTACCATGAAAGTATTTATAGAAAAGCCACAGGGAAGCTACATTACAGCAGTGAGAAAGTACACTAAGCTAAGATGCTATGTCAGGACGAATGACAATGGAGATTCTTCTTTGGATTTTATCAAGATTTTATCAGTACATTCTATTTACTTTGATTCATTTTGGAGAAAGTGGAAACTATCAATGTACAATACTGGCCGGTTGGATTACTTATTTTTTGTTTTATGAGATTTTATAGCTGGCCGTGAGTCTAGGTGTTCATTAAACAGGTAAGTTGTTAAGTGAGGAGTGGCTGTATTACTTATTTTCTTGATTATCATGGGGGTGGGGAGTCACCCACAAGCCGAAAACATGGTTTTTGATTTTTTTTTTTTATATATTTTTTCCCCAGTTGACTTCTTTTTTTTTTTCACAATCATTTTGCTTTTGGCCTCCAGGTTACCCACACTGGTCAGCAAGGTGCACTTTGACATGGTGTAATACAAGCTTGTCTCACTAGAACAATTATGACTAAGTAGCGAGTTCAATCCTCACTGGGTGCACCATACTTTCAGCCTTGTGCCACATCTAAGCTATGCTTAGAAAATCACCATGGGTACCTCAACATGTTGTAATGATTAGCGATCTTTTCTTGCTAGAACAATTATGATACTCACTAGGTACCCCTTACTTTCAGCCTTGTGCCACATCTGTTTCTTAGAAAATCACCATGAGTACCTTGATGCGGTGTAATGATTAGCAAGCTTGTCTCACTAGAACAATTACGACTGAGTAATGAGCTTGATCCGCACTAGGTGCCCCATACTTCCAGCTTTGTACCACATCTAAGGAATCCTTTGACAAATCACCATAACTGGTCAGCAGGAATGGTTGCAATACCACGTCAAAATGGAACATATCAAGGATATTATTTGCCAGAAAATTATGCTAATAGAAATATGCTAATAGTAGAAAATTATGCTAATAGAAATATGCTAATAGTAGAAAATTATGCTAATAGAAATATGCTAATAGTAGAAAATTATGCTAATAGAAATATGCTAACAGTAGAAAATTATGCTAATAGAAATATGCTAACAGTAGAAAATTATGCTAATAGAAATATGCTAATAGTAGAAAATTATGCTAATAGAAATATGCTAATAGTAGAAAATTATGCTAATAGAAAAATTTATAAATTGGTTGGAATCGATCCAGTTTTTCAAATAAAGGTGAGTTTCTTACAGAAATTAATCATTGTATATGTCTATATTTAGTAATAATGCCTTTACACGAGTTTCATGTACATATTCTGTTGGCATGTGACCAAGGGGTTAGAGCATTAGCATTCTGAACATGAGACCTGGGTTCAAATCTCGATTTCGATTTGTCAAGGAAATGAACTCTGGATAATATCAGCCTAAGAAAATGATCCATCATGTGTGGGCCCCATTGGGGAGTCCCTAAAAACCATACATACCATCAGCTGGCCCATGCCTTATGCCTGAAACTACAAGAGGAATTAACTAAGCACTAGAGGGGTTTAGACATATTTGGATACAAGTAGCTGGCCATACAGTGTACATATTATGAAAAGGGCCCTGTTTCACTTATAAAAGAACAAATTTTTCTTCTTTCTTTTTTATGTGACATGTCCCTTTAGGATGTGGGCAAAGCATGGCTCTCCATGACTTCCTATTTTTTGTGGCTCGAAGCAATGTTTGTCACCTTACTATTCCTCTCAGTCACTGTTCCACTATTTGCACAAGCACATTATATACGCTACTTGCTGTTTCTATCTGTCCCATCTGCCTTCAGCATATCTTGTCACTGTCAAATTCTCCAAATCTCATGGGTTATGTAATTATGTATCCTAAAAATTCTGTTTCTTTCTAATTCTAAGTAGAAGCATCCTTTTTGCATCCATTTTCCTGAAAACTTCCTTATTGCTCACATATTCTATCCATGGCATTCTCAATATTCTTCTGTAGAACCACATTTCTGTCTCTTCTTCATATGCGTGGAAACTGTCCAGCATTTACTGCCATATTAGTAGGATTGGTATTATAAAGCAGTTCGGCACTCTCTTCTTTCTAGCAAAAGTTTTCTTAGTCCCTTAGTACTTCATTTAGTTTTTGAAAAGCATCTTTTGCTATTCCAATAGGCATTCATTTTTGTTATCTGTTATAACACTTTCAAAATATAATTTATAACTTAAATTTCTGTACTTGCTTTATTTTGACATCTCCAATGTGTAGCTTGCATCTTGGGTTGTCCCTTTTGCAAATGACTATACATTCTCTCTTCTTACAATGAACGGTTAGTCATTTCTTACCATTTTCCATTATGACTGTCTTAGAATTTAAATACTTTTCTTACAACATGTTTTATCATTTTGGTCATATGATTCTTAAAAAGTTTGTATTACACTTTTCAGAATTTCATATAGTGAAGTTCTGTCTGAATTTTTGAAATGAGAAATTTTCGTCACTACACATGGATATACTCAGGTGAGAATTCTCGACCTGGTTAGTAGATTATAAAAAAATGATTAGTTCAGTTTAAAAGGAAAAAAGATACTGGCAGTGTATTTACCTCAAATGTATAATTTTTTTTTTAATGATTTCACCTCAATTCTAAAGGGTAACAACACATTTATTTCTTTTATGTAACATTCAAATTTCTCAAAGAAATAAATTGGTAGCTGAAGGTAGCACCCTGTTTAGTCCAAATTCAGTTCTTTGGTGATAAAACTGGAGTGACCTCTCCAGGGAACAGGTAATGGTATGTAGTGGCAGTGCACTGTCTAGACTACATATTCCTCCTCTTGGCTGTACTGACAAAATACAAACTAATACAGAGCATTATATTTGGAGACAACATTGCCGGAAATTTATTAGTGTTGACATCCAATTGCCTTTGGGGCTCTACTCCAGGTTTTTCTGCCTTGATTTACATCTATAGCTTTTTCCATGTTTGGAAATGATCAAAAGGCAGCGGAGGTTTAAAATCAGGATTTTTCTTCCACCAGATGAACTGCCTTCCTGGGCTGTTGAGTTCCATCTACCTGAAATATCACAGTAAAGGAAAACAAAATAATTTGGCTCACATAAATGAGTATCTTTGTTTGGTTTATTTTGTTTTACGCCATATTAACCTCAATGGGTTATGTAATACCAAAAAATTTTAAGATAGGTTCATATAAATAGAATATATATTCTTTGTAAAAAAATTAATTTGTAGATCAGGTTTCATTGATCTATTTTTGTAAAGAGGGTTTTTGTCGAGAGTCAAATCTATTGCTGGTAATTTTTTTCTCAAAACGTATTGTCGGTAATAATTAAAAAAAAAAATACCTTGTTAGTACTTTTACAATAAAAACTTATTTTTACACTTTCAGAGTGTTTTAATCCTAGTTTTGAAGTCAACTATTTGCTGAGACCCTAACAGGTGCTACCACCATGGGTCAAGGTGGACCTGGGAACAATGGCAATTAAGAAGTGGTTCCATGCTCCTCAAGATCTTCTGATCAGAGGTCTTGAGGCCAGATGTAGTTTACAGTCATATCCAGTACAAGTATCTTTGTTAGTAGAAAGTAATTCAAACACGTTTTATACATTCACAGTTAATATTAGCAATCACATCAACCTCATAATGTTTACATTCAAACTAGATTCCCAAGGAGATGCTGATTGTTGGCAGTGTTGCCAGGCAGACATTGTATGTCATCAAATAAACCGCAAAGTAGTCAAATGTATTTATTAGTCCATTAGGTTTTAAATCTGGGGCTGGCATTTACATGACATAGAATAAGAGCTTTAGGAAAAACAGAGCTAAAATGTAAAACACTGTGATGAAAATATTTTATATGTTAATTTAAATAAGATTGGAAAAAAAATTATCTCACAACCCAATAGTTTATTAGAACTCCGTCAAGTAGTGAGCTGTCCATGGAACAAAGGAAATCTTAAGAGAATGTAAATTAATGGTCAAACCATACCAAGGAATCATTGGTGAAAAGTTGGCAACCTGAACTCTATACATGTACACATTAAAGTTCCGTCAAAGCCATGAGAGAAAGACTGGAATTGCCGATTATATATATATTATGAAATGGATTAAATCTGACAAATATTTAATATAATAATTTTAATATATAAAAATAATGTATAAACAGAAAATATATATATATATGTCTGTATGAAAAACAAGGCCAAGAACTGCCGTCATCTCGGAAAAAAAAATCCGTCCCTGACAGTGTGAACCCCCTGAACAGCAGGCAGATGACTAATACAGGGAGCATGGCTCAGATTGAGGAATCGGAGAGCTGAGTTCAAATTCCAGTTGAATCCATTACATTCACTTACATGCTAATACACTTGGGAAAGGTATTAATCCACTTTTCCTTCCAGCTATGGGTAAATAGCAGAACAGACTGGGGTCTATAGCCTTGGATGGCAAGTGGTCTAGGAGAGGGACAACTCTGAATTCAAAACTTGCGGAGGGTCATTTGGGGACCTTGTGGCAAGTAGTGCACCAGGTTTCTGTATTCAGCCCTTCAAAAAGTGTGGTTGGTTCTGCACAAAGCCTTCACCACTATAATCAAATTGTATGTGTTGTCAGTTCCTATGAACTGAGCTGCTTGACCCTTATATGTTGAATATGATGGGAGAGTCCACCATCATATAATATAATTTATATTATATGCTCGATAGCAGGGACAGAGCATATTTTTTCTTAATCAAAATCACACTTTGCAAGGCAATGAAGCAAGGACTTACAGGATGTGGAAGAATTATGAACAGAAACAATAATGATGAGCAGAAAGTGAACAGAGTAATCAGGAGGACTGTAGATAGTGATTGACATTGCATTTAAACTTTTGAAGATTAAAGTTGGCTGGAAAGTATAGAGCTGGAAGAGAGTTCCACAAGCGAGAAGTGTGAGGGAAGAAGCTGCTAGCATAGAATTTATGGCTACATCTAACCAACTCCACTGTAAATTGATGATATCTCGATGGCAGTCTAGTACTGTGCTGAAAATTCAAAAACTCTAGGTACAATAGCAAAGAGCTCATCGGAACGATTACCATGAAAATATTTATAGAAAAGACAAAGAGAGGTAACCTTACGGAGGTAGGAAAGTGACTGAAGCTAAGCTGCAGATCAGGACCAATAATATTGCAGATTCTTCTTTGGATCTTATCAAGGAATTCAAGGTAATTTATGAGGCACTGGAATATATGTGGCAGCAATATTCTAAGCACAAGCAAATAGTAGACTTATAGAGATGTAAGATAAATTCTGGAGAGAAAAATTGTCTCACCTGACACAGTGAATGGACTTTCTTAGCAGCTGACCTAGTAATGGACTCATTATAGTCTTTCCACTTCATGTTAACAGAGAACGTGAGCCTGAGGAGATGTTACAAGTCACTTTCTTGGAGGTTAGCATCAGCCATGCTGATGGAAGGCAGCAAGGGGTCTCTCGGATGATTAATAGAGAGAAATTTAGTTTTGGAGGGGTTAAAATAAACAAGCCAACTTTTTCTTCAGTTAATGATGGACTTGAGGTTGTATTCAACATTGGCTGCCATTTTGACCTTATCGAAAGGGGAAGCCTTACTATCAAGGCTGGTGTAAATTGTGTTGTCAGCGTAGATACCAAGCTGAGAGCTGATACCATCATAAGGTCATTAATGAAAATTAGAAACAGAGTAGGACCAAGGATGGAACCCTGGGGGTGGACACCGGCGTTAGTACAAAAATGAGATCTAGACGAGTGGCCATTCAGGATGACACTTATTTCACGATTTGATTGGAAAGACGGGATCAGTTCAAAAAAGTTTCCAGAGACACCATAACTTTTCAGCTTGTTCAGAAAACCTGAATGCCAGATTCTGTCAAAGGCTTTTGAGATGTCCAGTGCTACAGCTTGGGCTTCACCATCTTCATCTAGAGCATCATAAAATCTTTCCTTAATTATTGCTAGTACATAAGCAGTTGACCTGGAGAAACAAAAGCCATATTTCTTACCTGAGAAAAGGATCTGCAATGAGACATGATGGACCAATTCTGCATTGATTAAAGTCTCTAAGAATTTTCCAAAAAGTGGTAGAAGGCTTATAGGCTGATAGTTGGAAGAGTCGGATGGCTCACCAGAGTTCTTAAAAACTGGAACAACTGTCAATGACTTGCAGGAGGTATCAAAGCATTTATTATACAGTTTAAAGGGAACAGGAGCCAGTTTGCAGAGATATCATCGGGTCCACATACTTTGTGGGGATCCAGCTTAGATATGATAGCAGAAACCATGGAAGTTGTTATATGCATATCACTCAACAGAGACTCAGTTCTGGGGGGGATGTTAGGCAGGGATATTCTGGATAAGTCAAGAGTAAAGTTTTAGGGGAAATTACAGGCAAGACATTTATCTTTATCAGCAGAGGATGATAACAGCTCATATTGATTGAAGAAGGGAGAAATAAAGAACTTACACTTATTTAATGCCCTGTTACAGAGAGCTGCCAATAATCATGAAAGCCAAAGTTGTTAGAAGCTATGCAGTGCCTCATGCTCATGGCAAACAGGGACTTTGCTCCTTCAAGGACTCGCTTACATTTATTGTGAGCAGCAATGAATAGCTGCCCATTGTGATGAGAGCCGTCACACTGGCATAATCAAAAATAGTGATTCCTGTGTTTTATAGCAGCCAAGCATGCTGGTGTGAACCATGGAGGGGATTGAGGTCTCACCTAGTATTTCCGAGAAGGGATAAAAGTGTCCATGTTAGCTTTGACCATGCAAGATACATCAGGGTCGCAATTTTTAATTGGAAAGTAAAAGATCACAATTCAACAGGTGTCACAAAGAAAATCATAGAGTGAGTCCTAATCAGCATGCTGGTGATGGAAAGAGGTCTTATGGATAGGGAGTTACTGTTTAATAGATGACTGGAACAAAATATCAATAGCTTAGCTGCCACAGAGTGGTCAGAATTACTAAGAGGGCAGTGTTGCGAAGCTCAGCAAGGGCAAGAAGAAATGAATCATGTAGAGAAGCATGGTGTTTGGTTCTGCCAGGGAAACATGTAGGGAAGTCCATGATTTGAGTAAGGGATTGGACAATGGAAAAATTTAATGTCTGATCACTGGCAACATCAGGCTTAGAATGTTTAAACAACATGTCATGGTGAGCATTAAAGTCACCGAAGACAAAGATGTTCGCAGATGGATGGAGAAAAAGTGCCTATTCTATACTGTCAGCTATTATGTCTAATATAGTTCTGGGAAGAGGTGGGGGATAAAGGAAAAAGAGGTAGCTAACAGAGTTTAGTAATGAAAGACAGAAGCACATTAAGGTGTAGTCTGGGGCCTTGAGAGTCAATTCTCTGGTCATTAGAAGATTATCTCAGATGTAAGCACCAAGGCCATACATCTGAATGCTGGAACCTTTTTGGCAAAGGGGAAGATATGTAAACATAAAAGTGGACACTGAGGTCAAAACCATGATAGCCTGAAGATTGTGTTCAAGCATGAAACAGACTGTTGCTGGTCAGTGTTGACCACAATGTCTATATATATATATATATATATATATATATATATATATATATATCCAAGTATAGGATTGGTATATACGGAATAAATTCCAATAACCAAAAATTATTATTCTTAAAAGAGTGCTCAATACAGAGTAGTGCAGATATAATTATTTATTTAAATATTATAACATAAATATGTTATATATGTTATAATATTTAAATAAATAATTATATATATATATATATATATATATATATATATATATATATATATATATTACAATGAATCATTCATACAAAAAGTAGATTAGTAAAGTTAATGATATAAAATGGCAACATCCCTTTGCAAACAAAATTTTAAAGGTGCATTAACCTACCAATCACTCGATTTTGCCATTTTGTATCATTAACTTTACTAATCTACTTTTTGTATGAATGATTCATTGTAATATAAATTAAACTGTGCCACATATTTGACTATATATATATATATATATATATATATATATATGGAGGATGTAATAGTATATATACAGTAATGAAAAACAAAACACAGACGCAAAATATATTGATTAAACAAACATCAACATATCATTAAACAAACATCAACATATCAATACTGATATGATACTCTATACCTACTTTGGTAGGGGGCCTACCAAAGTAGGTATAGAGTATCATATCAGTATTGATATATATAGATAGGTATAGAGTATCATATCCGTATTGATATATATATGTATGTCCTCAAGGACACATGGCACAGTGGATAAAGGCGTTGGTTAGATCCAGTGACAGACCCAAAGAGTGTGAGTTCAATACCCGGTTAAGGCAGTGGAGAACTTTCAGAGGGAAAATTAGCAGGAGATAACTGATAACTGACATCCATCAAACATGGCACGTGGAACTAGAACAGTCTACCCCAGTGATCGAAATAAAGGGTTCAGTTTGAAATTCCAACCACCTGAAGAAGGCCGGAGTGTACAACGGCCGAAACGTTGTGACAAATATGGCGACAAAGATGAGGACAATAGTCCGACTAATGTAAATACTATATATATATATACATATATATATATATATATATATATATAGAGAGAGAGAGAGAGAGAGAGGGATGATGGCTTGAAGATTGTGTTCAAGCATGAAACTTACTGTTGCTGCTCAATGCCTACTTTTATGTATATATTATATACACTTGATTATTGTTGCAAACTTTGGAAAGTGTGTATACAAGCAAACACACATCATTGTTGTAATTGCCAACAAGTGATTCAAGGTTTCGCCGACTGTGTGTCACTGATGGCAATAGAATTGGGGAAAGGAAGATGCTAATTTAAAACACCTCTGTAATTAACAGCTAAAATAACTATGGTTTATTAACATCTTGTGAAGGTATTCTGGTGTTCTTCATCAATATTCCGAGACTTGGATCAATTTTGGCAGAGTTACTCAGTCATCATTATTCCGCTTTTCACCACTGCTATTTCAGTCCAAGTAATTTTCTTCATTTATTTCAGCCAAAATTAAGATCCTTTGTAAAAGTTTCTTCAATTATTACCTTTACATATGTGCATTTAAAATTTACATGATTTGTGATATCTTATCAAGGGAACAACTATTCTCTGATTGCGAATCAAGAAATAATTAAACATATATACATTAGGGTTATGACATTTTTGTAACCCTATATTCTTGTATCATGAATCAATTTTGTTCAAAAGTAATGAAAAAGGCTTTAATTTGTTTTAGTTCTTGAAAAAGGTCACCCCCAAAACCAAAAATTTGATTTTACCATATACAGATGAAAAAAATCAAAATAATAATATTATTTTACAATTCAAAGCAGATTTTCAGCAAATGGTGTTTCTGTTTGATGAAAACAAGTTGATGATTTAAATTCTCCAAGGATAACTTTTAACTAATATAAATATGAAGAGGCTCAAATTTTAATTTCTTGAAATTTCATAAACTTAAATGGGGGTAACAGATGTAAAAAAAGAATAAAACTATTACCAAGATTTTCTAAAAAATAAAATTTCAAAAATAATTTCATCCATTTGTGAATAGGACTGAAAATTTCATTAAAATCTGACACTTACTTGATTTTCACAAGAATTTCTAAAAACATGTTTTTAATGCCAAAAATCTCTTTTCTAATCTTTAGCGCACCCACTGATGCAAGAAAAACAATATTTAACCAAAATTTTGAATGTGCTAGGAAAGATTAAAAAGTTCAATAAAATGATCAAAAAATAGTTTGTTCTTTCCTCTTAATAATAACATAAAAATTTTGATGATAAAAAGGCATCTTTTTTTAGAAATTTTTTGGAGGTACATACTAAAAAGTAACAGAGAGTGCTCTGTATAAATTACCAAGATGGTGCCAATATGCTTCCAGGTATTGAGACTCAGAAAGAGACAAAGTTCAGACTGACACTCAAGTTCTGGTAACCTGATGACCATGCTCACATGAAATTCAGGTACTCACCAGTAGTTTAACATTGCCTAAGGAGACATATTTATGGTGTTGAAACATAACTGCCATTATGTAGCAATTTTTAACATGTTTTAATATCCTAAAATAAATAATATTTTAATATTTAGCTCTACTCTGTATTTAGCCCTCTTTTAAATTAAATGTTACGTACAGTGGAATTATACTCCATTTGTTCTCATTTTACCTGGATATATATATATATATATATATATTTTTTTTTTTTTTAATTGGACATAGTCCGACAATTTATTTAAAGACATTTATAATATGTTTAACGTTCTTTTTATAGATACAAGTATTTAAGCAAATGCTCTGTTTTATAATAAACAGTATTAAATAACATTTACCGGCCTGAATGTCCGAGAAATTTTCATAGAAAATTTCCGTTCTCCGACAGGAATCGAACCTGTATCCTATACGGAACCATCATTTCGCGTGATGTGCCTTAACCTTTCGGCCACAGATGAGCGTCTGGTTAGCAAGGTCGATTTTACTATCTTTAAACTTAAATCTTCCATGAATCTCATCTATGTCCAATTCAAAAATATATGACCTCATTTGTTTACATTTGATACGCTAGAGCAGATATGAATAGTAGATTTATATATAAAACTATATTTTATATATATATATATATATATAAAACTATATTTTATAAATATATATATAAAACTATATTTTATATATATATATATATAAAACTATATTTTATATATATATATAAAACTATATTTTATATATATAACAACTATATTTTATATATATATATATATATCTATATATATATATATAAAACTATATTTTATATATATATATCTATATATATATAAAACTATATTTTATATATATATAGATATATATATAAAATTTTTATTTTATATATATATAGATATATATATAAAACTATATTTTATATATATATAAAACTATATTTTATATATATATACATATATATAAAACTATATTTTATATATATCTACATATATATAAAACTATATTTTATATATATATATATATAAAACTATATTTTATATATATATATATATAAAACTATATTTTATATATATATATATATAAAACTATATTTTATATATATATATATATAAAACTATATTTTATATATATATATATAAAACTATATTTTATATATATATATATATATAAAACTATATTTTATATATATATATATATAAAACTATATTTTATATATATATATATATAAAACTATATTTTATATATATATATATATAAAACTATATTTTATATATATATATATATAAAACTATATTTTATATATATATATAAAACTATATTTTATATATATATATAAAACTATATTTTATATATATATATATATAAAACTATATTTTATATATATATATATATAAAACTATATTTTATATATATATATAAAACTATATTTTATATATATATATAAAACTATATTTTATATATATATATAAAACTATATTTTATATATATATATAAAACTATATTTTATATATATATATATAAAACTATATTTTATATATATATATATAAAACTATATTTTATATATATATATAAAACTATATTTTATATATATATATAAAACTGTTTTATATATATATATATATATAAAACTATATTTATATATATATATATATATAAAACTATATTTATATATATATATATATATATAAAACTATATTTATATATATATATATATAAAACTATATTTATATATATATATATATAAAACTATATTTATATATGTATATATATATATATAAAACTATATTTTATATATATATATATATATAAAACTATATTATATATATATATATATATAAAACTATATTTTATATATATATATATAAAACTATATTTTATATATATATATATATAAAACTATATTTTATATATATATATATATATATATATAAAACTATATTTTATATATATCTATATAAAACTATATTTTATATATATATATATATATATATATATATATATAAAACTATATTTTATATATATATATATAAAACTATATTTTATATATATATATATATAAAACTATATTTTATATATATATATATATATAAAACTATATTTTATATATATATATATATAAAACTATATTTTATATATATATATAAAACTATATTTTATATATATATATAAAACTATATTATATATATATAAAACTATATTTTATATATATATAAAACTATATTATATATATATATATAAAACTATATTTTATATATATATAAAACTATATTTTATATATATATATATAAAACTATATTTTATATATATATATATATAAAACTATATTTTATATATATATATATATATATATAAAACTATATTTCATATATATATATATATATA
Organism: Acanthosepion esculentum; assembly: GCA_964036315.1. NCBI lineage: Eukaryota > Metazoa > Mollusca > Cephalopoda > Sepiida > Sepiidae > Acanthosepion > Acanthosepion esculentum. The sequence continues at coordinate 60,424,633 of OZ038508.1, read as the reverse complement.
TATATCAAACTATATTTTATATATATATATATAAAACTATATTTTATATATATATATATATATAAAACTATATTTATATATATATATAAAACTATATTTTATATATATATATATATATAAAACTATATTTTATATATATATATATATAAAACTATATTTTTATATATATATATATATATAAAACTATATTTTTATATATATATATATATAAAACTATATTTTATATATATATATATATATATATAAAACTATATTATATATATATATATATATATATATATAAAACTATATTTTATATATATATATATATATAAAACTATATTTTATATATATATATCTATATAAAACTATATTTTATATATATATATATATAAAACTATATTTTATATATATATATATATATAAAACTATATTTTATATATATATATATATATATATATATATATATATATAAAACTATATTTATATATATATATATAAAAAACTATATTTTTTATATATATATATAAAACTATATTTTTTATATATATATATATAAAACTATATTTTATATATATATATATATATATATAAAACTATATTTTATATATATATATATATAAAACTATATTTTATATATATATATATATATATAAAACTATATTTTATATATATATATAAAACTATATTTTATATATATATATATATATATAAAACTATATTTTATATATATATATATATAAAACTATATTTTATATATATATATATATAAAACTATATTTTATATATATATAAAACTATATTTTATATATATATAAAACTATATTTTATATATATATAAAACTATATTTTATATATATATAAAACTATATTTTATATATATATATAAAACTATATTTTATATATATATAAAACTATATTTTATATATATATATATAAAACTATATTTTATATATATATATAAAACTATATTTTATATATATATATATATAAAACTATATTTTATATATATATATATAAAACTATATTATATATATATAAAACTATATTATATATATATATATATAAAACTATATTTTATATATATATATAAAACTATATTTTATATATATATATAAAACTATATTTTATATATATATATAAAACTATATTTTTTATATATATATATATAAAACTATATTTTATATATATATATAAAACTATATTTTATATATATATATATAAAACTATATTTTATATATATATATATAAAACTATATTTTATATATATATATATAAAACTATATTTTATATATATATATATATATATATAAAACTATATTTTATACATATATATATATATAAAACTATATTTTATATATATATAAAACTATATTTTATATATATATATATGTATATATATAAAACTATATTTTATATATATATATATATATATATATATATATAAAACTATATTTTATATATATATATATATAAAACTATATTTTATATATATATATATATATATATATAAAACTATATTTTATATATATATATATATATATATATATATAAAACTATATTTTATATATATATATATATATATATATAAAACTATATTTTATATATATATATATATATATATATATAAAACTATATTTTATATATATATATATATATATATATATATATAACTATATTTTATATATATATATATATATATAACTATATTTTATATATATATATATATATATATATATATTTTATATACATATATATATATATATGTATGTATATATATATATATATATATATATATATATATATATATATATAGACAAATGAATAAAATTTGAAAAATTTTGTGTAATGTTATGTTTATCCACTAAAAGGACTTCATCAGACTAAAGGACGAAATGCATTGCACAGTTTGTTTCCACTTTGTCATTCTTTTGCGTAACATTGTTCTTATATATATTATATATACTTTTCAATAGTACAATGCCCAGGAGGCATTCAAAGTAGAGTATTACGGAATGATATTTTTTAAAGTAGATAGCAATTTACTCAAGACTTGAAGAGGTCATGATTGAAGTATCTCAAAATTTTAAGCCCGATATTTCGTCATAAAAAGTCAAGAATTTTATTTACGAAGAGAGCTCTAAATCAGATTTTCTAATTGTAGGTATAAATATGCCCATCTTGTAAAAAAAATATAGAACTGGAATCTATTACCAAAATTGATATGTGCTTTTTCCAGTACAAGAGAAATAGTAACATAACCATTTATTGTATAATATTTGAACAAAATATTTTGGCAGTCCCTCCATGACAAATAAATATCTTTCAAGAACTTCGGTTGAATAAAATTAACAAAAAATTAAATAAAAGTCCTTTTGAAAGGCAAAAAAGTAAAAATATACCCTAGTTGTTAGAAAAATTAACATCTTTTAGTTTCCTAATCAAATATTATTTGATCAAGATCATCTTAAAAAATTGTTAATTATTTGATTAAAGACCAACTTGAGCAAATATTAATTTTTTATCAAAGATCATCTTAATCAAATATTAATTATTTGATGAAAGATCATCTTAACCAAATATTATTTAATTAAAGATCATCTTAATTAAATGCTAATTATTTGATCAAAGATCATCTTAATCAAACACGCATTATTTGATCAAAGATTATTTTAAATACTAATTATTTGATTGAAAGTCCTCATAACCAAATACTAATTATCTCCAAATGTGAAATTATAGGTAAGTGACTGCAGAATAGTAAATTTTAGCTTTGACCCTTGATCAGGGAAATAAATTAGAAAGACTTATTAGATGGGATAAGTTAAATTAGTACCTGGATATATCTGAGAACCATTTAGGTTTGAACCGGAAATTACTTTAGATTTAGCTTAGTAAGATGAAGCAAAATGGAAAACTCTCCAAATTTCAAGTGATGAGCATACCTTTTGATAAATTAATGTTGCCAAAGTCCAGACAGTATAAGTGTGTTATAGTACACAGTAAAACACACATGTTGCTTTGGGTTTCTGATGACAGAGGGACCTGATCTTTAATGTGAGCCCCACCCTTTTGAAGTGACAAGACAGCACATTGGCACTCAAGGATGAGTGATGAGTATCAGTAATTATGGAGTAATTGAAAACGGAGACAGAGCCACAAGGGTTGGAAATATCAAAAGCTCCTTTTATCGTAGTGATCACAAAGGCCCGCCCTGTATCCAACCCTGTTCCACAGCCATACGGCAAACCAGGGTTTCTCTGTCTGAATGCTAGATAAAGGAAACTTGGTTTTCAAAATCAAATTAGTCTGAAGTGAATCCCACGTGAAGTTGACTCTGGAGTGTTGGGATATTAAATTCCTCGTGCTGAAATAAATTCTTGACAAACTCATGTCGCTAGCTTCTCTACTCCGTTTTAGAATGTAAACCATCTTTAGGATATCATATCAAATCTCTCAAAGTACTTTTTATTGCCATATACCCTGTCCTATCCAGTGAAAGAACTGAATAAAATCTGATTTGCAACTGTTCAATGGCATTTGTTTCTTTATTGATTATACATTATGACACTACACAAACACACAAAAAAAAATCACTTGCAGACTTCCAAGAGTAACAACAACTAAAATGGATAGCACATGTAACTAGAATGAAAAATAATGATATATAATTTTTCACCCAATAAAAGACCCAAGAGCCACTCAAGGTAGTGGGTTACTCAATGATGTTATAGCAGTGTAAGTCGTGCAGTTTATGAGGTTATGAGAGAAAAGACAACAGTTATCCCTAAACTCGAAGATTGTATAGCTGGACACTCATATTTGAGGATACCTGTCTACTAGGGTGGCTAGCCAATCTCAATTGCAGATGCTTGCTCAGGTGCATTTATGTTTATTCAACACCCACAGAGCCCACCTGTAGTTTATAGTGCAACTATGCTGAGCAGATTTAGTTACAGTTTCTGGGAAAGAGCATGTAATCTAGTGTGATCAACAATTTGTACAAGGCCAGCACACTCAAGTCTTCGGCCACGATTACTTGTGACTGTGCTAACACAGCTATTGATGCCCACCCCCAAGGGTTCTGTCTACCACAAGGCTTGGGTTAACCTGTGGTATGGTTTTCAGGCACTTTCCAAAGGTGCTACACACTGGGATTGACCACTCCAGTTTGAATATGAGTGGCCAGTTATACATCCATACATACATACATACATACATACATACATACATACACTAAGGAATAAGCCCCTCCCCCACATACAAAAAAGCTACCACCTGTTTGCTGTATCTATGGCTACATTTTTTGACTTTTGTACAAACAGGATCAGTGTCTACTTTTTTTGACTCATGCAAGCTAGACCAGTGTCTACTAAATATACATACAGACCAGATCTGTGTTACAAACCGCATGTCTACATCTTTGATTCAGGTAAACTGGCCAGGTATCTAATTCTCTTGACATTTCTTTACCCTTGTTTTAAAGTGGACCTTTTTGGACTTTTTTACAAAGTGGACCTGTGCCTACCTTTCTTGACACTCATGAAAACTGGACCTGTGTCAACTGTTTTTGATGCACACGTAAATCAGACATTTATATACCTATTATTTATCAAAACAAAGGATTTTAGTATAAAACAACTTGTAAAGGTCGATATGCCAAAACACAAAACAAAAAAAAGATTATTTACTGCAACATTTCTCGCAAACCTGGAAGATTATAAATGATTTACTATCCAAAACTTCTCTTCTAATTTAAACACAAACGAACAAGGCAGAAAAACTCATATTAATGTGTCACTAATTGCTTTCATGTCTCAGAATGTCTTCAGCAATCTTGAGTCTTTTTAATTGATTTGCAAATTAAATAGTAAACAAAATGCCTGAGATGAAAACTTTGTTTTAAAAACTTTTTCTTCAATTAAATTAGCTTTATGTCTTGGGCCAATATTAGATTATGGCTAGAGCAGCTGACTGGAGGAGGTTGAAGCCAAGGAAAAGTACATGCGTAAAAGTTACAGTAGCAAATTGGGAACTGAAATGGATTTTCATGTCTAGTTGCATAAAGTGGTGGTAATTTAAATTTTCCCAAAATATGAAAAAAAAAAGCTACTTATCAAATTGCAATCATTTCTAATTGATTTCCATTGGTTTTTACATTTTTTTTTCATTGAAGTCAATTACCAATTCAATAACAAATATCTTAATCTATATATTCTTTTAATTTTGGGAAGTGTCGTAATCATTCTAAGATTTTTTCGAGTGAGTGAATTCATTCTGGATTTTTTTTAGTTAATTTACCCCAAAATAAAAATAATCTGAATTTAATAAAATTCACACCAAATTCTCCCAGAATGAGGCCCTTCCATTGCACTCCAGTTAGGTTAGCCTTTGTAATTACCCCAAAATATAGGCGACTCAGGTGTACTATTTCTAAGTGTGGGGTCTGCGTCTCTCAACTTCATAAACAAGCCAAAAAGAGATTTAAAAAATTTTGTTTTAAATTATAAAAAATTCCTTGTAAGTACCTCAAATATCATCCAAACCCCATGCGTGATAGTGGCCACCAGCCTTGCTTGGGGTGATACGCTTAAAAAAAAAAAAAAAAAAAAAAAAAAAACACATATGAAATGTGAATAAGTCCCTGATTTTTGGTAATTTCTCATTCTGAGGGTGGTTGTTGATGTGAGGCAAGTTAGACAAACTTTGTTTTAAAATTTATAATTTCAAGGGTAACAAAAATTTAAAAAAAAAAACAAACTTTGATTTAAAATTTGTACTTTCTTGGGGTGAATTAATATTTGCAATAATTATTTTTACATTATTTAGTGTGAATTAACAGAAAAGATCCATCATTCTTTTTATTATCTGTGATTTTAAGAGGAGTCATAAACATTCCAAAACTTCAGTTTCAAATTCCTTGTAGACTATCAAAACAATCCTGGAAAGAGTCAACAGACAAAGTATCAAATTGCTGGTCATGAAAAAACTATCTTTGATGGTCAGGACACGTAGCAAAAATTGAAGAGTTAAGAATTCCACTTCAAGTATTATTCAGCAAGCTCACTTAATTGGAAAAACCATGGCGTTGCTCTCTTCAAATATAGAAATACCAACTTAAAACAACACTGGGAGTCACTAGACTTGAGCCTAAATCGTTTGAAGCACAAGACTAAGACTGTACAAACTGGTGGTGTTCCATTATGATCAGAATCAAAACTCTGAAGCCACCAGAAGAGAAAAGAAAGAAAATGAAAGAGAAAGGCTTGACAAAAACCAACCTCATTATTAACAAATATTAACAGGCAGTCAATGCTATCGACTCTTCCATGCAAGAATTGGTCCATTTAGTTATTGATGCCATTATGATAAAAGAAGGGATCAGCAAGGAAGAATTCAATACTCCCAACAGCTGTTTGGGAGATGGAATCATTCTTTTATAGTTTGTATTATTACAATAATGTTTTCATCAATCAGTTCTACAACTTTCTGCAGGCATACTTGTACGAACGCAAGAAAAATTAAATAAAAAGCTTAATTGCAGTGCCTTGTCAGCCATCTTTAACAAAACTTGCATGAAAGGGGGATTGCTGCCCAAATACACAATATATATATATATATATATATATATATATATATATATATATATATATGTATGTATGTATATATATATATTTAGTTTACGAAAAACTAGGTAATCCGTATGGGAGAGCTCAATGTAAATCAGAGCTAATAATTTAAATAAAAACAGACCACTTTAAGGTTCCATATAATAAATTATTTCACCACAGCCCTTTTAAAGGACAGCGGATCATCAACTGTCCTTTAAAAGGGCTGTGGTGAAATAATTTATTATATGGAAACTTAAGGTGGTCTGTTTTTAATTATATATATATATATATATATATATTATTTTAAGACATTTTTTTATGTTTATACATTCTTTTTATAGATACAAATATTTAAGTAAATAATCACAAATATAATAAACAGTATTAATGACATTTACCGGCCTGTATGTCTGAGAAATTTTTATAGAAAATATGCGTCCTTCGACAGGAATCAAACCTGTATCCTATAAGGAACTGTCATATAGCCTTATGTGCTTTACTGATTTAGCCACAGAGGAGCATTTCGGTTAGCAAGGTCGATTTTACTGTTTTTAAACTACAATTCTCCATGATTTTCTCTTGTACATTCATATCAGGCTATATGACGGTTCTTTATAGGATACAGGTTCAATTCCTGTTGGATGATGCATATTTTCTATGGAAATTTTTCAGACATTCAGGCCGGTAAATCTTGTTAATACTGTTTATTATAAACAGAGCATTTACTTAAATATTTGTATCAATAAACATAAAAAATGTCTTAAAATAATTGTCGGACTTTGTCCATTTGATAATGTGTGATGTCATATATGTGTGTGTGTGTGTGTGTGTTGATCATTGGCTCCTATCAAAAGCTCATCCGCCCTTTGACGGGTCTTGTTTTACATCCTGTCAGGTGACATGCCACCCTCCTCACCAGCAGAAAAGTGACTGGAGGAGCTACTTTAGACACAAACTACCCATCCACATGGCAGGTAGGACTGGGTCAGTATTTCTATTAAGCTATTCTATGACCTTCAGGTTTATAATCTGTATAAAAAGAAAATAAGGTTCACTTTTTTAAAGTTAAGCAAATCAAAATTGGAAACAGACTGAGATAGATATGTATGGACAGACCAAGATAGATAGATAGGTATGGACAGACCAAGATAGATAGATAGGTATGGACAGACCAAGATAGATAGATAGGTATGGACAGACCAAGATAGATAGATAGGTATGGACAGACCAAGATAGATAGATAGGTATGGACAGACCAAGATAGATAGATAGGTATGGACAGACCAAGATAGATAGATAGGTATGGACAGACCAAGATAGATAGATAGGTATGGACAGACCAAGATAGATAGATAGGTATGGACAAACTGTGATAGATAGATAGATAGATAGATAGATAGATATGGACAGACTGAGATAGATTATGGACAGACTGAGATAGATAGGTATGGACAAACTGTGATAGATAGATAGATAGATAGATAGGTAGGTAGGTTGGTATAGACAGACCAAGATAGGTATGGACAGACCAAGAAAATAGATATATAAATGAACAGACTGAGATAGATAATGAACAGATAAATGATTAAAAACATGTCTGAATGGGTGGAACTAAAGAGAGGACCTCATTTGAACATTTGAAATGGAAATAGCAGTGGTGTCATGATAGACTTGTAGCATTGTGTCTGTGAGGAAAGGGGCTGCAGAGTAGAAAATATGTCATCCCTGTGTAAATGATTGTCTGGAAAGTGAGAATTGAGCAACTCTAGCCCAGAGATGGCAGCAATACTTCATTTTTTGGTCTAATCCGATAAAGCGTAGCAGTGGAATCTGGTACTTTCTGGTACATTCTTTATCTTTTCTTGTCCAGCTTAGACTTGATAAACGATTCATCTTGTAACAAGACAATGATCCAAATTATTCTTCAAAATCCACCTCGGAGGAATGATTTAAGAAGAATAAGCTTATGGTAACAGAATGACTTTCTCAATCCACTTCAGACATTTGTGGCATGAATATGGAAATTGCTGTCCCTAAATAGAAGCCATCGAATTTGCATGATTTGGAAGGATTCAGTATAGAAGATTGGACAGAAATGCCATTAGAGTGATGTAGAAGCCTTTTCAAAAGCTATTGGAAATTAGCAGTGACTGGAGCCAAGATAACCTTAATGAAAGATACCTCCCAAAAGCTCAGTAAACTATTAAGAAACAGGAAAAACAAAGAAAAGAATACTGGAACTTTATGCAATATCAGGCATTCTATATGACAGCAAATGCTGGACAAGCTCCTCACAAACAGAGCTTACAGCTATATCACATTTAAACATCAGTTCACATACAATCACCAAAAGTAAGCAATTTCAGGCCTGGTCAGTACCTAGATGGGTGACCACTTTGGAATACCTGCTGCTGTAAGTTTGATGTGCAGGTGTGTAATGGATAATGCTTTGGAATTGTTAATTGGAGAACTGAGTTCCAATTCCAGTTGGGTTCATTATATTCATTTATGTGCAAAAACTATATGATAGGTATGAATCTGCCTCTTCCCCCCCAGCTATAGGTTAATTAGTAAGACTTGTATGTATCACTAAATCATTATTATTTCCAAATAACTTCTTACAATCTAAAAATATTTTCTGGCTTTAAATAACATGCAATGGGTTGATAACCCATAAAAAGCAAATCAATCAAAGAAATACTGATTAGCTACATAACCTATATTAGGCATTTCTTTTAGATTTATTTACATTCTCAGGAATATAAATATATAGGAACTACAGTGACCAAAATGTGAGGGATCATTTTATATAATGATTGTAATATAGAATTGATTCTGTACTTTATATATTTTTTTTTAAGCATTTCACCCCAAGCAAGGCGGGAAGCCACTAGCACACAAGGGGTTACAGAGAGTTGGAGCCAGAGCAAAGAGGAGTGATAGAGGAAAGGATGAAGAGAAGGATAGGGGATAGATCAAGGCATCTGGAGGCGTTGATTGACATTACATTGAAACAGTTGGGGATTATAGCTATCAGGGAAACAGGAAAAGAGGAGGGAGTTCCACAGGCGAGAAGTGCGAGACGTGAAGCTATTGGAGTAGAAGAGATGGCTACATTTAACAGTTTCAACAGTGAAAGGCTGAGAGCGAGATGCCAGCCTAGTTGAACGCTTAAATTAATGAAGTCTGGAAACCAGCGAAAGCAGTTTATCGGAACAGTTACTGTGAAAGTATTTGTAAAAAAGACAGCGGGAGGCGACTGCACGTCTATGAGAAAGCAACTGCAGACGAGAGGCCAGATCAGGGCCAATTACATTGGATATCCATCTCTGGACTTTATCAAGGACCTTGAGACAAACAGAAGGGGCTCCAGACCATATATGGCAGCAATACTCCATGCAAGGGCAAATGGTTGATCCATATTATAATTTCTTGTTTGTTTATCAAATTCTGATAAGGTATGAATCCACCTCTTCTCCCGACAGTTACGATTTGTATTACTAAATTATTATTATCTCCAAAAAAAATCATTACAATCTAAAAATATTTTCTGCCTGCAAAGGGTTGATAAACTGTAAAAAACAAATCCATCAGTCTCACAAACAGAGAAGGGATTTGAGGCAATAGAAATGTGTTTCTAAGAAGGATGCTGAAAATACCAAACATGTGAGCAACAATGAAGTTTCAAAGAAAATGGAAACAAAAAGTATACTTACACCTAGCATCAGAAAGTGACAGTTGAAATTTCAAGGACACATAATGAGGGCTTGAAGAATTTGACACTCACAGGACAAGAGGTAAGACTGACAAGAGAAATCCGTGAAGCCATTAGTTCCCTTCTAAGCTGATGATAGAAGTACTTACTTCTGATAGGTTCGATAAAATCAAATTGGCAGCTGATCTTGAAAATGATATTCAATCTGTTGTTAACTGGGGCAAGAAATGGCTTGTTAGTTTTAACACCTCCAAAATCAATAGGAGTTCGATTTTGGAGGTGTTAAAATTAATAAATCATTTTAAAGAACATTTTTCCATTCCATCATCATGTCTGATGCCAACATCCAAGAGATCAAGCCACTGTGCGTTCTTGGTGATACGTTTCCAATTGACATGAAGTGGAGCAATTCATTGAATTACTTGCTAACTCTGCTGATAGAAAAGTTGGTTCACTATGTTCCGCTTGACAATTTTTCTTGCCAGAACCTATCTTGGATATTTATAAGCCTATCATTCATCTGTGCATGAAATATTTGCAACATCTGGTCTGGTGCTTCTATATTATATCTAGAAATTCTTGACAAAATCTAAAGAAGAATCAGCAATGTTATCGGTCCTGACCTGGCATCTTGGCTTCAGTCACTTTCCTGTTACTAGTCATACGTTTCATACATAGCTTTCTTGTGTTTTTTGCGCTAATGATAATTGTTCTGATAAGCTTTCCCCATTATACATTGTCTTCATAAATTTAAATACAGTACCAGATTGGCAGCTAGATCTCACAATTTCCCTGTTGAAATCGCAAGATGTAACAATAAGTTCTTTGCTAATAGTATCTTCTCCTACACTTCCTGCCTGTAGAAATCTCTTTCAGCTTAACTATGATTTTCAAAGATTTAAATACAATGTCAGCTGTCATCTGTCTCCTTGAAACTTGTTCTTTTATTGTTCTCTCTGTTTTTCCCTTCTCAGAAACACCTTTGAATTCTAGTGGCTTTTATCAACTTGTCTGAGCTGACATGAAGTGAAAAGAGTATATTGAATCAAGTGCTAAGTCTGCAGCGAAGAAAGTTGGTTCCCTATGTCATTCTAGACAATTATTCTTGCCAGAATCTATCTTACAGATTTATAAGTCTACTGTGAGATACACACAAAAACGGGAAGTTTACGTCCCCTAGCGTCATTTCTGTTTACCCTATATTATTCCCCTTTATCCCTGCTGTAATAAAATTCCAAAATGTCCACCGTGTGTTCCTTGTTTATTAAATGCAATTGACTATATCTATTTCATCCTCCCTCAATACATCACATCTACCATTCGTCCATGCTTTGAATATTGCTACCACATATGGTCTGGTGTTCCCGCTATATATTGAGAGATTCTTGATAAAATCCAAAAAAGAATCTGCTATGTTATTGGTCCTGACCTGGCATCTCGGCTTCAGTCCCTTTCCCACCACCATAACATAGATTCTCTGTGTTTTTTTTTTTCTATAAATACTTTCATGTTAATTGTTCTGATGAACTTTCTGGAAGGGTACCTAAACTTTATGAATTTAAGTGCAGTACTGGATTGGCAGCTAGGTCTTATCATGTTACAGATGAAGTGGCAAGATATAACCCTAAGTTCTAAGCAGTTTCTTCTATCAAACTTCTTGCTTGTGAAACTATCTTTTGACTTCTTGCTTTCTGGTCAACTTTGATCTTCAAAAATTTAAATGCAATGTGAATCTACAACTTTCTGTCTTTTGTTGCTCAGAGTCATTTTTGACATTTTCCATCACTCTTTGTCTCTGTTCTGCCATCCATTCACAGAAACTCATTATGTAGATTAGTGACTTCTCTTGTTTTCATCATATCCTTTGAGTGTTAAATTCTCTAGGCCATCTTTCCTCATAGAATGATTTGATTAAGTGTGATGAAAAGCAGGTAAAATTAAGGCGAAGAAATACTAGTCAAAACTGAAGAATGTTTGACAAAACTTCATCTCATAAAAAGTTAAGGTAATATTACTTTTGACACATCTAAATGAAAAGAAATAGCAATTAAGATGAAGAAATACTTGTCAAAAATTAATAATGGTTGACAATGCTTCATCTAATAAAAATTGAAAATAATATTTAAATGTAATTTCAATTGTTATCTTGTCTTCTTAACTCCTGTTCTTTTATTGTTCTCTCTCCTTAATGTTTTTGTTTTCCTCATATTTTTCACACTCAGTAACTCCTAGTGTTTTAGCTGTTTTATTGTCTTAATGTGAAATGATTAATAAAAAAGATGAAAGAAACCCTAGTCAACAATTAATAATGGCTGACAATGCTTTATCCAATAAAAATTCAAGATAATATTACAACTATCACTACTAGATGAAAAGCAAAGGAAATTAAGATGAAAGAAATTCTAGTCAACAATTAATAATGACTGACAATACTTCATCTAATAAAAATTCAAGATAATAATACTGTCAAATTGTGTATATAGCTTCTTGGGTTGCAGTGGTAAGTTGACATATTATAATATATAAAAGAAAGGAGGATGGAACGAGAGGTTTACAACATAAAAAAGTTTATTCACCAACTGATTATACAGCAGAAAAAAAATAAAAGAAGTATTTAATTATCCCTTTTTTGAGAGAGTTCCTTAAAAAGGGAGATAACTGTATTCACAGTTTACTCTAACAAATACTACTAACACAACGAGATGAAAAGCAAATGAAAATAAAATGACAGAAATCCCAGTAAAAACTTAATAATGGTTAACAATGCTTCATCTAATAAAAATTCTAAATAATATTACTATTTATACTGCTAGATTGAAATTAAAATGGAAGAAATCAAAACTTAATAATGGTTGACAATGCTTCATCAAATAAAAATTTGAGGTAACATTTAAAAGCAATTCTGTCTTCTAAATTCCTGTTCTTTCATTGTTCTCACTCCTTAATAATGTTTTTGTTTTTCTCATATTCTTTTGCACTCAGTAACTCCTTGTTTCTTAGTGGCTTTATTGCCTTGCTTGGAGTGAAATGATAGCAAATAACCCCATGAAGCCATTCTATTTGATTTGCTTGCAGCTTCCATTCAGGATCAGATAATTTCCTGTGGTCAATGAGATCTAATTAGCAGTCGGGGAGTTTTTTTTGCTCTTTTTATGAAAAGAGAAAGATAAGAAAGAATTCATTGAAAAGCCAAAAATATTTCACATGAGCCACAAACAACCAGAACATTGTGAAACAAATCTGTTTATCTCAGTGATTAATGTCCATTGTTGAACAGGCTGAGTAGAGTAATTTGACCCAACCCCGGCTATGGGAGCAATCACTTGAGATCAAGTCTCACTTGATACAATTAATTTTGTTTCTCTATCATTTGGGCGTTTGTCAAAGACTAAGAATCGGGGAAATGAAAACAGCAGGGGTGAAGTGGGTGTAAAGTAAATTGTGGTGTCTGTAACGGCAGATGATGGAGTAAACATTTATTATAAAAAAAAAATGAATTAGAGTTGACAAGCTAGAAACACATAATCATCGAATGACACATAAACTTTTTGCGCCAATCGTACCTCACTCATGGAGAAGATACAAGGGAGACAACTTCACGTTGATTAACATAAACAATAAAAAGAAATTAAAAAAAAACAAGACCAGATAACCGAAGACATGGTCAGTGGAACAAGAACAATCTCACCGCCCCAATAAAGAAAAGTTTCAGTTAAAAATTCCCTGAAGATTATTCAGATCTATAGACAACTGATGATGTCTGGGAAGCACGACTGAAATGTTGTGATAGTAACAGTAAAGACGAGTGAAAATAGTCTAAATGTAAATAATGCAAATAGACTGCTTGATTGATTCATTTTTTATGGCTTATCAGCCTTTTGTAGGTTATTTAAAGCCAGAAATATTTTTAGATTGTAAGAATTTTTTTAAAAATAAAAATGATTTAATGACTCAAGTCTTACTAATTAACCCATAGCTGGGGGAGAAGAGGTGGATTAATATCAAATCAGAAATTGATAAGAAATTAAAATGTGGATATAAAGTGGGGAATCGATACTATATTACAATCATTTTATAACAGATCCCTAAACTTTGTGGCCAGTTTCTATACATTTATAGTCTAGAGAATGTAAATAAATCTAAAAGACAAACTGTGTAGCTAATCAGTATTTCATTGATTGATTGATTCATTCATTTCCTACGGCTTATCAGCCTTTTGCAGGCTATTTAAAGCCAGAAAATATTTTTAGTGTGTAAGATTGTTTATTTATGGGGGGAGATAATAATGATTTATTGATACAAGTCATAGTAATTAACCCATATCTGGGGGGGAAGAGGTGGATTAATACCTTTCCCAAAGGTATTTGTGTGTGTGTGAATATAGTGAACCCAATGAAATTTGACTCTCCAATTAACAATTCTGAGCCATTATTCATTACAGCACCCACACATCCAAGCTTACAGCACTTAGTATTCTCAAGTGGTCACCCATCTAGGTACTGACCAGGATCAATGTTGATTAACTTTGGTGATCATACAGGAACCAGTGTGCCTGTAAGCTTAATAATGTTCAATATGCAGACCATTTGATCCTGTGCCTTTTTTTTTTACTTGAGTCACCTTTTCAAGAATCTGCAATCTTATTGGTCCTGACCTAGCATCTCGACTTCAGTCACTTTCTCACTATTGTAATGAAGCTTCCCTATTCCTTTTCTAGAAATACTTTAATGGTAAATGTTCTGATAACATTCTCTCCCCTATGCTACCTAAACTCCATGAATTTAATCCCATTACCAGATTGGCAGCAAGGTCTCATTAATTTACAATCGAGTTGGCTAGATTTAACCATAAGTTCTATGCTTACAGTTTCTTTTCTCACACTTATCGCTTGTGGAAATCTTTTCTGGCTTCTTGCTTTCTAGTCATGTTCGATCTTCAAAAAGTTAAATGAAATGTCAATCGCTATCTTCTGTCTTATTAAATTTTGTTCTTTTATTGTTCTCACTCCTTAATAATATTTTTCTTATATTATTTCACACTCAGTAACCCGCTGTGTGTTAGTGGCTCTATTGCCGTGCTTGGGGTGAAATGATTAAAAACAATCCTCTCAAGATTACAGTCACCCTGCGCATTTAGCTACCACACTTCTCCCTTCCAGTCTACTTTCCAGGTATATCTTTTGATACAGCTGTCTATGAACAGCCAGCCCTTTCAGCAATGACCTTCTGTGGCTTACCCTCCACAAAGAGGTGGATATCAATGAATGTCTTCAGGACACCTGTCAAGTCAGCAGTCTTTCCATGATTGTGGTTGTGTACTCAACCAAACTGAGGGATTCAAAGTATTAATACTGCATAGGGTTTGACTCAAACTTTAAACGGAATATTCAGCAATCTTGAACTTTCATGCACAGAGAAAAAAACAGAGAGAAAAACTGAGAAAAAACAGAAAAACTTGAACTTTCATGCATAGAAAAAAAAACAGAGAGAAAAACTGAGAAAAAACAGAAAAACTTGAACTTTCATGCATAGAAGAAAAAAACAGAGAGAAAAAAACAGAGAGAAAAAAAAAACAGAGAAAAAAACAGAGAAAAACTGAGAAAAAACAGAAAAACTTGAACTTGAACTTTCATGCACAGAAAAAAAAACAGAGAGAAAAACTGAGAAAAAAAAACAGAGAGAAAAACTGAGAAAAAAAAAGAGAAAAAAACTGAGAAAAAACAGCAAAAAGAAAAACAGAGAAAAATTAGAGGAAAAACAAAGAGAAAAAAAAAACAGAAAAAAAATCAGTGTCAAAAGGACAGTTTTTTCTTTGACACGGCATTTATTTTAACAACCTTCAATCCTTGGGCATCATCTGTGAGAAAAGGAAAACATGACACAATTCACTCCACCAGAAATTTGGAAACAGCATGCTTGGTATTTGCACATGGAGCTCCAAGATTTCAGAATTTTTGGGTGTCAAGGACAGTGCAAAGGATTCAGAAAGAGTTGGATGAGTCTAATGAACTGAAGGCGTGGTCAGTGGAACAGGAACACTCCGCCCTCCCCAATAAATAAAAGTTTCAGTTGAAAATTCCCTGAAGATTATTCAGATCTATAGACACCCGATTAAGCCTGCGAAGCATAACGACTGAAATGTTGTGATAGTAGCAACAAAGATGAGTTAAAATAGTCCAAATGTGATTAGAAATGTAATTAAACCTAAACATATGAAAGTAAATTTATACATTTTCTTTGTTCTTGACAACTGACAACAAAAATAAGAAACATTGTTTATTTATTTATGAGATTGTTTATCTACACTATTTATTTATTATGTTTTTATTGGAATGGTTGATAAAAAATTGGGTAACTGCCAGTCAATTTAAACTTTATAAAATAGTAAATAACAACAAGTTCCTTAGAGTTGGTCCACGTATTTTAATAATTTAGTAAATGTTTATAGATAAAAAATGTTTGCATTATAAATTGGTAAATGATAAATATTGCATTGTATTAGTTTTTTTAGAAATTTGTAAATATAAAATTATTCTTGTAACTAAACAATCTAATAAATAAATAGTGTTTAATATTTTTGTTGTCAATTCTCAAGAACAAAAAATTTATAAATTCATTTTCATTATATGTTTAGGTTTTATTACAATTCTAATCAATGTTTTTTAAAACAATAAACATTGTCATCAATAGTGTCAGGTGAACAAAATATACATATAGAATACCTTGACTTTACAAATTTAAATGCAGTACTTGATTGGCAGATAGGTCTCATAATTTAGCCCTAAGTTCTATGTTAACAGTTTTTTCTGTTGCACTTCTTGTTTGGGGATCTCTCTTCTGGATTCCCGCTATCCTGTCAACTGTTAAACTTATGCTGGACTTTAAAAAAATCTGCAAATGGGTATGAAAAGACTCCTTGCTTGAGCAAATGTTGCAAAGACTTCCTTGCAGATGTGGAATGGTTTCATTAGCTATCAACTTGTTTTTGGCAACAATCCAAATTTACCCAATATCATGACAGAAAAGATCACAGCATTGCAAGGTGTGAAATTTCGAAAACTCATTTCGATGATCTGTACTCTGCAAAGAGGGCCTTTATAAAGTGTGAAGCTGGTGAAAAGATTCGCAAAGCATTACATCACCATATTAGAGCAACCGAGGAAGTATTCCAATCAGGGGATAGAGTTTTCTACAAACATGATGGGAGCAATAAGTGGTTTGGTCCAGGTAAAGTTATTTTTCCGGATAACAGAATTGTTTTTGCGTGACATGCGGGAACATATGTACAAGTATCTACAAGGAGACTTGTTAAAGACAACCCCCATTCAGAAGATGACAGCCTTGATGAAGAAAGTGAAAATGGCAAGCAGACCAACTGTCTACCATCAAATGAAGTCACTGCTGATAATGCAGAAGAGGTAACAGAAATTATAACCTATGTTCCGGATAATTCTATTCAGACTGAGACAAAGCAACCAGAACAGACAGAAGTTTAACCTCAGGATTCATCTCTGATTTTAAGAACTGTGCTCAGCAACCACTAGTAAACTTCTGCTGGATTTACCTTTTTCACTCTGGACACCTTCACTCCCAAATGGCCTCTCTCTTCTCTCTGAATGGCATATATATATATATATATATATATATATATATATATATATTTGTGTATTTAGGAAGCAATCATTCTTTCATGCACATTTCATTAAAAATGACTGACAAGGTGTTTTTATTTAGTTTTTTATATAATTTCTCGTGCGATCTAATAAAGTTTTTCTTTTCAGAGGATAAATTATATAAAAACAGTCCGAATGTTCTTTTTTTTTTTTTCTATTTCTAATTCTAACAGTTGAAATATAATCCTTGAAAATGGCTAAATGTATAGCCGAAAGCGCTCGGATAAAAAGAACATTCGGACAGTTTTTATATAATTTATCCTCTGAAAAGAAAAACTTTATTAGATCGCACGAGAAATTATATAAAAAACTAAATAAAAGCACCTTGTCAGTCGTTTTTAATGAAATATATATATATATATATATATATGTATATATATATATATATATATATATATATATATGCACAAATGAGAGAAAGAACAGACGAGGTAAAAATCCACAGTTCATAGCATTTATTTTTAAAAAAAGTCAAGCAAAATATTATTATAATATTTTTATTATAATAAATTACAATAAAAACATTTTATATTACTACACAAAAACTTTCATGTTTCAGTACTATGATGGTACTTCATCAGGCGATAGTAGATAAGTAATGATAAATGATTTATTAGGCAGATTTAAAAAACGTAGAAAAAAGGTAAAGATTTGTTGTTTAAATCGCCCTGATAAATCATTTTTATCATTAGTTATCTGATATTGCCTGATGAGGTAACATGAAAGTTTTTTTGTAACAATATAAAATGTTTTTATTATAATTTATTATAACAAAAACTTATTATTATTATTTATATATATATATATATATATATATATAATAAATCAAGAAGAAAACCTTACAGAACCATTTAAGTTATAATTTATTTTGTGAATATTTCTATATATTCATCTCTTCAGACACAAAATTCTTAATAAATGTGATCAGATTTGAAAGAAATGCAGCTAATTGACTGATATGGCCTGCTATTTTATGGTGGTCTGATGATTGCATATATAAGGCTAGCTCAGTGATTGGCCAATAATGATAATCTTATAGCTATTCCCATGCAAATAATTTAGCAGTATCACCTGTGTATACATGCCTTTTCCAAACTGCCATTTTGCCAAGGGGAATTAACTCAACATCAACTATGTTCATCAAAAATTTAAATGCACTATCACTCATCATCAGTCTCTTTGTATACTGTTCTTTTATTGTCCTCTCTGTTTCTTTCATTCTCATTAACCCATTGTATCCTACTTGCTCTTATTTCTTTGCTTGAAGTGAAACAATTTTTAAAAAATAGATTAAAGAAAAAAACTAATTTACACTTTCAGAAAAAAGGTGAAAAATACTGAACTTCTCCATGAAGTTAAATTTCTTTTAGTTGCACTTGTATTTATATATCTACAAATATGTATCTTATATATAATCTATATTTATTAGATATTTAGTAGAGTAGATAGGTTTGCCTATTGCCACGGTTCACAGTCGTCCCTAGTCTTTTGAAAAGGACTAGAGCTTTTTTCCTTGTTTCCTGTTTCGGGTTCCTAAAGTCTTTTCCTTCTCTTTCCTCCCCAGTAATAGTTCTCTTATTGTCTTCTCTCCCTAATAGAATTTTTTTTTAATATGCCAACAAATATATATATATATATATATATATATATATATATATATATATATATATATAAATTCTATAAATGTTTTTCAATCGACTTTTTCACATTAAATCCCCAAAATGTTCGTAATAAGGTTTTTTAAAAAAAACTTTAACATATAATTAAATTACTTTTAGACTGTTTAAACAAAAAAATTTGCGAAATCTCAAAGTAAAGAAAAAAACAACGCCTATTCCAATGGAAGTCAATGACACTTTATTACAACTTCTTTTTCTTTTTTTTTCTCTCTTTTTCTCTTTTTCTTTTTATGCTTTTTGGTATATCCCCCTCCTCTATCAAGATATAACTTCCGTTAACAGATTTAAAGTGTCACTGTCTAGATTTCAGCGAAAATTTAAATTTGAAACAATAGAAATGTTACATCTAATTCAATGCTGTCTCTCTACCCCCTACACTGCTCCCACTTCGTTAATTTCCTTATTATTGCCCGTCGTAAATGTGTAAATTTATTTTCATTTTTTCATTTCAACATTTGGAAATAAGTCTGATGATCCACTGCCCTTTAAAAGGGCTGTGGTGAAATAATTTATTATATGGAACCTTAAAGTAATCTGTTTTTATTTAAATTATATATATATATATATATATATATATATATATATATATATATATATATACTTATGAATAAAAAGTATTCTTTGTAACAAAAATATATCATTAACTTTTAAAAATCTTATGATGATGATGTTGTTAACACTGTTAACTCACCTGTTGGAATATAGGGCCCCAGCCTCACCATGTTTGTGTTTACAGTCACACCATGCTCAGCTGTGGTTTCAATAGCAAGTATGTTTTATAAGTTAGAGTTGCTAGCTCATTGTCAATTCAGAGATTTCCTTCTTCTAGATAGGTTGCCAACAAAAGCTTAATAGCCCACTTTGTCCTGCATTTTAACCTCGTGCTGGTGGTTGAAAAAATAAATTCAAGGTTATTTGTGTGAAAATGAATGCAATAGCCTTGACTGGAACTTGAATTTAATGCACCAAACCCACTTTCTATACTGAGAACCATTACAGTAACATTCATATGGAGCTTTTTAATTTCAGGTTTTTTTGGGGGGGTTGATAAACATGAAGATATTAATAACAGTTATAAAAACACACTGATAAGCTTTTTTCCTGGTACCCCAACTACTAATTTAAGCATGCTACTACGTTGGCATCTAGGTCCCGCTCTTTTACTTTTGAAATAGCTAAATGTAACTGCCACTTCTACTCCTACTAACAGTTTCTTTTCTCGCACTTCCCACCTGTGGAACTCCTTTCTATTTACTTGCTTCTTTGATAACTACAAACTTCAAAAGTTTAAATGCAATGTGAATTACCATCTTTTAGCTTCTTGTCCTTCCCTCAATCCTCCCTATATTCAGTCTTTTCTCTCACTCCCTGCACCCCCCTGCATACTAGTGGCATTCCTGCATTGGCTGTGGTTTGACCTAGAGAGGGATAGGCCCCGACATGTCTACTTGCCTAAGATGTGCTAGGCACGAATACCTCGCTGGCATTAAATCCAGATGTGGATAGAATGATTCAGATGCTGAGCTGTGCAGTGACCCTATGACTATACCTGACCGTGGGACTGATGACGGGGACGAGAATGAGTCCAGATGGCTGAATAAACTGAAAGCTGATAATAATCTTTGATGGTGTCTGGTAATCTCACAGTTGAAAAAATTGTTAACCAGGATTGACCAGACTTGGCTGTGAGTTGAAGCAGTATTGATTCATTGATTGATTAACTGATTGACTGACTTGAACGCTTGTAGGAGAGTTTTAGTGACAGAGTAATGCACTGAAAGCCGAGAGATCTAAACAATCCAAAATAAGAACACCTATCACAGAAAACAGTGTCTACTTTCAAACTAGAATAAAATATTCTTCAAATTTTTGTGATAAATAACTCTAAGAAATAACTCTGTTTATGCCATTTACATTGTTTGGACTGCTGTCCTCATCTTTATTGTCATATTCACAATGTTTTGGACATTCTGGCCTTCATCAGGTGATGTACATTTGAATTTCAACCCAAACCCTTTATTTAGTCCACGAACTGTGGGGATGACAACACGTGTGTAACTTCTGTCTGTGATTGGACTTGTGATATTACAGAGTGACTTACTCCCTTTTATAACAGGAACAAAACATTATGAAATCAATCTATGTTCATGAAAAGCCTCCTCAGATTAACTTTCATATGGATTTCATGCATGGTGCCAAACTTGTTCAGAAATCTCCAAATTCTCAGCTGTATAAAACTGCTTCTAAGATCAATGGCTAAAAATGTCTTTGAGCAACTGAAGCAAAGAAAGATCATTCTTATTCAAACCTCATGGACTGGTGCTGCAAAATTATAAAGGACTGTACCAAATAACAGAAACCACATCACTGGATAACTTTCAACAACAAAAACAGCAAGTACTAACATCTATAGCACATGAGACAGCTAGATATAACTAAGTTCTATGCTAACAATTTCTTTTCTCACACTTCTCACTTGTGGAACTTCCTTTCAAGCTCCATGCTTTCCAGCCAATTTTAAGTAATGTTAGTAATGTTTCTGTTTTTAATTCTTCCACACCCAGTAAGCCTTTGTGTCTTAGTGGCTTTAGTGCCTTGCTTGGGGTGAACTTGATTAAAAAGAAATTCTTGGAGAGAAAATAATAACATAATCAAGATGTCAACATTCTGCACTCCAGGGTGCAATGAGTAAATTGTCGCCATTTTATATTTTTAATTTTGTGCATGCACATTATTTGTTGTTGATTTTGTCGACTGCACAGTAACGCACCATCAGTGAGAAAAAGAGCACCATGTTGCAATTCTCTCTGCCAGAAACAGCATGCTGTTTGGCATTCAACATGGATGCTCCAATACAAACATTTCAGAGTGTTCGGATGTTAATCTGAGAACAGTGCAGAGGATTCGGAAAGAGTTGGATGAGTCTAATGGTGATTATGAAGGTGTTTGACGTGATCACAAGTGATGGTGATGTTATGTCTCCATTCATCTTCTCACAGGGTCTCGTTCACAACACAGAGGCCTACATCAAGTGCCTTGAGGTGACAGTGCTGCCTTGGGTCAAGAGGGTGGCTGCCGGAAGACCCTATGTCTGCACCATGCCACACAAGCAGGAGAAGCCAGTCATGGCTGTCAGACAATTTCTGCATCCATATCACCCCTTACATCTGGCCACCTAACTCCCCAGACTGCAACCCCCTTGATTATTATATGCGTGACGCAGTTGAGCAAGTGACCAACTCCTTGTAACATCAAAGATGAACTGAAGGCAAGGATTATGGCAGCATTCACCAACTTAAACAAGGAGACCATTCAGAAGAGTTGCAGGAGATTCTGAAGTCATCCGAAGGTTGTGGTTTTTGCATAATTTTGATGAAAACTTCAAACAAAAAGTTAGGAAGGGCTGATGAAACCTCCATCAGTACTAGAAAGAACAACAACAACGAACTTGAAATCTGTTTTCCTGAAAAATTGTTTTAAGAGAAAGATTTTATAACTCTCAACTAAAAGAAGCATCTCTTTTCCTATTTAACCCATAACAGCATAGTAACGCACCATCAGTGAGAAAAAGAGCACCATGTTGCAGTTCTCACTGCCATAAATTTGGAAACAGCATTTGGAATGTAAAACACACACACACACCAATACACTAATAAAATTGTTTGAAATTATCAGACAATTTGCTATGTTTTTTTTATTGTTATTATGCATGTTTGTTTGTACCGTTTTTCCTTTTGAACACAAGCCCAAATTTATAACTCCTGTGGTGTCAGTGAATACATTCACAGTATAGAATGAGTGAATTAATGATAATTATAATTTGTATATTGAATTATAATTATATTTGACACTATAATTACTTACATTATTTAGACTGGTATCCTCATCTTCATTGTCATATTCATGATATTTCAGCTGTTGTACACTCCAGCCTTCTTCAGGTGATATATGTTGGAATTTCGAACCAAACCCTTTATTTAGTTCACGGGGGTAGATCGTTTTAGTTCCATTAACTATTTGCACTATTTCCATTGTTCAGACTGTTGTCCTCATCTTTATTGCCATATTCACCTTCAACATCTATCTTTCTGAAATGAAGTATTGTAACTATTTACACTATTTACATTGTTCAAACTGTTGTCTTCATCTTTATTGTCATATTCACAATGTTTTGGATGTTGTACACTCCAGCCTTCTTCAGGTGATATATGTTGGAATTTCGAACCAAACCCTTTATTGAGTTCACGGGGGTAGATCGTTTTAGTTCCATGTGCCATGTCTTTTCTGGATGTCTCAATTTCAGTTAATTCCCTTTAGTAACTGAACTCTCCAAGTTTTTGTTCACCTCTGCAGTGGCCAGGTATTGAACTCACAATTCTTTTGAATCAAGTCACTGGATTACCAAAGCTTTTATCCACACTCTACCCCAATGAACTAAATAAAGGGTTTGGTTTGAAATTCCAACATATATCTCCTGAAGAAGGCCAGAGCGTACAACATCCAAAACATTGTGAATATGACAATAAAGATGAGGACAACAGTCTGAACAATGGAAAGAGTGTAAATAGTTAAAATACCTCATCTCAGAAATATAGAAAGAAATAACTCTGAAAATTATCTGGGAAGTGTTTTAATAAGTCACTGTAGAGAACCATTTTTATCTTCCATCAGCATGGCTGATGCTAACCTCCATGAGAGCAAATCTTTGTACCGTCTTAGGCTTCCATTTTTTACTGACTAGGAAAGTTGGTTCACTATGTTGTGCTAGACAATTTTTTTCATCAGAATCCATCTTGCACATTTATGAATCTACCATTCGTCTGCACATTGAATTTTGCTGCCATGTCAAGTCTGGCGCTCCTGCTATATATTTCAAGATTCTTGACAAAATCCAAAGAAGGGTCTGCAATGTTACTGGTCCTGACCTGGCAACTCGACTCTAGTCACTTTGCCACTGCCAAACAGATTAAAATGCTTACTATGCACTCAAAATTACACAAACTCATACACGTTATCTACCCAAAACTATATGTATATGCACATAAATCATACACATGAATGCTGCTTAACAGGACAGATTCATATGAGGTCAGCTTAACCAATGAGAAACAAACACAAAAATACCAAAAGTTTCTTTTCTCATCCATATTTCATTTTCTGAGATGCAAGATGTGCGAGTAAAGAATGTCTGAATAAAAGTGAAAGTTACATCTAGCTATTTCAAAATTAAAATGGTGATTCCTAATTGCCAATCTTGTATCACGCTTAAATTCATTTAGTCAAGGCACTAGGGAAAAAGAGAAAGAGGATAAACAAATAAAAAAATCAATGACTTATCTTCTTAGATGGACATTCACAGACACAGCTCTGCATTTCAAAGGGAGATAAATCTAGTGAATTTATTAACAGGTATTACATATATTAATAATTTATTGATGCTTATCGCATCTACTTCTCCCTAGCTATTGTGATGATGGTCAAACCAAGAGTTCTCCAAAGGAGCTAGCTTAAATGCCACTCAATAGGGCAGATTTTACGGTAGCTTAAAATTTTAAGCTAGCTGCAATTTTGAATACAAAAGGAAAATATGCATTACTCCCCTTGAACTATGAAAGTAATGATAATGGCTAGTATAATATATTAATATATATTTTTAACCTCACATAATCTGGCAACCCTGAATCTGAACTCAATGAAAATCGTTCTCTGCGCCAAAGTTTTCTAGAGCTTTTGAATGAGCTCTGAATCATTGAAATCAGACCGGTGGGAGCGGAGGGGTTGCTTGGATACACACAAACACTATACTTTATATATAAGATATTTCAGTAATTTATTTAAAATAAATATAAAAATTTAAATATCACACTGCATTGAATGTGCTGATATTACAGATACAGGACAACTCATTACCGCCAACTCAACACCATTGACTCAACAACATGCAAACTATCAAATGTTTTTGTCGACTTTTTAAAAACAATTTATTAAGGATCATTTTTTAAAATATAACTTTTTAAAACTGAATAAAAGTAATTTATTAAAGATCGTTTTTTAATATATGACTTTATTTTTAATTTAAAAAATTATTGAAAATTGTATGCAATTCACCTCAAATATTTAATTGGAAATTGTTGAGAAAAAGAAGTTAAAATCTCCAAAATTCTTTCATCTACTTTCATAGACTTCTTCAATTTAGGGGGGGGGGGCGGATGACTTCCAATTAATTGCTTGAAAAATGCACCTTGGTTTCTTTGCACCTTTTACAGCACCATATTGAATCGCTATATTGTGGGGTGCCTCATCCCCAGCTTTGTGTGCAGTCTCCTCTTTGCCACTTCAGCATAATTATTTGTCCAATCTTTTTTGTGCAACATTCTCTCGTAAATATTCCACATTTCCAAAAAGGAAATGAAGGTGGTCTTCTACCAATTCCATGTCAATTTGGTCTTCCAGTATAGTTACCTTGAAGCAATGCAGCAAGTTGTTTGAGTCAGTCCACAGAGGGGCAACAATGTAAGTATCAATATGTTACAGAGGAACAAATGCTGAACTTAATATCATCTTGGCTTTGAAACTTTCAAAATCTCTACAACACAAAGCCGGTCTAAGAGATGTGCACACTATGATGATCAACATTGGTTGGCCGATATTGAGTTACCAGTGATGAAATGTCCCCTCCTTTGGGTATTACAGCTAGAAGGCAGGTTACCAAGGTTTTCAGATAAGCCTATGAGTTGTCATGAAACAAATATGGAAAGCAAAATCAATGACTAATCCTAACCAGGTCTCTATCACGATAATCCTGTTCATCTACTACCTGACAAATGAGGTCACGCCTCATCTTTGGTAAAGAATCACAGATCAATAACTTGATTCTGATGATAACGATTTTAACCTTCTTGTAATTTCAAGCAAAACACACTTTGTACTGCACCCAGGCAGTTTGCAGGATTTTCTCTATCAAGAGAAACTGTTTATGTGCACAATGTCAGATGTATAAAGCACAGAATACTTGGGATTTGTTAAGTTTATGCAAACCTCATTCTGACAGCCATAGCTCCACATATTTGTCCCATTATTCCATCTTCTTTGAATTACAAAATCTTCCTCTTCATATTCTACTAAAGATTTAGAAACTTCTTTCCATCTCTACCAAAGAATCTATGATGTGAACTTGGGGTTAACAGATTTGTCAAAAAGGACACCTTGTTAAATTTTTAAAAAATTCAAATCAAACAAAATAAAATAAAACTATGACATATGAAAAACCTTCTATAAATATTTAGCCTTACACAAATTTATAAAAGATTAAAATAATTATTGTAAGGGCCTTAAGCTGTTTCCAAATCTTATAGAAGGTTTTTCATATGTCATAGTTTTATTTTATTTTGTTTGATTTGAATTTTTTAACCATATTTATTACAATGTTTCAGCCGTTGTACGCTCCTGCCTTCTTCAGGTGGTCAGAATGTCGAACTTGAGTGGAACTTACATCTCACCAATGGAATATGAAGGGAATGAAGGTGGTTCACTACAATGTGCGTAACATGGCAGGTCTTAGCTGGGATTGTTAAACTGGTGAAACCAAGCAATGTAGATTGTCTGAAAACTTTCCATGGAAATAAAGATAGAACAACAAGAGGCTTGCAGCATTTTGTCTATTTCAGGTGTGGTTATATGCCACATCGGGTAGAGTGCCAAGATCAGCCTGTTACATAATGACAGGAATCTATTTAATCACATGTTTTAATTTAATTAAATACAATAAGGTCAACAATGACCTGCTTTGGTCAAGTCATGTCACAGAGTACATTTTGCGACAAATTCAGAATACAGTTACTAAACAAGAAACCAAATTCTATACAGACTAATAAGAAAACAAGACTACCTAACATTATTATTCGTTCAGCTAGGAACTTCATCAGTCACTGCTAGCAAGTGGGTGTGTGGCTTTGGTGACTTTCTCCAAATGTGGATTCTACATGTGGATGTAAGAGTGGGTGTGTATATATCTATATGTCATCCAGTTTGTCCCATGTATGCACAACCTAGGTACAGCTTGGTTGCAGTTTACATGTCGTGGGCAGCCACTGGCACAGATCAGCACCTGGTGGCTAAGAGTTCATCCATAATGTCAATCTGCTAATGCACCTGAAGGACACTGAGTGCAATGTCTATTTTGGCATCATTGGAGGTGAGACACATACTACAATGGCATGAATCCACTTATTCCTGGGCTATTTCCAGATAGCTCAATAAAATCTCATCACTGGTAAGCTAATTGGTTTGATGGAGAAAAGAGTGGATGACAAATGACTATCCTTATAAAGAAGCAAGGAAACTTTTACCCCACCCCCCCCACCCCACATTTCTTTGTCCATAACACAATTTCAAAAAGCTGCTACTTCTATTGTCAGTCTTGACATAAACTTGTCAGAATGATATTGAATTCAGGACAAATAGGAAGTCTTATGTTTCAGCAAGGGTTTCACAATATAAAATCAATAATGAAAATTGGATTTCATCTATATGCTCACAATCAATAAGCACATAGAGGGTGACCGTTCAATTATAAAATCAATCGGTCTATCCCAGAAAGAGCACAAGGGTGCACAAAGGCAAAGAATAAAAAAAAAACATATAAAACTAAAGTACACATAACAAAACTAAACTACACATAACAAAACTAAAGTACATATATATCCAATAATTTTTATGTTATCTGGAAAAAAACATCCAATTTAAGAATCAACATTTATTCCTGAATTCATGTGTTTAAATGGTGTATAAATCAGTCGAAATAGGAACCCTGAACATCTATGCATTTATTTCTGGCATCAAGTTCAGTCACTTATGT
Organism: Acanthosepion esculentum; assembly: GCA_964036315.1. Taxonomy (NCBI): domain Eukaryota; kingdom Metazoa; phylum Mollusca; class Cephalopoda; order Sepiida; family Sepiidae; genus Acanthosepion; species Acanthosepion esculentum. The sequence goes on along the minus strand of OZ038508.1, from coordinate 60,396,120 downwards.
GCCACATGATACACGGTCAGGCGATTATATATCTTTCGATACATGACTGACGAGGCAGATTTTTGTAGGTTGCCATTTCTTTCTGCGGTAGACCGGTTGCCATCCAAGGCTATAGAACCCAGTCTTTCCTGCTATTTACCCATAGCTTGGGGGAGAAGAAGAGGATTCATACCTTTCCCAAGGGTATTAGCACATAAGTGAATGTAATGGATTCGAATGGAATTCGAACTCTGTTCTTTGATTCCTCAATCCAAACAGCCATCCATACCTCCACCATGCCTCCCTGGCCATCAAGTTACAAGTCCATTTATGGCTTTATGATAAACCCTAAAGGATCGAATGCCAAGAAATCTTTGAACGCTTACTAAAGACTTATTGAAAACTTACTAAACACTTCAAATAATGCTGATTAAACACATCAAATAATCTTGACTAAACACTTCAAAAATTTAAAATTTAGTATAGGAGATAAGGAAATTGAACAATGGTAGTTCACTTTTCACTAGAGGTAGTTTCACTCAACACCACAAATGGCTACAAACCCAAAACATTAACCTAAAATATTGAGTTATGTTCTTAAATAGCCTCATCATATTGAGACGGTTATATTAGAGGCCAGGCATGGTGCCAAATCCATTCAGAAATATCTAAACTGCCAGCTGTATACAACATATTAGAAATATGGCATTGAAGTTGAATTTAGAAGAAACTGGAAATCCAATCCTGAACAGGAAATGAGGGATAAACCTCTACTCCTGTTCAAAATACTGAAATTTTTATAGCCATATTATGACTTGCTTTAATATTGGGTGTTTATATATCTATATGTCATCCACTTTGTCCCATGTATACAACTGCTTTCTACGATCAATGATTAAAAAATGAATTTTGGAATGAAAGCCTGTAAGTCTTCCTTCAAGCCTTGTCGGCTGGAAGCTGCAGAATCACAAAAATCTGCACCAAATAACAGAAACCACATTCCTTGAGTACTACCAACAGTAGTAACAACTAAAATGGATAGCACATATAATTTGGAGGGAAAATGAAGACAATGAATCAAGATGTTGACCTTCCTCACTAAATTGGACAAAAAGTTAAGAAGGAAGCCCCCATCAATACTGGAAAGAATGTTAACAGTCATTGGACTTGAGAAACATGTGTTCCTGAAAAATTGTTTTCATAGAAAGATTTTATAAGTTTCAACTGACAGTAGTACTGGCAGATCAGTCAATAAATGCCTGATGTTTCCTTGTCGGATAATATTACCATTATAATTAATATGGATGCTATGTATAGTACCCAAACCATTTAGAAATATCTAAACTGTCAGTGGTATACAATCGCTTTCTCAGATCAATTATTAAAAATGGCTTTGAGTAAATGAAAGCTGACCATCCTTCTTTGAACCTTGTGCTCTGGTGCTACAGAATCACAAACAAAGAACTGTACAAAATAACAAAAAAATCACAATACTTTGGGACTTCCAACAGTGGCAACAACAAAAATGTAATTTGAAGAGAAAATAATTGGATAACCAAGATACTGATATTCCATACCACTTCAAATAAAAAGTTAGGAATTACGCCCCTATCAATACTGAAAAGAGCTACAACAGCTAGTGGACTTGAGAAACCTATTTTCATGGTAAATTGTTGTAAGAGAGAGATTTAATAAATTCTAACCAAAAATAGCACTGGCTGCTCAGTCAATGAATACTGAATGTTTCCTCATAAGGAAACAGGTAATATTACATTATTATTAATATTAGTAATAATATTACAGGTAACACAGAATGCCGACAGCCTGCTTCATGCTTGAACGCAATCTTCAGGCCATGTGTGTTGTGTGGTGACTCAATCATTTATATATGCTGGTCAGTGGTGCATTATAGATAGCAAGGTCAGGTATTTCCAATTTATTGTATTATCCTTATGGTTATTGGGTAGGTGGCAATGCTTATACTTCAAATTATTCTAAAGAAAATTGAGTAAATATAATTGTGGGTCAGAATGTCGTTATTTGTAGCTGTTAACTTTTAACTAACTATTTTCTTAGGGTATTTCATATTTATTAATCGATAAATATGAAGTAATCAATAATTAGTAAGACGACAAACATTGCTTAGAGTTACAAAGGGTAAGACATTCTGAAGAGTCCTGGCATATAAAAGAAGAAGCTCAATACAGTAAGTAGCAAGAAAGATTGTTCACTTAATCAAAGCAAGAATGAAAATGTTGGAAAGGAAGTTACTATTCTAACCGGAAGTATAAACCACTTCCTGTTTGATAGTTTATTAAAAGAGAGTCTTCATTGTAACGAGTACGAAGAAGCTGGCAATTTCCTTCTGTGCTGATATAACCTGAAGGTACTTGAGAATATTATAACAAGTATATTAGCTAATGCTGATGAAGTCGGCAAAGAACTGCCTGAGGTGAGATCATTTGAATTCAAATTACAATGTTCATATGTAAAAGGTGATTCTGGTAAGTTCCCAGACAAGGCTAGCCTAAAGAAATATACATCATAACTCTAATAAATGGCATGGAATAATCAGCAAATCTACATGAATTGGTCTTGCTAATATTTTTCTGCATTTTTTATTATTTTATGGGAAATTAGTTGTCCTGAACACTCATTATATTGAAACAACCAGTCTTGAAATTACTCTAAAAACATGAATTTCATGAAGCATTATAACAGTTTCCATATCAGACCTACCAGAAAAGCCTGACTAATCATTTTGAAGATCTTGACTGATTTGCTGAGTTTTAATAAAATTCTTGCAAAGCATTTCAATGGTTTCAGTAGCTAATTAGCTACAATGAACATAAACTCCCAATTAATGATTTCAATTGTGTTAGCAGACACAAACAAAGCATTTTGAAGGTCTGGCTAGATTTGCTAAGCTTCTCATAAAAACTTGAGGACGCATTTTAAAGGTTGCATTTGTAGATTCACAAGTGATTTGATTTGTTGTGTTTTACAGCATATCAACAGCAATGGGTCATTTAATGCCGACATCTTTTTTTTTTTTTCCTTATTCTGTTTTGTCAAAATGCGATTTCTGGTGATATTTCTTTTCAAAAATGTATTACTGGTAATAATTTCTCTTCACATTATTTTTTCAAAAACGTATAGCTGGCAGCATCATTGTTTCAAAAACGTATAGCTTGCAACATTATTGTTTCAAAAACGTATAGCTGGCAACATTATTGTTTCAAAAACGTATAGCTGGCAACATTATTGTTTCAAAAACGTATAGCTGGCAGCATCATTGTTTCAAAAACGTGTAGCTGGCAGCATCATTGTTTCAAAAACGTATCGCTGGCAGCATCATTGTTTCAAAAACGTATAGCTGGCAACATTATTGCTTCAAAAACGTATAGCTGGCAACATTATTGTTTCAAAAATGTATAGCTGGCAACATCATTGTTTCAAAAACGTATAGCTGGCAACATTATTGTTTCAAAAACATATAGCTGGCAACATTATTGCTTCAAAAACGTATAGCTGGCAACATTATTGTTTCAAAAATGTATAGCTGGCAGCATCATTGTTTCAAAAACGTATAGCTGGCAACATTATTGTTTCAAAAACGTGTAGCTGGCAGCATCATTGTTTCAAAAACGTATAGCTGGCAACATTATTTTTTCAAAAACGTATAGCTGGCAACATTATTGTTTCAAAAACGTATAGCTGGCAACATTATTGTTTCAAAAACGTATAGCTGGCAACATTATTGTTTCAAAAACGTATAGCTGGCAACATTATTGTTTCAAAAACATATAGCTGGCAACATTATTGTTTCAAAAACGTATAGCTGGCAACATTATTGTTTCAAAAACGTATAGCTGGCAACATTATTGTTTCAAAAACATATAGCTGGCAACATTATTGTTTCAAAAACGTATAGCTGGCAACATCATTCCGTTCACCGCCACACACAGGACGCGGATGTAGTTTATCGTCATACCCAGGATGCAGATTCACAAGTTTTTGCATAAAAAAGGATGGGAAAACAAGATATAGATTTCTATGACAAAGTGGAAATAGATTTGTGTGATGCATTTCTTACTTTAGAACTTCATACTTAAAAAAAAAAAATGAAAATTTAAATTTAAAATTTCAGCTACCTCTCTCCTTCATGCACATATGCTTTCAAATCAACATAAACATCATTTTAGTCCAATGAAGTCCCAAAGAATGTGTAACAGTGTAGATAACTTAGGGTTGATGTAGGAGTAATCCTGACTTGATATTATTTGAGTGTTGTTAAAGTAATTACCATGTTGCTATATGTATTTGTAGTGTTGGAGGAATATTTTCTCTTTTTTTTTTATATTGAAAACAAAATGAATTAAAACGTATGACAATAATATAAACTATAAAAACTTGAGACATGTGTTGACATAAATAGCAAGAAATTGTATTTTTTTATATGAATTTTGGTATATTGTGTGTGTAAAAATGTTCTCGGTGTCTCTTTTGTTTAAAAGGTCAATGTTTACTTGGTTTGGTTCTGATGAGGAAATATCTTTCTATCATCACTGATGACAAGGTTATTTTTTAGAATGATGTAATAGCATAATTCTGGACCATAACAAATGAAACATGTCATGCAAAAACTGTTCCTTTGCTGTAGATTTCCATAAAAGAAGATGTAAGCATGTTGACCAAATTCATCAGCCATTATAAAATCCCTTGGGAATACAGGTGCTTTAAACTTGGATGTGTCGGTGATGAAATGGTTAACAGCTCAGAATTGGAAATTGGGGAGCTGAGTTCCAATTCCAGTCAGGTTCGTTATATTCACTTATGCACAAATACCCCTGAGAAAGGTATGAATCCACCTTTTCTATCCCTAGCTATGGGTTAATTAGTAGGACTTGTATCAGTAAATCATTATTATCTCTAAAAGAATTCTTACAATCTAAAAATATTTTCTGGCTTTGAATGACCTGCAGAGGGTTGATAAGCCATAAAAATTAAATCAGTCAATCAAAAAAAAAATCACTGTAAAGATCAAAGAGCCATTCCAACTCAGAAAACCTTACATCATGATGGGAAAGTTAAATATGCATTGGTAGACTGACTCAGTAGGCTGGGTAACAAGGCACATTTCAGTTAAGAAGTACAATTGTAGCATATTTGGTAACTTTCTGCTACATCCCTGTATATCTGTTAGAAGTCCAAAACAGGAAAAAAAATGCACTGTGTTATTTAATAATAATGCAGGGAGAGTTAATCTGCTCTGTGACATTATACTACCATTGGAATTTGAAAAATGTAATTGGAATGTCAGCAAGTGTCAAAAAATGTGACAGGGTTTTAATTATATTACTACTGATTAGTTTAGCATTTCACTAATTTAAAATTCTTGCAAAATGTTTGTTCAAAATATTAAATCTAAGAATTGTTAGTTTCAGCTTAAGCCTAAGACTTTATGTAACAAAGTGTCAATATTTAGTTATTTAATTAAAACATCTAAAGTACTTCACAAAAAACCATTGGAACTGCTAGGCAACCCTGATATTTTGAAGAAGGACATTAAAATAATCCAGAACCTATACTGGCAGCAAACCATCTGCATATGGATAGATAATGTAAAATAAAAAATAGAAATTAGTGTGAGACAAGTATATGTCTTCTCACTGTACTTATTGAAACTATAAAGTAAGGCAATTCTACCAGGATTTATTAGCAGTGGCCACAATCTGCAGATGGCACAATGTTGAAAAAAATCTACAAGAACTAGAGAAGGTAGTGGAGGAAAGCAAAGAAGAAAGGGATAAACATCAATTGCAAAAAGTCAGAATATATGGTTGTCAGCAAAAGGGACAGCCCAACATGTAAATTACAAATTGGGGATACTAAAATCAAACAAGTACAAAAATTTAAATATCTGGGAACTGTTTTAACAGAAGACAGAAAGTGTGACACCAAAATCCAAAGGCACATTAGGATAGTGAAAGATGCCTTACAAAAGCTAAACAAAGTATTAAGAAACAGAAAAATTTTATTGGAAACAAAGAAAAGAATACTGAACTGCTACATGTATGTAATACTCGTCCAGTGATGGTTGGACAATCTCCTCTCAGATGATTAAAAAAATTGAAGCAACAGAAATATAATTTTGTCGGAAGGATGCTGAGAATATCACGGACTGAACATGCGAGTAATGACCAAGTTTTAGAGAAAATGGAAAAAACACACTTATAATCAGAAAAGGATATCTGAAATTTCTAAAGCAGGTAATGAGGAAAGAAAGCTAGGAAAATTTGATACACACAGGACATACTGAGAGACAAGAGGAAAATGTGCATAATGTAACAAGCTTGTGTAAATGGATCGCAGTACAGGAAATTGTGAAGAGCTATAATTGCCAATGTCCTAAAGAGACATGGCATATATAAGAAGATATTTTTAATTAAAAATGATATTTTGTAACAAAGGGAAAAAGCAAATGAGTGTTTCATGGAAGAAATTTTGACAATTTCAGACAGTTACGTTTATTACTATTATGATAAAAAAGAAACAAGAATAAGTTGAAAGGAGAACTCATCAAAATTTAATGTACGATGTTATCTTAATATGGACAATCATGGCTCTCAGCAGTAAATAGATATATTGTTTGGTCAACAGCATAGCCAGGGCCAGCAGTACATATGCTAATTTTATATCTCATGTATGATGTGTTGTGTAAAATTAGTTTCAAAATTAGGTCTTTAAAAGTCACCTGATACACGAGTTATACATGGTATTTAAAAAATTGCCCTACTTGGGACAATTACATCAACTACTATTCAGATATAAACACAAAAAAGATGCAAGAACTATGAGTCAAAAATTAGTAAGAATGAGTTACCATATATACTCATGGATGATGTGACTTTTGGAAACCTAATTTTGAAGCTAATGACTATTACGATAAAAAAGAAACAATAATAAGTTGACAGGAGAGCTAATCAAAATTTAATGTACTATGTTATCTTAATATGGACGATCATGGCTCTCCACATCTTCCTGACCCTTGTAGCTCTAAGCAACATCGGACTCCTTGTCATTGCTCTTTGTCTCTATTCTGCCATCTATTCACACAAATTCATTAGGTCAATTACTTACTGTTTCTTTCTAACCTCTCCTCCCATCAGTATACCTAGTGAGTATTAAATTTTCTAAGCCATCCTTCCTCATAATATGTCCCAGAATAAACAATTTTTCTTTTTTTTACCCAATATAATGCACCAAAGAGCCATTTTTCTTAAGAAAAGTTAAGAAATGCAGTTCCCAAGATTATGGAGGAAATATAACAGTTAAATCTAGATTGGAGAGGTCAAGAATTGTAGCAACTGGCAAAATATCCTGCTGGGAGTTTGTTCTGCAAAGAAGCAGTCTTTGCAAAAATCTGTTCAAGTGGAACTTACTTCTCATTAATGAAATATGAAGGAACTGAGGATTATTCATCCATGTGTAACGTGGCAAGGTGGGTCCCAGCTGCAAAGGTCAGGTCAGGCGGAACCAAGAAATGTAGTCAAAAACATGCCATGGGAAGAGTGATAGAGTAGTGTGAGGCTTGCAATGTTTCTTCTCTTGGAAAGGGGTTGTAGGATAGAAAGTATTTCATCATCCACAAAACCACATAGACATTGTGAAAAACTATCAAAAAAGAAAAGCAAGGACTAGGTAGCATGGAGTATTGCTGCCATATATGTTCTGGAGCCCCTGCTGTTTGCCTCAGGGTTCTTGATAAGATCCAGAGACGGATATGCAACGTAATTGGCCCTGATCTGTCATCTCGTCTGCAGTCGCTCTCTCACAGACGCGACGTTGCCTCGCTCTGTCTTTTTTACAAATACTTTCACGGCAATTGCTCCGAGGAGCTGCTTTCGCCGGTTCCTAGGCCTCGTGAATTTAAACGTCCCACGAGGCTGGCATCCCATTCCCACCCCTTCACCATTGAAACTGTTAGATGTAGACGTCTCTTCTACTTCAATAGCTTCATGTCTCGCACATCTCGCCTGTGGAACTCCCTTCCTTATTCCTGTTTCCCTGACAAATACAAGCTCCAATTATTTAAGTGTAATGTCAATCGACATCTCCAGTTGCCTTGATCTATCCACTTCCCTTCTCCACATCCTTTCCCCTTTCATTCCTATCTGCTCTCGCTCCAAATCTTCTGTAACCCCCTTGCCTTGATCGACCCACTGTCTTTCTCTTTCTCCACATCCTCTCCTTTACAACTCCTATCAACTCTTCCTCCAAACATTCTGTAACCCCTTGCGTGCTAGTGGCTTCCAGCCTTGCTTGGGGTGATAAGCTTAAAAAAAAACAGAAATGACAGCAATGCTCCATTTTTGGTCTGATCTGGTTTTTGTAAAGATAGATTATAACTTGTGGAGTCAGATACTGGAGTGGTACAATGAGCTGGCCATTTTTCCAACATCTTTGTCAATAGATTATATATATATATATATATATATATATATATATATATAAGTTCTGCTTGATGTCTGGGTTGAGCTTGACTCCCAACAGAAATTTCTGACAAAGAGTTTCTTTGATAGAATACCCATTCATCATGATAGGTGAAAGTTCAGGGTTTGCTTGATAAAAGAAAGCTAGTAAAATATTTAATAATAGGAAGAAATTTACCTTACATAGGGCTATTTTGTCTACTACTACTACTCAGATAACAAAAAATGGTGCAAGATCTATGAATCAAAAACTAATAAGAATGTGCTATTTAAAATATTGCTGTTATTATGTCTACTACTACTCAGATATAAACAAAAAAAAGATGCAAGAACTGAGTCAAAAATGAATAAGAATATGTTATTTAAAATATTGCTGTACTTGGGACTATTATGTCTACTACTACTCAGATATAAACAAAAAAAGATACAAGAACTATGAGTCAAAAATTAATAAGGAGTTTTTTTATAAAATTGTCCTACTTGGGACTATTATGTCTACTACTACTTAAACAAAAAAAAAAAGATGCAAGAACTATGAGTCAAAAGAGAATAAGAATGACTTACCATATATACTCATGGATTATGTGACTTGTGGAAACCTAATTTTGAAGCTAAGTAGAGTGCAGTAAATAGATATATTGTTTGGTCAACAGCATAGCCAGGGCCAGCAGTACATATGCTAATTTTATATCTCATGTATGATGTGTTGTGTAAAATTAGTTTCAAAATTAGGTCTTTAAAAGTCACCTGATACACGAGTTATACATGGTATTTAAAAAATTGCCCTACTTGGGACTATTACGTCAACTACTATTCAGATATAAACAAAAAAAAGATGCAAGAACTATGAGTCAAAAATTAATAAGAATGAGTTATTTTTAAAAATTGCCCTACTTGGGACCGTTATGTCTACTACTATTCAGATATAAACAACAAAAAAAAAAGATGCAAAAACTATACATGTCTGAAGTTATTACGTAAATCGTATAAACTCCAATAACTCAAAAATTCCAAAAGCAATATTTTTCAAATTTAAACTAGTCAATTTCCACCCCTTGGTAGCATCTCTAAATTTTTAGCCACTTTTAATGGTTGTATTTTGAAATATTTAGAATTTACGAAAATGAACTGAGTGAAATTATTATGCAGATTAAACTAATATTAGTTTCAGCCCTCAGAAATCTAATAACAACTATTTTTATTTTTCTATAATATACGTTGAAACGTGAGTAATGGAAAGGATCTAACAAGTGCTGAAAAACAGAAAATAACAAAATTATTGAGAGAAGGAATGTCCACACTGAAGATATCAAAGGAGCTTTGCAAAGACTGTTAAACGATAAAGAGGGTTGTTGAAAATATAACTAAGTTGAGAACTAGAGGCAAAAGGAAAGCTTTTAAGACCATGTCTCCTCAAGGGGGAATGTAAAATAAAGCAAAGTATAGTGAAACGACTGCTTTTGACCAGCCCTTGGATCTTTAAACTGGCTGGAATTTGGGGTGTCAAAAAGGATAAAAGCATAGAATATTTTGCAAATTGGGATCTCTCAAGAAACCCCTTAAGCAAATTCCTCTCAGTAAAGCAAATATTTTAAAGTGTCAAAACTGAGCCAAGAAATACATTTCTCAGGTGACACTTGATGAACCTGATGGACGGGCCAAAGGATGGATTTTATCTGATCCAGATGTACTTGTGGCTAAAAGAAGACAGCAAGGAGGTGGCAGTGTGATAATATGGGCTAGAATTGTTGACCAAACCATTATTGGACCATTCAAAGTTGATGAAGGAGTTAAGTTGAACAATTCTAACTATTGCAATTTCATGGACAACACTTTCTTTGAATGGCACAAGTCTTAGCCTTGCAGTTTCAAATGTTCAAAAGCTGAAACAGTTTTGCCCACAGGAATCAGTGTAAAAGGATTCCTTCAATTCTGAACTCCAAATGATTGCTTACTTAAACTTTGTCAACAGTATGTTGTGCACGTGTTGATACACAAACCTGATGAAAATCTGCGAATCTAATACAAAAAAAATATAAACAGATAAAATGTAGTGGAAACAAAATGCAGAGAGAACAGCCAGTTGCTACTGATAACAGTGGATGCCCTCATTGGTCAAAGAGACAGTTTTTAGAGTGCCATCTCTGCAGAAAGACAGCATGTGTCTGCCCTGCCAGAACAGATCTGGTGTGAACTCCATAACGTCGGGTTATGAAGAAAGAAAGTGTTTACCAGCTTCCCTGTGAGATAATCAGGACAGTGAGCTGTGTTGGCTATGCAAATGATTTTTAGTGTGCTGTCTCTGCAGAAAGAAAGCAAATGACTGCCCTGCCCTGTGCTGCTGGAACAGAGCTGGTGTGAACCTCGGGATGTCTGGTTATGAAGAAAGTGTCTACCAGCTTCCCAATGAAATAATCAAGACAGTGAGCTGAGTGATGATGGCTATGCAAATGATTCCTTTGCTAGCCAACTGCTAAGATTTAATTTGTTCCTGCAGACTGTTCGTGACCCTAAATGTTCAAAAGCTGAAACAGTTTTACCCACAGGAATCAGTGTAAAAGCATTTGTTCATTTCTGGACTCCAAATGATTGCTTACTTAAATTTTGTCAACAGTATGTTATACACATGTTGATACACAAACCTGATGTAAAATTGCAAATCTAATACAAAAAAGATATAAGTATATATAAACAGATAAAATGTAGACAAAATGAAGTGAAGACAGCAGCTAATTGCTACTGAAAATGGTAGATGCCCTCATTGGTCAAAGAGACAGTGTTTAGTGTGCTGTCTCTGCAGAAAGACAGCACATGGCTGCCATGCCAGAACAGAACTTGTGTGAACACTGGAATGTCTGGTTATGAAGATAGAAAGTGTTTACCAACTTTCCCATGTGATATTTGGGACAAGTGGTGCTGGCTATGCAAATGATTCCTTTTTCTAGTCAACCACTAAAATTTTAGACTCCACAAAAACAGTCACACTTTCTTGGAGGAGGCAGACTGTGGCTGTACTTGTATTGCTCATGCAGTTATCATCTCTTAACTGCATCTCTGTCTTCAAGTAGTGTACAACTCAGACAGAGTGCATCTGAAAAAATATTGAGAGGTACGGGATCTTGGGAAACAGCTGCCCAAGACAGTAACGCCGTCCTGCCCGAAAGAGGGGAATCAGTTGCAATACCAATGCAAGCTCAACCGAAGATTGCGGGGGCTGGGGCAATTTTTGGCTCTGGGTGTATGGGCTTGGGTGTCCCATATGATACCGACCTTGTGCCCCATCTTGTCAATGTGGGGAGATGTGCAACTATCAGAGCTTAACAGTATGTAGCGTTGACTGCACAACGGGATTGCTGTATGTTACCAAGGATTTTTGTTCATGCCGTTTCAAATTCATTTGTTCTTGTTCGTGTTTCCAGTATCTTAGCAGCATTCATTCTGTATGTGTGGTGCTCCTATGTGGAAGTCTTTTTCATGATCCACTCTTTGATTCTGGTGCTACTGAGTTTTCCGTCTGTCTTTGTTGGCAGATACCCAACCAATAAGCAGAAAATCCATTTGTAAAATATAGGTGAAAATTTTACCATACCTGTACAGAGGAGAGTGGAAGGTGGGGAGGACGGGGGAAGAGATATTATTGTTTGGAAGGTGAGTCCCCTTTCCATAAAAAATCAAAAAAAAATCAAGTAAATGTCTTTCTGGGGTTTCCTCTCTTTCTCTTTTCTGTCTCTTGGCACCACAAGACTCTGCTTGAGATTCACTGGGACTCTGTCTTTCTAAGAATTAGTCAACTGATATTTCTATGTTTTAAAATGTTTATTTAATAATAAGGTGTCTTATTTAATAATTTATAAAAAATAAAAAACAAAAGAAATTCAAGAGAAGGCACAGTGAATTCAAGCAGAGGTTCATATGGACCGAAAGCTACACCATAACTGATGCTCTCCCTCTAATATTCCTGGATTGTCGCTGGCTTCATATTCATCCCCTGAGATGCTTTTGGGTTCAGAAAATTTCTTCATGAATCAATTTGTGATGAGAAGTGTTCATTACTCATGGCTCCACTCTGCCAAACCATTAACCAAAAGATTGAACTCACAAATTTGAGACCCAAAATTTTAAGCCAATGATTTAAT
>OZ038508.1:60376010-60378510 GCA_964036315.1 Acanthosepion esculentum | reverse complement strand
CAATAGAAATAATCTGTGAAAAATGTTATAAAGTTTAATGTACCTAGTTTTAAGTATAGCTAAAACAACTAATGTGATTTCAGGCATTACTGTAAATCAGTTGGCAAATGTTTTCCGTGAACTGCAAAATCATATTACCCTTTCTATTGCTAATAATGGAGGACATGTGGAAACTTAAATAAAATTTCAATAAAACCTTAAAAAAATATAAGGTAGACCGAACAATTTATGTCAGGCACCTGAAATAAATTATTTTTATAAGAAAAAAGTTTTTGAATCAAAAGTACTGATTTTTTTCCAATTTAGTACCAAAATTCAAATTAACTGATAAACTTTATCAGTAATACACATTAGCAAACCTGATAATTAAGGTGACATCAAAAAAATGAAATCCTAAAATCTTCTGTTTCATATTCATAAATTATCCCATCACTTTTATCCATCCACTATGGAAGGAAACCAAACATATTGAGAGCATTTTGTTTTCACAGTTGTAAAGAAACTCCAACCAAAGACATCCCAATTGAATGCACCTATTCCATTGTACATGATACTGCTGGAATCAAAAGAGACTTAGATAACATTAACATGACAGACAATCAGGAAAGAGAAAATTTTTACCATAATTCTTATGTTCATGAAAATTTTATTTCTACTGTTAGTTTTGAGAAATATTGCAATTGGTCAATATCATATATACAGAAAAACAATGAAAAATATGCTATTTTTCCAAAATTGAGGTTTTTCTGTACAGCAAAAAATGTAGCTAACCAAGAAAAAGTAAGGTCATTTTCAGATTCAGCACCTTTAAATTAGCTAAGAAAGATGTTTGGTGTCTCAACACCATTTTAATTTTTTTTTGTTGACCAGTGTAATTTGTCATGCACAAGGATACATAGGTGTTTTTGGACTCTATCAAAACTGGAAAGTGAGGGCGGTCCAGCAGCCCAAATATGACGACAGTACTCCATTTTAGGCCCGTTCTGGTAAAGGTAGAGGATAGCAGGAGGAATCAAGTACTTACTGGAGTGGTACAGAGAAATGACCATTTTTCCTGCATCTTTCATGATGGATCATATTTATGAGTTCCACATGAGGTCTGGGATGAGTTTAAGACACAGTAGTCACTCAAAGCATTGGACTTCCTCGAGGGGACATTCATTTTTACATCAGTTGGTGCTCTAAAAGTGAAATCATGTTCTAGGCTAACACAAATTCAAATGAATTCTGATATGTGACAGTTCAGGACAGCAGAGGCACTTCAAAATTCTCATTGACAGTCAAGAGCTCAACTTGAAGACTAAACAAATTCAGCCATATTGAAAGTTCAATAAACATCAAACTTTATTATTCAAAGGCTCATTCGAATTGCAAATTTCATACCACTGACAAGTTGGGACAGTTACTTAAAAGGAGAGAATTAATGGGGTTTCTCTACATCCCTATGGGCAATGAATCCAGTTTAAATTTTAATAATTAAATGTTAGCAGCAGGTAAAAGCTTTGACTTATGTTAACACCAAAATAATTTAAAGGATATATATATATATATATATATATATATATATATAATTATTTATTTGAAAATTATAACATAAATATGTTATAAAATCACTACAAAAATAGCCATTTTGTTTCAACACTTCTGGTGTCTTATCAGGTTCACTTGATAAGACACCAGAAGTGTTGAAACAAAATGGCTATTTTTGTAGTGATTTTATAACATATTTATGTTAAAATTTTCAAATAAATAATTATATTTGCTCTACTCTGTATTGAGCACTCTTTTAAGAATAGTATTTGTTGTTTATTGGAATTTATTCCATATACACCAATCCTATATATATATATATAAATATTAGCCACAGTTAGCACAGTGTCTGGTTAGCAAGGTCAAATTACTGTTTTTAAACAACAAATTTCCGATGATTTTTTTCGAACGCTCATATCTGCTTGAAGCGTATCTTAATGTAAACAAATGCCATCATATATTATAAAATGGACTAAGTCTGACAATTATTTTAATATATTTTATGTTTATACATTATTTTTATAGATACAAATATTTAAGTAAATGCTCTGTTTATAATAAACAGTATTAACAACATTTACTGGCCTGAATGTCCAAGAAATTTAATAGAAAAGGTGTCCTCCGACAGGAATCAAACCTGTATCCTACATGGAACCATCATACAGTCTGACATGCTATACCATTTAGCTACAGAGAAAGTGTCTGGTTAGCAAGGTCAAACTACTGCTTTTAAAGTACAAATTTCTCTTGATTTCTCTCAAATGCTCATATCTGCACAAAGCATATTTTAATGTAAACAAATGACATTATATATTATGAAATGAACACAGTCCGAGAATTATTTTAATATATTTTCTGTTTATACATTATTTTTATAGATACAAATATTTAAGTAAATGCTCTATTTATAATAAACATTATTAACATTAGGGCCAGGCATAATCTCGACTGGGAAGAGTATCAAACTGGG
>OZ038508.1:60303510-60363510 GCA_964036315.1 Acanthosepion esculentum | reverse complement strand
TAACCCGGCCTGTCCTTCTGTTTACCCATAGCTGGCAGGAGAAGAGGAGGATACATACCATTTGCAAGTGTATTAGCATGTAAATGAATGTAATGGATTCGACACTCCAAATCTGAGCCGCTATTCCATTGTGTCTCCTCATTGAGGCTTTGGAACTTTGAGGCAGGGAACAAATTTTTTAACAATTTTATAAATCATTCTCATGTATTTCTATAAGAAATAATTTATAATGCATTTTTATAGTAAAATAATTGTCACTGGATCTAACTAATGCCTTTATCCACTGTGCCATGTATCCTTGAGGACCCAAAGAGTGTGAGTTCAATACCCGGCTAAGGCAGTGGAGAACTTTAAGAGGGAAATTCACAGGAGATAACTGACTTCCATTAAACATGGCACGTGGAACTAGAACAGTCTACCCCAGTGAGCGAAATAAAGGGTTCAGTTCAACATTCCAACCATCTGAAGATGGCCGGAGCATACAACGGCCAAAACGTTGTAATAATTATGGCGACAAAGATGAGGACAATAGTCCGAATAATGTAAATAGTGTACATAATACCTCATCTCAGAAATATAGACAGATACTGAAGGGCCGAAATATTGTAAGAAATATGGCGACAAAGATGAGGATAATAGTCTGAATAATGTAAATAGTGTACATAATACCTCATCTCAGAAATATAGACAGATATTGAAGGGGTGAAACGTTGTAATAAATATGGCGACAAAGATGAGGACAATAGTCCGAATAATGTAAATAGCGTACATAATACCTCATCTCAGAAATATAGACAGATACTGAAGGGCCGAAATATTGTAAGAAATATGGCGACAAAGATGAGGACAATAGTCTGAATAATGTAAATAATGTACATAATACCTCATCTTTGATATATTTGTTTAATAAATCCTACCAATACTATCAATTCTTACAGATAACCTGATATATAAATAAATACAAATATAAAGGTGGACAATGAGGTCAAAACCAAGTGGTGACAGTTTCTTTCCTGTCTTTAAGCCATTTTCAGTAAGGTTTGTCATATATGTTACAATATTCTTAAATAAAATCTGCAGTCATATCTTCAGGCAAAGAATCAATCAGCATTTTTTTCCTTTGCCATGTTTTGTCCTCTGTTTATTCTTATGACTCATGACAGCAAAACAAACATCTTGTGTTTCCAATTTAATACTGAATTGATGAAATGATCCTACCGAGCCCTGAAATAATAGTTTTCAACTTATCGCCAAAGCAGGTGATGCATTCCCAGATATGATCAACATGATCCTTTTACCTGGAGTGGTTTCAAACTATCAGAGAGATGCCACTTAAATGGCTGTGTCTCTTCTGGAGAGCATTCAACAAAGAATTTTTTTCCCCAAAACAAATATTTGTGCGCATTCTTGATTCACTTTTCTCAGCTCAAATTACAGATTTGAGAAAGAAAAATATCAAAAGATAAAAATAATTTTCTGCTAGTATGATATTTTTTCCTCTTTTGGTATCACTCCAAGCAAGAGAGTAAAGCCACTAAGACACAAGGGGGTTACTGGGTGTAGTAGAATTAGGAACAGAAACATTACTAATGAATGAGATGGTACGTAGACTTTTTCAATTTAAGCGCAGTACTAAAATGTTGGTTGCATTGGTATAAATACAATCAGAATTTTTATATCCTAATTATTCCAATAAGACGTTTACAAGATGTAAATTGTACAGATCATATAAAGGATATAATGAAGTTTTTATACGCTTGTGTTCTTTTTTCCTGTTATTTTTCATTTAATTGTAATCAGAGCTTGTTTAGCCAAAATAATACCTCATAATTATAGCCTAGGTTGTACTATTTACTTATAATTTTACTAATTATACTAATTACTAATTTTTTTCTTGATTTTCCCTGCTGAAATTGGGGTGTGTCTTATACACCCATGGGTCTTATATACTGTCAAATACGGCACTTTTTTTTGTGGTAACAAATATTTCTTTGAGTTTTGTGAATATTCCTTTGAATGGTGTACATTTGTCGCCAACTGAGGTGTTGTCATGGTAACAAGAGAATTCTGGTCGAGGTTTTACAGATCCAACCACTTGTCATCAATGGGGACCGCACATCCAGCTACTGACTGGGTTTTTGCTGTGTGTATTTTTTATTGTCCCTGAAATCGATGTACATATAGTTATCCTGATGATATGACTGGCTCCAAATGAAAGCTTTTCAGTTTACATGGGATAGCATCAAGCAATGGAGTCCAGACATACGGACATAGTTGGAAGAATAGCACATGTCTGTACTGTCTAATAAAATTCCAGAAACCACTTATTTAATTTTGGATCCTATTTTTTTTTACTGATCTGTACAAAAGGTTTTGTTTTAGTCATTCGGATCCTATTTATATGTAGACCTTTCTTACTTATTTCGGCTTCACCCATTGGTTGTAAAATATAGGATTTTATATCCTATAACCTATTTTCTAACCTGCAATCTCTTTCTCTCAGACACAACATCACAAGCCTATCACTACTCTATTGCTATTTTCATGGCAAATGTTCAAATGTGCTCCATTCATTAGTTCCACGTATATATTGGATAGCTACATGTATTGATTCCTCTTCATATATTTGTTTATTTTAAACCAGGTTTAATTCATTGCAAGTTGACCATTTCAGTCTTTTCCATCAGATATACTACAGTTTTTGTTTTTTTATCCAAGTAGTCCAGTTCTTTTCAAAAATAAGATAAAAAAAGCAGTTATTTAAATCCCAAGTCGATAATAACATTTGTCTGAGACGAGACTAAACGAAAGACATGCAAACACCATCCCACGCTCTATATTCAAAAGATATATTTTAGAAATAATATAAACCTCCAGGCTCCCACCTTAAATCTCTTTCTGATTATCTGTTTCCCAATGAAATCAATAACTTTGATCCATTCTTGGTAATGTATTATCTTTCAGAAGCTATATTTGTTTTTTTACTCCAGTCAAAACAGAACCTATTTTTTAAAAGATTCAACTACTATTATTAATATCCTTCTTTGCCATTGTTTTCATTTTCAACTGGTTTAGTTTGTTTTGTTTTTCAACATATTAACCTCAAAGGGTTATTTAATGCCAACAAAATTTTTATTGCTGGTAATATTTCTTTTTTTTTTTTCAAAAATGTATTGCTGGTAATATTTTTTTTTCAAAAATATTGCTGGTAATATTTTAAAAAAAAAATTTATTGCTGCTAATATTTTTTTCAAAAATGTATTGCTGGTAATATATTTTTACAAAGTATTTCTGGTATTAAAACCTATTTTTACACTTTTGTGGTGTTTTGAGTTTGAGGGTTAACTATTTGCCCATAGTTGAGACCCTAAAAGGTGCTACCACCCCGGATCAGGGTGGACCTGGGAACATAAGCAGTTAAGAGGTGGTTCCACACTTCTCAAAACCTCCTGATCAGAGGCCTTGCTGTCGGACATAGTTTATCATCTTTCCCCTTGACACAGATGTAGTTTATTGTCATATCCACAACATATTTTCAACTAGGAATCTTGCATTATGGGTGCTCTCCATCAAATTAGATAGTCACAGACATTGATTGATTCATTCATTTTTTTACTGTTTATCAACCTTTTGTAGGTTATTTAAAGCCAAGGCATATTTTGGATTTTAAGAAAAATTCCTTTATTTTTTATTTTTTTTGTGAGTGAATATTTCATTAACAATTTTAAGAGAGACAACAATGATTTTTCTAGAAACAAGTCTGATTATTTAACCCATAGATTGGGAGAGAAGCGATGGATTCATACCTTTCCCAAGCCTCAAATGGATTTAAAACTCGGCTCTCTGATTTTCCAACCCAAGCCAATATCCATTACACCATGCACACATCACTAAGATAAAGAATATCTTTTGCAAATTTATTTTCAGTGTCAAAGTCAATGCAGACGTCTGAAGCAAGGAGAGACTCAGTGTCATTCTGATTTTCTCAATGTGGGCCTCTTAAGTTGTTAGTGTAGTGTGTAAACTGCTCTCTCGAGTAGTTTGTAACACATTATTTATCATCTCTTAGTTGCATCGCTGCTTCTGGGCAGAGTGTGCCTCCATCAAAGGACAGAATCGCAACTGAGGAAAATTCTATCGAGAGATGCCCAGCCCTGGGGAACAGCTGCCCGAGGCTGTGCCCTCTCATTGCACCAGAGAGAGGGATCAGTGCTCGCACTGAGGCCAGCACAACCAATGGTCTTGGAGGCTGTGGGCAACTTTTATTCCTGGCCTGGGTGTACACGCTTGGGTCCACACCTTAAAAACTGATCTTGTGTCACAACGTGTCTCAGGAGACAGAGTAAATACCTAGTGTAGACACCAACACCCCAATAACTAAAGTAATATTGGTTTGAACATCTCACATTCTAGTAATTTCAATTTTGTGATCAGTGTATTCTTTTATTATTTTTATAATCAGGCTTGACACCCCTCACCCATGGTCAAGGGGTTCAGGGGTATTATGCACTAGCTCTGATCCTGATGTTATGTGATACCTAACATGTACATTGTTTATATTTTCATTACGTTGAAAATACTCTTACGTAGATGAGTAGTTCCCTACAGTGCAATTTTTTTGAGTCTCTTCTAAACAGTGGCCATCTTGGATCTTTTTTTTTTTACAGTAATTTTCACCTTGTACAAGGCCCAGGGGCCATTCAAAGTAGAGGGTTATGTAAAGAGACAATTTGTACAGATAGGAGGAGAACATAATGGTTAACCCTAGCTTTTAACAGGTTAAGATTGTAGTAATCACGGAAACATCCTCTTGGAGGTTGGTTCCACAAAACAGTGGTTTACAGAAAGAAGCTGTTTGACTGGAACTTACTTCTCACCGAGGGGATGTAGTTTGTCTGAGCACTTTCTATGGAAGTAATGATAGAGCAGAGGAAGGCTTGCCAAATACCACCTGGGAGAGGGAGGTTGAAAGCTAGAGAATAATTTGTCACCCTCGGGAGCTCAGAAATGCTTTTGGACTATCAAGACTGGAAGGTGAGGCTTGGATTGCTCCCACCCATATATGATAACAGTACTCCATCTTGGATCTAACATGGCTGTTGTAAAGGTAGAGGATAACATGAGGGGGTCAGATACTTACTGGATCAGTACAGTGAGCCAAACATTTGACTTGTATCCTTAGCAATGGATCATATGTAGGAGTTCCATTAAAAGTGAGGTGCAAGTTTGAGGCCCAGTAGTCTTTCAAGGCACAGTCTAGTTAATGTTCTTATATATACTTATTTTGGTTCTACTTAGGCCCCCAGTTATTATAGATCTAACAATATATATATATATATATATATATATATATATATATATATATGTAAAAGTGGACATTGAATTCAACACCCAGAGCAGACAATCTGTTTCATGCATAATGCAATCATCAGGCCATGCGCATTGTGTTTTTGCTCGACTATATATAAAGGTCAGTGATGCAGTGTGGCTATTGTATTTTTCTAACAATTATTTTGGCGGACAGTAACAGTTGTGTTTTTCAAATTAATCTAGGGGCTATTGAGTGGATATAATTGTGGATCCAAATGCAGCTTTTCGGTTATTTATAGTGTTAACTTTTTTTATTTATTATTGACTATTTTATTGTTGGTTGTTATTGTGATTTTTTCTGGTCGTTAATTTGTTTATTATTTACTTAGTTTTTTTTACTTATTTACTTGTTTGGATTAGTTTATTTTACTTGTTTTTGTCTATTTATTTCATTTATTTATTTTAATTTATTCTTGTTTATTTTCTTTTTTTCTGAAAGAAAAATACTGGATACTTTTTTAGAAAGAAAAATACTGGATTTTAAAATTAAATACATATAAACTAGGGTTAAATAAAGACTTGGGTATTTTAAATCTTTATAAATATTTCAATAGTTAAAGAAAAAATTTTTTTAGATATAGTTAAAAAATTAAAAAAAAAACTTCTAAAATATTACTACAGTTAGATTTACGTTAGAAATATTCAAACACAGTTGCATTCCATATCACGTGACATCCGCGTCTCGTGACAGAGGTTACTTAATGTAAACAAACTTCTGAAAACAGCCATTTCTGATGAAAGATTGGGGCCGATCTGAAATATCAAATATATATATATATATAAAAATATATAAATAAATACTTTCACAACAAAAACCATCAATTTTTTTAATTTGCAACTTTTCAGTTGTTTTTTCTATATTATATACATATTAAGAAAGTATACGTGGCTTCTCATTATGTTATATATATATATATATATATATATATATATATATATATATATATATCGAGAGAGAGAGAGAGAGAGAAATAAGTGTGAATATAAACTAAATAATGAGATATTAGCAACTGTATATGCGTGTGATATTGTGCATACACAGATAAGCAAATAAATATTTATTTAATTTATAGTGCAAACAAAACAGTGCTAAGTGCAATTGAACAGAGCTAAGAAGTATATATTAATAAATTCACATAAACCTACATTTGTAGTATAACTTAAAGTTTCATGATTTCCCATGTTGTGAGGCACGTATGGCAAATGGGCCGCTTAACCAGCCCGTTTGGCATACATGTCTGATGTTTCGAGAAATCATGAAACTTTAAGTTGCACTACAAACATAAGTACATGTGTGTGTGTGTGTGTGTGTGTGTGTGTGTGTGTGTGTATATATATATATATATATATATATATATATATATATATATATATATATATATATATATATACAAGATGCCATGTTTTTTAGTTTTAAGATCTTTATATACTTATTTTGTCATATTTGACATATATTTTTATTTGAAGGCGCTGTCATATTTTTGAGAATGTATTTTTTCTTTGTAGTCTTTAATTACTATAACTGGTCAATAAGCTTTTATATGTCTGTCAGTATGAATTGTAAAATCCCAAAGATTAATGCCTTCATGGCCTATAACTAGTTCCCAGTGATGTTTATATGGCTTTGCCGCATATGATGCACTGGAATACCAACACATCAAATATACCACACAATCTTATCTTGTCAACCTACAGTATCCAGACTGAACAATCATTTTCAACACTGTTCCCATAATCTACATATTGAATCTGCACCATTCTTTATTATGCTTAAATGAAGTTCAAAGTTTACTTATGATTCTTCTTCAGAAAAAAAAAATTATACAAATTTTTCCTGTTTCTAAAGCACATTTAGACACATGATCTTCCTTAATGAAAATTAACAATGGTTTAAAATGATGAAAACATTACTGTTAATGAAAGTCTACAAAATTCAAGAAAAATTGTATTTAATCCTTGTTATGCATGTCATTATGGGTAAGAGAATGTGTGAGTGAACAAGTGAGAATAAAACATTTTTACATCTGTCGAATGTTATTTATCCCTGAAGAATGTTATTTACTTCTCAAGAATTATATTTTCATCTGCAGAAGGAAATTTATATACCAAAAACATTATTCAGAGATGGACATTTTTATATCTGTAGAACACTACTTGCATTTGTTGAATCTTATTTACCTTAACAAAATGTTTATGTCTGTATATTTACATATCCAGAATGATATTTACTCTATAAGAATATCATTTACCCCAGAAACATTTCATTGACATCTGTATTTATGTCAGAAGAATATCAACAACATATGTAGATTTATATTTAACTAAGAAAGATAATTATTATCTGTAAAATCGTATTTATCCAAGAAAGATATCATTAACATATCTAGAATGTTATTTAATCCCAGGAAAATATCATTGACATTTCCAGAATGATATTTAATCCCAGGAAAATATCATTGACGTCTCTAGAATGATATTTAATCACAGGAAAATATTATTGACATCTCTAGAATAATATTTAATCTCAGGAAAATATTGACATCTCTAGAATGATATTTAATCACAGGAAAATATCATTGACATCTCTAGAATGATATTTAATCACAGGACAATATCATTGACATCTCTAGAATGATATTTAATCACAGGAAAATATTATTGACATCTCCAGAATGATATTTAATCACAGGAAAATATTATTGACATCTCCAGAATGATATTTAATCACAGGAAAATATTATTGACATCTCTAGAATGATATTTAATCACAGGAAAATATTATTGACATCTCTAGAATGATATTTAATCCCAGGAAAATATCATTGACCTCTCTAGAATAATATTTAATCTCCGGAAAATACCATTGACATATCTAGAATTATATTTAATCACAGGAAAATATCATTGACATCTCTAGAATGATATTTAATCACAGGAAAATATCATTGACATCTCTAGAATGATATTTAATCACAGGAAAATATCATTGACATCTCTAGAATGATATTTAATCACAGGAAAATATTATTGACATCTCCAGAATGATATTTAATCACAGGAAAATATCATTGACCTCTCTAGAATAATATTTAATCTCCGGAAAATACCATTGACATATCTAGAATTATATTTACCCCAGAAGAATAACATAAACATATGTCAAATGATATTTACCTAAATAGAATGTAATTAACATCTGTAGCTATGATATTTACACAGAAAGGATATCATTAACTTCTGTTGAATGATAGTTAACCACAGAAAATATCATTGATATCTCTACATTATATTTACCCCAGAAGAATATCACTAACATATATAAAATGATATTTATCGAAGAAGAATATAATGAACTTTTGTAGATATAATATTTACACAGGAAGGATATCATTAACTTTAGTCAAATGATATTTATCCTGGAAGAATACCATTAACATATCTAGAATGATATTTAAGCACAGAAAAATATCGTTAACATATGTACAATTATATTTTCCCCAGAAAAATATCATTAACATACGTAAAATTATATTTACCCAAAAAGAATATAATTAACATTTGTAGAATTATATTTACCTCAGAAAAATATCATTAACATCTGTAGAATGATATTTTGCCAAGAAGGATATCATTAACCTCTGTGTGTCCTGGGTATGATGATAAACTACATCAGCAAAATCAGGAGGTTTTGAGGAGCATGGAACCACCTCTTAATTGCTGGTGTTCCCAGGTCCACTCTGGCCCTGGGTGGTAGCACCTGTTAGGGTCCCAGCTATGGACAAATATTTACCCCCACCCTACCAACTGGAGTCAAAACATTATGAAACTGTAAAAATAGATTTTAATACCAGCAATACATTTTTGGAAAACATTATTACCAGCAATACATTTTTGAAAAAAAAAAAAAAATTAACAGCAATAAAAATCTTGTCAGCATTAAATAACTCACTGAGGTTGATATGCCATAAAACAAAATAAACCAAGCCAAGGAATACATATTCTATTCATACGAACCTATACCAAAAATCTTGTTGGCATTAAATAACCCACTGAGGTTGATATGCTGTAAACAACAAAAAAAAAAAAACAAATCAAACCAGTAACATCTGTAGAATAATATTTACTTAAGAAGGATATCATTAACATCTGTAGAATGATATTTGCATGCCACAGATAAATAAGCTAAGACTGATATAAAATACTAGAAAAATTATTGGCAAAAAAACATTGTGTAGCAATATCAAAATATAATGAGATCAACAAAAATGAAGTAGTCACTTCATCATCAAAAAAAAAGATTAAAATATCAGACATTTTTCTCGAATATAGTAAAGAAACCAATGACTCTTTTCACCAGCAACAAAGACTTGAGTAAACCTCAATGACACTTTTAAGATTTCCCTAACAATGTGTAAAATATAATGACGGGAAACTTTTTTTTTTAATTGGATTTACCCCAAACCATGGCAATAAAGCCACTATAATACAAGGGGTTACCGAGTCTGAAATAATCAGAAAACAGAGACATTATTAAGGAGCGAGAACAATAGAAGAGTAATCAGGAAGACAGTAGATAGTGATTGACATTGCATTTAAATTTTTGAAGATCAAAGTTGACTTGAGAGCATGGAACTGGAAGAGAGTTTCACAGGCGAGAAGTGAGAACAATAAAGGAAGATGAATCAAGAAGACAATCAATAATGATTGACATTGCATATGAGGCTGGCATAGATCATGGGTTTAGCTGAATTTTTTAAAGACTTTATTTTTCAGCTGAGACATGAGGAAGTTAGACCAAAATGTGACACCATGTTGATTGCTATGCTCACTCAGTGTATCCATAACGGCTCTATGTTGGTTTCAGATCATAGGAATGACTGTAAAAATACCCCCTGTTGCATCTATGAGGCATGCCATACCATTTGGAAACCACTGCACTAGGTCAGGAGCAATAAAGAGAAGAAAATACTTTAAAATTCACTGGAAATTTTTCTTTTATAATTACAAGTCCTTCCTTCGAAAAGAAAAAAGAACAAGAATAGTAGAAAGATAATTGGTTATTTGATTTTAATAATCTTTGGATGACTTCAAACTATTTCTATTTTTTATTACTTGAACTTTAACATTGCAAAGATTGAGACTGATTTAATACATTCTTTTAATTTGCTGATATTTTAGGCCATTTTTTTTCTTTTAAATTTTCTTTTTATTAGCTGACAAGCTATTTTATTGCCAGTAAGGATTAAATTTAAGAAGATTATGAATGAAAAAAAAAAAGAACTGCATATAATTAGCCATTATCACTGTGTGTGTGATTTCATTTCCTGTACAAAAAGTTTATCCTGCCACTGAAGGGGACCTGATCCCTGAATTTGAATCTCATAGATGTGTTGAGTGAAATTAACAATAAGGATATTGCAATTGAGAGGCCTTGAAAAAGAATGCAACGGAAAGGGAAGTAATATTAATAATGCAGAGTGCTAAAGGTTAACAGTAAAAAAGTCTTAAAACAAAATTTGAAAACAATCCAATGAAAAAAATATACTCTATACCCATGAGGTATTTTTATTTCCCTGTTATATATATATATATATATATATGTGTGTGTGTGTGTGTGTGTTTATTCTTGTTTGTTCCTTTTGATAACAACAGCGTCTCTCTAAATTAGAAATTATTATTCTTATTTTCAATCTTAAATGTTAATCTGAGTTTATATTCAAATCCAAAATTAAACTACAATTCATTTAAATAATTTAACAACAATAATAATAATCCACCCCCAACAATAAATTATCTCATAACCAGAAATATTAAAAAACTGGTTTTCACCCCCCACCCAAAAAAATACCAGCACTTGAAAATTGCATTGAAATGAAATCAATGTAAGGTATTATGCATATTTTTTAATAATATAATAAAAATAATAAAAATAAATATAAATAATATACTAAATATCAATAATATAATAAAAATAATATCTATATGTATATATATGTGTGTGTATATATATATATATATATATATATATATATATATATATATACAAGTTTGGGATTGGTATATACGGGGTGAATTCCAATAACCAACAATTACTATTCTTTAAAGAGTGCTCAATACAGAGTAGAGCAGATATAATTATTTATTTGAATATTACAACATAAATATGTTATAAAATCACGACAAAAATAGCCATTTTATTTCAACACTTCTGGTGTCTTATCAAGTGATGATGTAGAATATAGAATAAATGGTTTTAAAAGTTTCAAATTAATTAACAATCCTTATCTAGGAGTAAACGCTGTTACATAAGCTAGAATGACCAATCAAAATACAAGTATAGGGTAATTCGAAAAATTTGACAACTAAGCAAGGTTATCATAGATATTAAAAGATTTATAAAATTTGAAATTAAAATTAAAAGTAAAAAATTAAAAATTACCTATTTAGAAATCTAAATCAAATCTCTATTAAGTTTTAAAACTTAATAGATGATTCTACATCATCACTTGATAAGACACCAGAAGTGTTGAAACAAAATGGCTATTTTTGTCGTGATTTTATAACATATTTATGTTGTAATATTCAAATAAATAATTATATATATATATATGCACACACCATTAGACTCATCCAACTCTTTCCGAATCCTCTGCACTGTCCTCAGATTAACATCCGAACACTCTGAAATGTTTGTATTGGAGCATCCATGTTGAATGCCAAACAGCATGCTGTTTCTGGCAGAGAGAATTGCAACATGGTGCTCTTTTTCTCACTGATGGTGCGTTACTGTGCAGTCGACAAAATCAACAACAAATAATGTGCATGCACAAAATTAAAAATATAATATGGCGACAATTTACTCATTGCACCCTGGAGTGCGGAATATGTTGACATCTTGATTATGTTATTATTTTCTCTCCAAGAATTTCTTTTTAATCAAGTTCACCCCAAGCAAGGCACTAAAGCCACTAAGACACAAAGGCTTACTGGGTGTGGAAGAATTAAAAACAGAAACATTACTAACATTACTTAAAATTGGCTGGAAAGCATGGAGCTTGAAAGGAAGTTCCACAAGTGAGAAGTGTGAGAAAAGAAATTGTTAGCATAGAACTTAGTTATATCTAGCTGTCTCATGTGCTATAGATGTTAGTACTTGCTGTTTTTGTTGTTGAAAGTTATCCAGTGATGTGGTTTCTGTTATTTGGTACAGTCCTTTATAATTTTGCAGCACCAGTCCATGAGGTTTGAATAAGAATGATCTTTCTTTGCTTCAGTTGCTCAAAGACATTTTTAGCCATTGATCTTAGAAGCAGTTTTATACAGCTGAGAATTTGGAGATTTCTGAACAAGTTTGGCACCATGCATGAAATCCATATGAAAGTTAATCTGAGGAGGCTTTTCATGAACATAGACTGAGTTCTTAAGTGAATGTTTTGTTCCTGTTATAAAAGGGAGTAAGTCACTCTGTAATATCACAAGTCCTATCATGGAGGGAAGTTACACATGTGTTGTCATCCCCACAGTTCATGGGTGAAGAGAATGAATCCTATGTCTTTTAGCAGGATGTCTGTACTTCCGGCAGGAACATTCCTTGTTGCATGATGTGAGTAATTTTATTATTTTCATTTTTTTATTTATTTATTTTAAACAAGGTTTAAATTTTATTTTATTTATAATTTTCATTATTATTATTATTTTATATTTATTTATAATAATAACAATGTTCCTACAATACCAATGAAAATTAATCCCACTTTTCTCTTCTACATACACAACACATGAATCTGTCTATATTTCTGAGATGAGGTATTATGCACACTATTTACATTATTCGAACTATTGTCCTCATCTTTGTCGCCATGTTTATCACAACGTTTCAGCCGTTGTATGTTTCGGCCTTCTTCAGGTTGTTGGAATGTCAAACTGAACCCTTTATTTCGTTCATTGGGGCAGACTGTTCTAGTTCCACATGCCATGTCTAATGGATGTCAGTTATCTCCTGTTAATTTCCCTCTGAAAGTTCTCCACTGCCTTAATCGGGTATTGAACTCACACTCTTTGGTTCCTGTCACTGGATCTAACTAACGCCTTTATCCACTGTGCCGTGTGTCTGTGGGGACACATGGCACATGGCATGGAACTAGAACAGTCTACTCCAGTGAGTGAAATAAAGGGTTCAGTTTGACATTCCAACCACCTGAAGAAGGCCAGAGCATACAATGGTCAAAATGTTGTGATAAACATGGCGACAAAGATGAGGACAATAGTCCGAATAATGTAAATAGTGTACAACACATGAAATTCTATTGGACAAGCAGTTCACATGGACAGGTCATTAACACATGTATCAATGAACATTTTGTCTCCTTTTCCTTTTCAGGCCATAATAGTAGTATTTATCTTTTAGCAGTGAATAAAAATTCAAGGTAAGTAAACTCCAGACACTTGTATTTTTCCAACTCAATTATCTGGACACTCATTACAAACATCTGTAAAGAAAAAAAGTCACACCAGAAAGACTGTATAAACTTAACTTATTCATTTTTTTATCATTATCTCAGATTCCAATCTATATTTTATCTACATTTGACTCCAAAGTTACAATTTTACTCAGTATTACTGTCTCTTGTGTCTCCAACATCACATAACAACCAGATAATAAGTAATACTTGTTTTGTTGTTTCTATGTCTTGCTGTTTCTCATTTGTATATATAAATGGCAGGGGGGGGGGGGTTATAATTACTTACTCCTACAAGATCTAGTGTAGCCTATTCAGTGTTCAATTTCCTTATCTGATAATAAATTCATTATTATTGATGACAGCTAAATTTATTTCTCGTCTTCATTTGTGGCATAACATTAAAGCCCAGGAGAATTCTTCCTTAACAGGAGAAGGATCAAAATGCTGGTGTCTGGCACCTTAAAACTAATTGATTCAGGCTCTGAGCAGATTGGACTTGTAAACCTAGGCCAGTAGCTCATCCACATGAGGGGAAAACACTGTGCTGCACGTGTCATGGGCGAGGCTTCAGGGGTCCGTAAAGCAGTTTGTAGCAACTGCGGCAATTGTGCTGGAACTATATGTATTGCTACTGATGATAATCTTTAAAGAGAACTTTGGAGACTGTTTTGAAAAATGGAAAACATAAATATGTGTGATGCTGAAGAGAGTATATTGAAAGGAGTTAGAATTTGCAATTTTATTGGCCCTGACCTAGCACCTTGGTTTCAGTCACTTTCCTAACACTGTAATATAACTTTCCTGTGCCTTTTCTATAAATATTTTCTTGGCAGTTATTCTGATGACCTTTCCTCTTTGGCACCCTAAATTCATGAAGTTAAGCATAGTACTAGATTGGTGGATAGGCTCCATTAATTCATTGTTGAAATTACTGACTGTAAGTTCTATTCTAATAGTTTCTTCTCTTGCACTTCTTGCCTGTGGAACTCTTTATTTCATGTCAGCTATAATTCTCAAAAATTTAAATGCAGTGTCAGTTGTCATCTTCTATCTCCTGTTCTTTTATCCTTTCTAACAGTACTCAGTTTCCTTCACTTTCATTAACCACTGTAGAATATTGGTTACCACCTGCTGCATTAAGTACTCTCCTATAAATGAGGTAGATTAGCTGACTTGCCTTTACAAGGAGCTACAAGGCAGCCATGTTAGCAGGTAAGTCATTTGACTTCTACAACCACTTGTGACTTTATTGCTTGGAGTAAAAGATAAAAAAATAAAAAATTAAGTGCAATTACACATGATAGTTATTTTTTGTTTTTCTTTTTTTGCTTGGGATTGGTACTAAGAATAAGCACTTACTGCTTGATAAAATATTCCTAAAGCATGCAGGCAACATGGAAGTTTATAGTTCTCCACAGCTTCCTGTTTCTTTGAGAAACAAACCCTTTATTTGTAACTTTTACAATCATTTCAAAAAAATGTCCAACAGCTATTCACACTGTTGATGATGCTTTGTAAATCTTTGACTTAATGTATGTCAGTTAGAGCACAACTCAATAAAGACTTGTGAGAGTTATCTCCCTTCCATTCCATTCAATATGGTGGTGATAACAAACTGGCTACCAAGATCTCTGGCTGCAGTTTCATTGTATTCCCAAAACTGACAGCAAGCGTAAGTGCTTCTCTTTTACAAGTATGTCTCTAATTTCCTTCAGAGCCATTTTCATGGATTCCAGTTGTCAGTAATGCCTATTTCTTAAAGTGTTTGTCCGAACAGATCAATAATGTTAGCTGTAAGCTAAAAAGATCAAAGTACTTGTAAGGCAAAGCAAATAAGAATATTTTCTGAACACTTACAACTCAATACTTTTATGAAAGAGCTGAAAACTTTTAGGGAAAGCAGATGAGATATTTTGTTCACAGATTTTGAAATATTTTTGACAATTTGAACTCTGACATTTCTTTATCTGAAAGCAGCTTGTATATATTTTAAATAAATTTGGGAATTATTTTTTTCTTTTATGTGTTATATCTCTTCAGGACATAAACAACCATGTCTCTCCACAACTTCCTATCCTTTGTTACTCTAAGCAATCTTATTATCTCTTGACCTATAGCTGGTGAGAGAAGAGGTGGATTTCTACTCATTGATTTCTCCAATTAACAATCCCAAGCCATTATCCATTAGACTACCCACACATACAAACTGTCACCCATTTTGGTACTGACCAGGCTCAATGTTGCTTAACTTCAGTGATCATACAGGAACCATTGTTTCAACATGATATGGCCATCAACCAGAATGAAAGTAATTTTTTTAAATAATCATTGACTATATTTAAAGGGCTGATTCCTTAGAAATTGGAATTAAATAGTTTCCATTATGTTATGTGTTGTAATTTTAGCTAATCCTCATCAACAAAATGTTAACCTAGGGAAGGTTACTGAGTAGAATAATCACATGAAGATTGGTAATGAACGATAATACTTAGAACAAGAACAACACATATAAGATTCGCCAGTGGCACATAGAAGAAGTAGTCAACTGCGAGAATTGAGTCAAGTGAATTCCACAATGAATCTCCAACTGCAGACCAACATACAGTATCTACTACTGTAGTTATGTGAATGGGGACATACCCATTATCATCCATAGGTATGCTACAACATTATGGTAATGGTAATATTAGTTGTGTCCTTATAAGGAAACATTTGGTATTCACTGATTGAGTAATCAGTGCTACTTTTGGTTGAAATTCATAAAATATTTCTATCAAAACAATTTTTCAGGAAAATAAATTTCTCTAGTTCACTCTTATTACCCTTTCCAGTAATGATGGAGACTTCCTTCTTAATCTTTTACAGAAAGCAGTGTGAAATGTCAACATCTTGATATCATTATTTTCTCTTGGAGATGCATGTGCTATACATTTTGGTTTGTGGCTTCTTTTGAAAGTCCTCAAGTGATTTGGTTTCTCTTATTTGGTAAAGTTCTTTGATTGTGTTTCTGTAACATCTGTCCACATAGAAGTATGGTCCTCACGAAGACCTACCTGCTTCATTTCTTCCAAGCCATTTTAATCATCGATAAAGTAGCTTTGTACAGTTTACAATTTAGATATTTCTGAATTATTTTGGCATCAGTTTTAGTTTGTTTTTTTTTTGTAGCAATTTGCAGAGTTGGGCTTAACTACCCCAAGCAGAACTGATTCTATATTCAATTTCCTTATCTCCTGTACTAATTTTTTATAACTGATCCATACTCTTAAGTACTTGAGGGGTTTAGTATTTACTAATTCCACATCAGTCAGATATGTGCCGATACATGATACACGCTTAGGCGATCATGTATCTTTTGATACATGACTGACAAGGCAGATTTTTCCCATAGTAGGTTGCCATTTCTTTCTGCAATAGACTAGTTGCCATCCAAGGCTATAGAACTTGGTCTGTCCTGCTATTTATCCATATCTGGGGGGAGAAGATGATGATACATACCTTTCCCAAGAGTATTAGTGCGTAAGTGAATGTAATGGATTCGACTGGAATTCGAACTCAGCACTCCTATGTGGCATTGAATGCTACCATCACAGACGAAGGAGAGACTTGAAGTTACAGAGATGTGGTTCTACTAACGAATGCTGAGAAAAGCATTGACTAACATGTGAGTAGAGAAGAAGTTTTAAGAAAAATAGGAACTAAAAATAAAAAAGAAAAGTCTTACAATAGAAAACAGACAGCTGAATTTTTTAGCACGCATAATGAGGAAAGAAGGCCTGAAGAATATAACACTCACAAGGCATAATGAAGGCAAGGAAAGCAGCGAGTAACTTATTTAACAAGTTTGAGTGAACTGATGTGAGAACAAGGATATCGAGAGATAGTAAAGAGTCAAAAGATAGAAAGATGTGGAGAACCATGATCAAGGATAAAGAGAGATGGTAAATTCACCCTTAGCTGGTGGGGAGAAGAAGAGGATTCAAACCTTTCCCAGGGGTATTAGCACGTAAGTGAATGTAATGGATGCAAATTTCAGTCCTCTTCTTCTCCCAGCAGCTATGGGTAAATAGCAGGACAGACCAGGTTCTATTCCACATACTGAATTTTTATGATGGATTCAAGGCAAGTGCCATCATTGCTTTCATTTCAATTCCAGATCATTGTTTCTGTCTTGGAAAGGTTTCAGTCCTACTTCTTGGAACAACTGGAAGAGGATATTGATTTTTTTTTTCTGAACAAAATCATTCTTATCCCAAATAAAAAAAAATGCATTACTGTATCTTCATATTCTCTCCCTTATCCCTGCCAATATTTACTGTCTATGTATAATGTAGTCATCCTGCTGACTAATGGTAACATGAGACTTAAGTTAATTTGAGATACAGGTTAATTCTAAGCTATTCGTATGGGGGCCCATTGTATCCCAAAGTGTCAATTTGAATTTTTTTTGAAGTTAAAGAAAAGCTGTATAAAATATATTCCTCTGATAATGAATGTAAATCATTTCAAATAATTTATTAAACTTTCTAAAACATTTTTGCTGTGCCTTTTTATAAGAGTTATAGATGCCATTCAACATGTTCAATATTCTCTTAACCATACATAGAACAAACTTACATGCGATAGACATTCTTTTGCATTAATTCCAGTTGCCATAGTAAAGATCACTTGTTTCTCATAGAAATTGTTGAAGAGCTCGAAGGTATAATCTTCTTTCTCCACTGCCAAAGTTGGTAGAGATGATCAAAGGGTAGATGTTGTGTCAAAAACAAAGTTTTGGATGCGGGGGACAAATTCTACACTTGGTAAACCCACCGATTCAGCAGGAAGCAATCATGAGAAATCTTCTGAAATTGGCCTCTGCTGCCTGCGGCAACTGAGTGATATTCAAACC
Organism: Acanthosepion esculentum; assembly: GCA_964036315.1. Classification (NCBI taxonomy): domain Eukaryota; kingdom Metazoa; phylum Mollusca; class Cephalopoda; order Sepiida; family Sepiidae; genus Acanthosepion; species Acanthosepion esculentum. The sequence continues at coordinate 60,344,784 of OZ038508.1, read as the reverse complement.
AATGATTCCTTTCCCTCTTTCTGCATACATTATGATATGTCTTTGTATTTAATTCAATAACTGAGAATGTAACCTTTGGCAAATTCAGGATGGAGACGTTTTTTTTTTCCTCCCTCATGGTTTCATAATCAATCCCTGCTTGAAATAATCTCAGCAGATTCCTTGTGATAGCATTGCTGGAATCATTTTAAATTTCAGCTTTGAGATTTACTTTTACAAAGAGACTAGTTTTATCACATTTTCCTCTCTTTACATGTTGCACTTAGATGATCTAGACCATTGGTTCTCAACTGGGGTCCATGTAACATTACTGTGGGTCTACACGCAAAAAAAAAAAAAAATAGAAAATTGAAAACAAAGTGTGTAAAGCAGTGGTTCTTGACCTTTTTTTTACTCATGGACCACTTTTAATTTTTTTTTTTTTTGGTGGATCCCCCCTAACCATTTGATAAAAAAAAAACTTATTTTTTTACTAATAGATAATTTTAAGAACTGTTTTATAGAAATAGTAAATGTATATGTATGTTGAAGTAAAACTAATTTAATGAAAATAAACTTGTATTTAAAAACTAAATTCTATGGAAAATTTATGTACACTAGTAAAATAACTCATAATAAACTATTTTAAACTATGTGAGTAATTAATAAGATGAGGACAACAGTCAGAACAATGTAAATAGTGCAAATAATTACAATACCTCATCTCAGAAATATAGACAGATCCTGAAGAAGGCTGGAGCGTACAACAGCCAAAACTTCATGAATATGGCAACAAAGATAAGAACAAAAGCCCAGACAATGTAAACAGTTTAAATAATTAATCATCTCAGAAATATAGACAGATATTGAAGGCTTGGGGAATATAACACTCACAGGGTACATTGAAGGCAAGAGAAGCAAAAGGAGTAGCAAATCACTTTCTTGTGAACTTTGTGCAAATAGATAGAGAGCCAAGTAAGACAAGGAGAAAAAGGTTCATAAAAGACTAACAAAAGACAGAAAGCTGTGGAGAGCCATTGTTTCTCATGTCTTGAAGGTATATGCATGTAGAAAGAGAGAGCAAAAGAAAAAGAGAGTAGCAAGGCATGAAGAAAAAAGAAAAAGGGAGGAATACTAATAAATATAGCAATTTTGACAATATTAGTCATATTTATACTCGAACCCATAGTTCAAAAGACACCTGTAATTTTTTAGATGTGACATTATCATTTCTGCATACTGATCTTATATTTTGTGTTGTTTTTGTTGTTACTAAAAACATTTTGGCCTATCCATTCTACCGTCTTCTTCAGTTGTACAAAGACACTCTTCTACAAACTTCTTTAGAACTGAATGGACTGTCCCGAAAGAATCAAGGCATTTTAGATATTTTGAGAAATAGTTGCGTCGCTTTGATGCAACCTGGCAGCGAATTGGAGAGGACACTTTACTGAACAGATACTCTCCTATAGTTTTACTCAGCAGATATGTTGTTAGCTTTGCTCATGTATACCTGTTGTATGCATAATGAGAGAGGGAGAGAGTAAATAAATGAAGACTTGTGCAAGGCTCTTAACAAAGCATTGCATCGTCAACACAAATGCAATCCAGATTAGGCGCCATGTGACTTTTTGCCATCTTCTTGGCCTTGTTTATTCTTGAGTCTATAGGAAAATACTGGTCATGATTACACTTGGGTCTATAGGCAGATGCTGGTCATGTTTACACTTGGGTCTATAGGAAAATACTGGTCATGATTACACTTGAGTCTATAGGCAGATGCTGGTCATGTTTACACTTGGGTCTATAGGAAAATACTGGTCATGATTACACTTGAGTCTATAGGCAGATGCTGGTCATGTTTACACTTGGGTCTATAGGCAAATGCTGGTCATGTTTACACTTGAGTCTATAGGCAAATGCTGGTCATGTTTACACTTGAGTCTATAGCAAATGCTGGTCATGTTTACACTCGAGTCTATAGGCAAATGCTGGTCATATTTACACTTGAGTCTATAGGCAAATATTGGTTATGTTTATATTTGAGTCTATAGGCAAATACTGGCCATCTTTATACTTGAGTCGAAAGGCAAATGCTGGTCATGTTTACACTTGGGTCTATAGGCAAATGCTGGTCATGATTACACTTGAGTCTATAGGAAAATACTGGTCATGATTACACTTGAGTCTATAGGCAAATGCTGGTCATGTTTACACTTGAGTCTATAGGAAAATACTGGTCATGATTACACTTGAGTCTATAGGCAGATGCTGGTCATGTTTACACTTGGCTCTATCGGCAAATGCTGGTCATGTTTACACTTGAGTCTATAGGCAAATGCTGGTCATGTTTACACTTGAGTCTATAGGCAAATGCTGGTCATGTTTACACTTGAGTCTATAGGCAAATGCTGGTCATGTTTACACTTGAGTCTATAGCAAATGCTGATCATGTTTACACTCGAGTCTATAGGCAAATGCTGGTCATATTTACACTTGAGTCTATAGGCAAATATTGGTTATGTTTATATTTGAGTCTATAGGCAAATACTGGCCATCTTTATACTTGAGTCGAAAGGCAAATGCTGGTCATGTTTACACTTGGGTCTATAGGCAAATGCTGGTCATGATTACACTTGAGTCTATAGGAAAATACTGGTCATGATTACACTTGAGTCTATAGGCAGATGCTGGTCATGTTTACACTTGGGTCTATAGGCAGATGCTGGTCATGTTTACACTTGGGTCTATAGGCAAATGCTGGTCATGTTTACACTTGGGTCTATAGGCAAATGCTGGTCATGTTTACACTTGAGTCTATAGGCAAATGCTGGTCATGATTACACTTGAGTCTATAGGCAAATGCTGGTCATGTTTACACTTGAGTCTATAGGAAAATACTGGTCATGATTACACTTGAGTCTATAGGCAGATGCTGGTCATGTTTACACTTGGCTCTATCGGCAAATGCTGGTCATGTTTACACTTGAGTCTATAGGCAAATGCTGGTCATGTTTACACTTGAGTCTATAGGCAAATGCTGGTCATGTTTACACTTGAGTCTATAGGCAAATGCTGGTCATGTTTACACTTGAGTCTATAGCAAATGCTGATCATGTTTACACTCGAGTCTATAGGCAAATGCTGGTCATATTTACACTTGAGTCTATAGGCAAATATTGGTTATGTTTATATTTGAGTCTATAGGCAAATACTGGCCATCTTTATACTTGAGTCGAAAGGCAAATGCTGGTCATGTTTACACTTGGGTCTATAGGCAAATGCTGGTCATGATTACACTTGAGTCTATAGGAAAATACTGGTCATGATTACACTTGAGTCTATAGGAAAATACTGGTCATGATTACACTTGAGTCTATAGGAAAATACTGGTCATGTTTACACTTGAGTCTATAGGAAAATACTGGTCATGATTACACTTGAGTCTATAGGCAGATACTGGTCATGTTTACACTTGGGTCTATAGGCAAATGCTGGTCATGTTTACACTTGAGTCTATAGGCAGATGCTGGTCATGTTTACACTTGAGTCTATAGGCAGATGCTGGTCATGTTTACACTTGGGTCTATAGGCAAATGCTGGTCATGTTTACACTTGAGTCTATAGGCAAATGCTGGTCATGTTTACACTTGAGTCTATAGGCAAATGCTGGTCATGTTTACACTTGAGTCTATAGGCAAATGCTGGTCATGTTTACACTTGAGTCTATAGGCAAATGCTGGTCATGTTTACACTTGAGTCTATAGGCAAATGCTGGTCATATTTACACTTGGGTCTATAGGCAAATATTGGTTATGTTTATATTTGAGTCTATTGGCAAATACTGGCCATCTTTATACTTAAGTCTATAGGCAAATATTGGTAGTATTTATACTTGAGTCTGTAGGCGAAGACTGGCCATGTTTATATTTTTGAGTCTATAAGCAAATAACGTTCATTAAATAAAATAATAATAATGAATAATAAAAAGAAAGACATTTTTCCATGATACTACTAATAAAGAAACCAAAAATGTTGTTACCTCCCTTGGCTTTGTCAAATGCATGATGAGCAGTGCCCTTGAAGTTTATAAAAAGACCAAATTTCGTCCCTGATCTTTTTCCTTCTCCTTGCTCCAAGATGAAACACAACATGGAAATTATGTCCCCACTGGAGAATGTCGCTTTTCCTTGTTCAACTGCTGACTGAACTCTTTCTACTTTGCATTGCATAGCATTCACACATGTCTTTCAAAACCTCCATTTATGAACTAAATCAACCCTTTCATTGCCATGGGGCCTTCCTGAACAAACATTTGTTCATCATGACAGGTGAACGTTCTGGCTATGATCAGTGATGGTAGAATGTCAATAGTTTGGTTTTCTCAAAAAAGAATAATTTTCACAGCACATCTATTGAAAGTGTTTATAATCAAGTTATGAAACCAACAGATATATATATATATATATATATATATATATATATATATATTCTGTTTATACATTATTTTTAAGAAAAAATATTAAATAATTGTTTGAATTAATCCATTTTGTGGCCAAGTGGTTAGAACGTTCACATTCTGACCATGAGACCTGGGTTCAAATTTCACCATGGTCAATTTGTCAGGCAGGAGACTCCCTGATGTTATCAGACTGGAGGGGGTCAATCTTAACATGCGGCTGCTTTGTAAAGTTTTTTTTTTTTTTTTTTTTTTAAACTTATCACCCCAAGCAAGGCTGGAAGCCACTAGCACACAAGGGGTTACAGAAGGTTTGGAGGAAGAGCAGATAGGAGTGGTAAAGGAGAGGATGTGGAGAAAGATAGTGGATCGATCAAGGCAAGGGGGTTACAGAAGATTTGGAGCGAGAGCAGATAGGAATGAAAGGTGAAAGGATGTGGAGAAGGGAAGTGGATAGATCAAGGCAACTGGAGATGTCGATTGACATTACACTTAAATAGTTGGAGCTTGTATTTGTCAGGGAAACAGGAATAAGGAAGGGAGTTCCACAGGCGAGATGTGCGAGACATGAAACTATTGGAGTAGAAGAGACGTCTACATCTAACAGTTTCAACGATGAAAAGGTGGGAATGGGATGCCAGCCTCGTGGGACGTTTAAATGCCTGAAAACCATACCATAAGTCTTGTGAGTGAAAATGAGTAGATGATACCTCTGAAGGCCATTGATAGTTGTGCTAGCACAAAGCCACAAGTGCTTGTGGCCGAGGGGTTGAGCGTGCTGGCCTTGTTCAAACTGTTGACCACGCTAGATAATACCAGAAACTGTAACTAAGGTCTGCAGTATAAACCACAGCTGGGCTCTGTGGGTATTGGACAAGCACAAAATGTGTCTGAGCAAGAATCTGCAATAGGGACTGGCTAGTCACCCCTGAATATATGGGTATCCTTGAATATTATTGTATTATTGGCCAGTTATTATATATATATATATATATATATATATATATATATATATATATATAATATACCTAAAAATATGTGACAAATATAAATGCAAAAACTTCTTGTTCTGTTTCTCCATGGATAAACTCAGTTGGATATGTTCCTCTTCCATTCCGACCTGGGAATATTGTACCAAAACTACTGCAGCCTCAGGTGACAAGGGGCATGTATTATTCAAAAATTTTAGTCTACCAATGAATAATTTTTGCAGCTTTTTGTTTTTATCAATTCCCTTCTGCAATGTTATCTGTTCATTAGTTGATTAGGAAAGCACTGAGTTTAGTTTTTTATTGGCTACAATCCTAAAAAGTGTCCAGTGCGATCAAATACATTTTTTAAATGTCAACTTCAATGTCTTATCCTTAATTTTAAATCTCCATGAACATACTATAATAAAATATAGTTTTATGGCATGGACAGTGCTCCTGCTATATATTTAGAGATTCTTGATAAAATCCAAAGAAGAATCAGCAATATTATTGGTCCTGACCTGGCATCTCGGCTTCTGTCACTTTCCTACCGCCGTAAAGTAGCTTCTCTGTGCCTCTTCTATATGATGGTTACTGAGTGAGATTGTAAGGGAAAGGTGCTCCTGCTATATATTTAGAGATTCTTGATAAAATCCAAAGAAGAATCAGCAATATTATTGGTCCTGACCTGGCATCTCGGCTTCTGTCACTTTCCTACCGCCGTAAAGTAGCTTCTCTGTGCCTCTTCTATATGATGGTTACTGAGTGAGATTGTAAGGGAAAGGTGCTCCTGTTATATATTTAGAGATTCTTGATAAAATCCAAAGAAGAATCAGCAATATTATTGGTCCTGACCTGACATCTCGGCTTTAGACACTTTTCCTCTGCTGTAAAGTTGCTTCTCTATACCTTTTCTATAAATATTTTCATGGTAATTGTTCAGATGAGTGCTTCCCTATGTTACTAAAACCTTATGAATTTAAGTACAAGACTGACAACAAGGTCTCATCATTTTACAGTTGAATTGGCTAGATATTTTTTTTTTAAGCATTTCACCTCAAGCAAAGCAGGAAGACACTAGCATGCAAGGGGTTACAGAGAGTTGGAGCTAGAGTAAACAGGAGTGATAGAGGAAAGGATGAAGAGAAGGATAGGAGTTTGGTTTGTTTTGTTTTGGTTTTACGGCATATTAACCTCTATGGGTTATTTAATGCCAACAAAATTTAAGAGAAGGATAGGGGATAGATCAGGGCTTCTGGAGACGTCGATCGTCATTACATTTGAATAGTTGGAGATTATAGCTATCAGGGAAACAGGAAGAGGGGAGGGAGTTCCACAGGCGAGAGGTGCGAGACATGAAGCTATTGGAGTAGAAGAGACGGCTACATTTAACAGTTTCGACTGTGAAAGGATGTGAGCGAAATGCCAGCCTAGTAGATCGCTTAAATTCATGAAGTTTGGGAACTGTAAATTTTATGCTATCAGTTTCTTTTTTTTCGCACTTCTTGACTGTGGAATTCTCTTCCAGCTCCATGCTTTCTTGCCAACATTGATCTTCAAAAATTTAAATGCAATGTCAATCATTATACACTGTCTTCCTCTTATTGATTACTCTTCTATTGTTCTTGTTCCTTGATAATGTTTCACTTTTTTCTAATTCTTTCATACCTAGTAACCCCTTGTGTCTTTGCATCTTTACTGACTTGCATGGAGTAATCTCTATTTTTTAAAAATGCTATATTTATGGGTTAAAGTGCTCAATATCAGTGATAGAGCATATGTAAATATAAAAGTGGACATTGAAGTCAATACCCAGCAGTGTTAGTCTGTTTCATGCTTAAACGTAATCTTCAGGACATACATATATTTTTCAAGACATTTTTTATGTTTATACATTCTTTTTATAGATACAAATATTTAAGTAAATGCTCTGTTTATAATAAACAGTATTAACAACATTTACTGGCCTGAATGTCCAAGAAATTTTCATAGAAAATATGCGTCCTCCAACAGGAACTGAACCTGTATCCTAACCGAAACTGTCATATAGCCTGACGTGCCTTAACCGATTGGGCCACAGAGGAGTGTTCGGTAATGAAGGTCAATTTTACTGTTTTTAAACACAATTCTCTATGATTTTCTCTCATACATTCATATCTGCTCAATGCATTTTAAAAAATTTTTTTTTTTTAAGCGTATCACCCCAAGCAAGGCTGGAGGCCACTAACACGCAAGGGGTTATAGAAGGGTTGGAGGAAGAGCAGATAGGAGTGGTAAAGGAGAGGATGTGGAGAAAGAGAAAGACAGTGGGTCGATCAAGGCAAGGGGTTACAGAAGATTTGGAGCGAGAGCAGATAGGAATGAAAGATGAAAGTATGTGGAGAAGGGAAGTGGATAGATCAAGGCAACTGGAGATGTTGATTGATGCTACACTTAAATCGTTGGAGATTGTATTTGTCAGGGAAACAGTAATAGGGAAGGGAGTTCCATAGGCGAGATGTGCGAGACATGAAGCTATTGGAGTAGAAGAGACGTCTACATCTAACAGTTTCAACGGTGTAGGGATGGGAACGGGATGCCAGCCTCATAGGACGTTTAAATTCATGAGGCCTAGGAACAAGCGAAAGCAGCTCCTCGAAGCAATTACCATGAAAGTACTTGTAAAAAACGCAGAGCGAGGCAACATCATGTCTGTGAGAGAGCGACTGCAGACGAGATGACAGATCAGGGCCAATCACATTGCATATCCGTATCCAAATGTAAACAAATAACGTCACACATTATGAAATGGACAAAGTCTGACAATTAATTTTTAAGACATTTAAGTGACCAAAATAAAGGGTTCAGTTCGAAATTCCAACCGCCTGAAGAAGGCCGGAGCGTACAACGGCCGAAACATTGTGACAAATTTGACGACAAAGATGAGGACATTAGTCCGACTAATGTAAATACTGTACATTTAAGACATATAAACATAAAATATGTCTTAAAAAATAATTGTCGGACTTTGTCCATTTCATAATATGTGACGTCATTTGTTTACATTTGGATACGCTTTGAGCAGATATGAATGTACGAGAGAAAATCATAGAGTATTGTGTTTAAATAAATATATTTCTTATTATTCTAAACATTATATTTTGGTGGATGTTTGAACAGAACCCCTTTTTTTATTTATTTTTTTTTAAGCAGACTTAATTACATCTACCAGCCTGTGCATTTGAGAGTCTTAATAAAGAAATTGTGCCCTCTGGCAGGGTTCAAACCTGCATTCCCCTTCGGAGGTGACGCACTATGATTTGGTATGCTTTCGACCCTTTGGTCACAGAAAGCTTTACAGCCCAGAAAGTTTCAATTACTCCTACAAAGGGATGCAGTTTTGAACTATGCCAGAGGGAACATTTTCATTATTAAGACTTTCAAATACACAGGCCGGAAGAAGTAATTAACACTGATTAAAAAAAGGTGGGTGTGTCTACTCAAATCTGTTTATTCACTAAAATATAATGTTTAAAATAATAAGAATTAATGATTAAAAATAAAATCTACTGATTCCTTAGAAATTACACATGGATATATCATCAATCTAAAGAATGTCAAGCCTATAAAAAGAGATAATATCTTACTTATATAGAAAGTTCTTGAGAGTGCTGCTATTGAATCTTGCCAAAATGTAAGTCTGTGCCTGAAGTTTTTTCATATATCTACTTTCCTAAATGGTATACTCTTTTCCCAAGCTAACAGACATGACCAGAAAAAAAATTAGAAAAAAATGGTTAAATCAAAATCTTGTTATTTAAAATAGATAAATACATAATTTACCAAATTAAAATGAAATAATAAAAAATAATTACATTAATATTAAAAAAATACTAAATATAAATAAGTAATATAAAAATACTAAATAGATATAAGTAATATAAAAACAATTCAACAAAATTTACTCACTTTTGTTTATTTTAGGCATTAAATTACATCACTTAACATTCTCCATAGTTTACCTTGACTTTCACAGTTAGTCTGAAAAATTTCTATGAGCATTCTTCATTTAAAAAATTTTGAAAATCCAACAATGTTTTTACTTCTATTTTTAAATACATGTTGCAAAATAAAATCCTTACATTTGCCTTCATAAAGTCCATCAGCAAACAAAATGCATTGGTAAATGATTAGTTTTTCTTTTGTCTATATATATATATATATATATATATATATATATATAAAAGTGAAGAAATTTGGGGGGGGGGATTTAGTTTAGAGTAATCATATATAGTAATTCATCGAGCCCAGAATAATCTCCAACAGAATGCAGAAAGTACTGGACAGCCATTTTGTCCTATTTGCGTCCTATTTGTCATTTTCTATGATATTTTTTGCATTGGTAGAATGATATCTGTATTTAAAGTCTCTTCTATCAACTATGAAAAGATTGGTCTGCATTCACTGACATATAGAAAATTAGATATTACATAGCAGTTCGGTATTCATTTATTATTAATGATTATATTTCCTGTATTCTAATACATTGCTTGGTTTCTAAAAGAAAACTTCTACTATTCCTACATGCTTTTGAATATCAGCTATCTCTTTCTGATTGCAAATATAAGTTTCCTTGTAGTTCCTATTTTCTTGTTGCTAAAATTTTCAGTCCGTCGTATGCTCAAAATTTTTATTTCAAATCTTTTCTTCATCTCTGAGGAAACTGTCTGGCATTCTGTGTTATATAGGAGAATAAACATTACATAGTGTTTCAGTCCTCTTTGTTTCTAATGAGATTCATGAATAGAACCATATTTCTGTTGCTTCAAGTTTCTTCATCTTTGAAAAGATTGTCCAATCTTCACTCTTATATAGGCAATTAGATATTACATATCGCTTCAGTTGTTTTTTTTCTTTGTTGCTAATGTGATTCATGAGTTGATTCTATTTCTGCTGCTTCAAGTTACTTTTTCATCTGTGAGAAGATTGTCTAATATTCACTCCTATATAGAAGATTAGGCATTACATAGCTGTGCAACATTTTTTTGATTGGTTCAGTCACCTTTTCATGAATCTAAAGATATTAAACTGAATGAATTTCTCTTGAGGAAAATTGAAATTTAAAAGACTTGTTGATATATAATTCATGTCTTGCTTTACAGCAAAGACCATCTTCACTTATTTCTTTTTAATTTCAAATGCAGGGAATTAAATGATGTAAAATTGATTATTTACTACCGAATATTCAAGTCTTTTCCAATTTGATTTTTCTTGGCTTCCTGACTGAACATGACTGTCAATTAAATTTACATTATTGATAGTTCGTGGGCAAGACATTTCTTTTGACTGGTATGGGTCAGAACCCAAAAGTTTTAAGGTAAAGAGTATAATCATACTTCTTTAAACTCTGCAAAGTTGACTATTAGCCACTTTACCAAAGAAAATGGTCTCAAAGACACAAAATTAATGGAATGGCTGCCAGCCTCTCTAGAAATTAATCCAGCAGAAAAATTTTGGGCCATAATCAAAAGACATGGATATAAGAATAGAAAACAAAAAAACCTGAGAAGAAATAAAAACTGTTGCAACAAATATTGAAGTTGAAACTGTAGATAACTCTTTCAGCTTTAAAATTCCTTCAACATTCAATTCTCATAGAACAGAAACATTGTCGGGAGAATCTGTTCCACAAAAAGTCATGTTGGTTTCAATCTAAAGTAGTAATGGTTATTTACTCCAGCCTCCTCACTGAGACGAGATAGGACACAAGGTCAGGTTTAATCTAGGGAACCTGAGTGCATAGACTTCGGCCAAGGATAAAAATTGCCCAGTCCCCTGAAACTGTCGGTTGCACTGATATCGGTATGACTACTGATGCCCACTCTTTAATGCAATGGGGGTTGGGTCGCAGCCTTGGGCAGCTGTCCTTTAGGACTGGGCACCTCACAGTTTTTATTTTCCCCAGCTGTGTCTCTGTCTGCACACAGAGCCACAACTGAGTTGCACTCTGCCCGAAGATAGAGACGCAACTGAGAGATGATAATCCCCCAGCATGGGCCGTGGAATGATCTCGAGTAGGATTGATGCATAAATGCATGCTGGGATTTCTTCCTAGCCAATAAAATAGTTCAGTTCTTGGTTTCATCTGACTCAGTCCCAGTCTGTCTTGTCTTGAAGTCAGAATGCTTTGTTTGCTTGTCCAAACTTGCTCTTGTGTGTCGACACCAATTCTTAGATTGTGAACTTTTTGCCACATTACTGTTGCTTTGTCTTGCATATATTGTTTGCTCACTTTATATTAGTTTTGCCCTGTTCTTTTCTTTTTCTTGTTATTGTAAATTTGGTCAATTCTGTTTGTTGGACAGTTCGGCCATTTATTTTTACATTTACCCATGACCACTCATTCTACAAGTCAATTCTTGGGGAAGAGCTGTCTGAGTGGAACTTCTTTCCGAACTGGGGGAAGTAAAGAATGAAGTCCATCTGAAAATAGGACCTATATCTATGTTTTTGAGCCTAGATCTATGTAGACATATAAACCAGAAATCTGTTTAACTTTTGGGCTCCAGCATAAACCAGGCCGATGTTTACTTCCCTTATCAAAATGTACATCAGACCTAGGTCTACATTTTTGACTCTAATGTAAACTGGATGTCCACCTTTTTTTCACTCTATTGCGAACCAAACCTGTGTTTACCTTTTAGATACTATTACAAATCAGACTTATGTCTATGTTTTTGACTAATATAAACTGAACCTATCTCAACCTATCTAGTCATTCATTGGGATTTTTGCATTAATCAATTCATTTCATATTATTTATTTACTTTATTTATTTAGATAAACCATTTCATATTCTTTATTTTATTTACTTAGATAAACCAGCAAATATTGATATGACACTAACATAACCAAACATAAAATAATGATGATTTATTGAAACCATAGTCATATTAATTGATATGTTTTTACTTTACAAGCAAAGAGAATGACCAGTAATTATATATATATATATATATATATATATATATATATATATAAAACTATAAATGTGTATTGATAGATTCTGATTTCAGTTCCACATACACATGCAGAAAAAAAGGAAAATACTGGATTTTAAAATTAAATACATATAAACTAGGGTTAGATAAAGACTTGGGTATTTTAAATCTTTATAAATATTTCAATAGTTAAACCAAAAATTTTTTCAGATATAGTTAAAAAATTTTTTAAACAACATCTAAAATATTACTACAGTTAGATTTACGTAGAAATATTCAAACACAGTTGCATTCCATATCATGTGACGTCCGCGTCTCGCAATGGACGCTACTTAATGTAAACAAACTTCTGAAAACAGTCATTTCTGATGAAAGATCGGGGCCGATCTGAAATATCAAATATATATATATATAAAAATATAAATAAATACTTTCACAAAAAAAAAACCCCAAAAAACAATCAATTTTTTTTTAATTTGCAACTTTTCAGTTGTTTTTTCTATATTATATATATATATATATATATATATATATATATATATATATGCGTACAGAGTTCATTGGGTAAATTTTCACCATATTATATTTTTAATTTTGCACATGCATGTCATTTGTTTTTTATTTTGTCAACTACACGGTATTGTAGGGTCAGTTGGGCACCATCTGTGAGAAAAAGAGCACCATGATGCAATTCAAACCTTCAGAAATTTGGAAACAGCATGCTGTACTGCTTGGCATTCAAGCTGTGGAATATGAATATTCCACAGTGTTTGGATGTCAATCTGAGGACAGTGCAGAGGACATGGAAAGAGTTGGATGAGTCTAATGGCGATTACAAAGGTGTTAGGAGTGATCACTAGTGATGGCGATATTATGCCTCTATTCATCTTCCCACAGGACTTCAGACTAAACATGGAGGGCTACATCAAGTGCTTTAAGGTGGTAGTGCTGTCCTAGGTCAAGAGGGTGGCTGCTGAAAGACCCTATATCTGGCAACAGGACTCTATGCCTTGCCACACAAGCAGGATAACCCAGTCATGACTGTCAGACAATTTCTGTGATCACCTCACCCCTTACATCTGGCTATCTAAATCCCCAGACTGTAACCCCCTTGATTATCATATGTGGGGCACAGTTGAGCGACAGACCAACAAAACTTCTTGTAAAACCAAAGATGAACTGAAGACCAGGATTATGGCAGGAAGCACCAACTTAAACAAGGAGACTGTCCAGAAGAGTTGCAGGAGATTCTTTTATATAAATTTACTCTTTAGCATTTCAAGGTAATTTTGTGTAATTTTGGTAAATATATTTGTTAAAATGAAATGTCAGTGTTATTTTTATTTTTGTGTAATTTACATGACAGTTTATCCATGGCACATTGTATGTATATATAACTGGCCACTCTTATTCAAGGATACCCATCTACTAGGGTGGCTAGCCAATCCATATTGCAGATGCTTGCTCAGGCACATTTGTGTTTATTCAACACCCACAGAGCCCACCTGTGGTTTATACGGCAACTACGCTGAGCAGACCTTAGTTACAGTTTCTGGGAAAGAGCGTGTTATCTAGCGTGATAACAATTTGAACAGGGCCAGCATGCTTAAGTCCTCGGCTACGATGATTTATGACTTTGTGCTAGCACAGCTATCGACAACCCCCAAGGGTTCTGTCTACCCAATTTCACTCACAAGGCTTGGTATCGTTTTCAGGTACTTTCCAAAGGTACCACATGCTGGGATCAACCTCTCCAGTCGAATAACATCAGGAAGGCTCCTTCCTGACAAATCGACCATGGTGTGATTCGGACCCAGGCCTGACGATTGCGTCTAGCCTGAAACAGCCTGTTGCCTCTAAGTGTTGACTTCAATGTTCACTTTTATATTTACACACGCTCTATCTCTGATATTGAGCACTTTATCGCATAAATACAACACACCTTAAGAGTATATTTCTTTATATATATATATATATATATATATATAAATATATATATATATGTATATGTATATATATATGGTAATAAGAAATAATGCTGAATAAAAAATTCATTCAGAAGATGATATTGTTTATATTTTGGGTATGCAATTTAAGCTAGCAAACAAAAATGTCAATTTTTTTTTAAATAGGTAAGTCAATGCAGCCCCTGTGGCCAAATTGATAAAGGCAGGTTTTGACTATAGAAGTGGTTTCCTTGGTGAAAAAGTGGATACAGGTTCAGTTCCTGTTGGGAGGCACAATCATTCTTCAGTTGGATTTCTAAATCTAGGCCAGTTAGTGTTAATTTTACTGTTTAAGAAAATAAAAAAATACAGTGAAAGCAACTCAAATACATGTACCCACTAAAAATAATGTTTATAGCAATAAGAAACACACACATATATATAAATATATATCCCATCACAAACTTACAAATAAATATTTTGCATGGAATACAGCAGCAAAATGTGTCATCCTAACTCTGAATTCCAGACCATAAAGACAACAGGAAATCACTCAATTATTTTACCGAAGAAATCAGCAATTCACTAAAGAAAACAAATCTCTGGATAACCGTTATTATCTATATCCAGCATGGAAATAGCATTTTAAAAATGTTACATCGGATATTGTTGTAGAATATCCAGTTTTTACTACTAGTTACAGTTTTTTTTTTTTAAATAAACCATTTCCATTATATTTAAATAGCAAATTATACAGCAATATAGTCCAGAAAATTTTTTAACTTATGCGGCAGCCACAAATCAAAGAAACTAACATAACCAAAAGCTAGTGCAAGTGATTTTCAATTCTTGATTTGAGTCTGTTCACTGTTGCCTCACATTATTTTTTAAGTCTTGAAATTATTATCATTTGGTTGATATAAACCATACCCATTTTATTTGTCTCTGGAACATTGTGAAGTTTCACAAACCACTTTTGACATGTACAATCAGTTGCATTACCTTCTCCAAAAACTGCAGGAATCCTTTTATTTTATTTTTTTTTTTAAATAAAAAGCATAAAATTCTGAAAATGGGGAAGATTTTTATTCTTTCTTCATTGTTAGAATCACTAAAAAAAACTAAAATCGATTTTAGAATTTTTCCAAAAGTGCTTACTAATTTGAGAACTAATTACATGAAATATGATCTTTTTTGATTAAGGTTAATAAAACAGATTTGCTTCTAATATATATCATGACAATAATCAAGGACAAACTTTTGGGATAACCCTGTATTTTAGAAAGAAAATATAAAAATAAATTATTCTTCTTTCAAGTCTGTGTTTTATTATGCTTTTTCAATAAGTTATCGATTCTTTTCATGAATAATTCTTTATTCAAAGAATTGATAAATCAACTCACAGCTTCTTCAATCTTGACCTTGATTGAGGCAGTTCTTGTTTGCAAAGTAGTGGTCTATAGATACTTGAAAAAATGGTAATCTATAGGAAAGTGGCTGGATGAAAAGGAAAGATGCAATAATATTTCCATATTCAACTGATTGGACTTAATTAACATTATAATTGGAAGCAGAGAACCAAAATTATCATGTAGCAAAACGACGCACTTTGCCCAGACAAGGTTCTGTTTTGTTTCTTTTAAATTTGACTGTTCCATTTCAAGTGCATATATTCATTAAGATTCTTATGCACATTGTATTGGTACAGTAAAGGCAAACAGTTTGGAGCCATTCAGTATTTCGTTAAAAAGATCTTAAAATGAGGTACTTTTGTATTTTTTTAAAGTAAAAGATTGTATTTGATTTGGTTTGGGCAAAAAATAAGCACTTACCTATAAAAAATATACCATACAACAGCATTATATTTTGTTTTCATCAATAAAATCACCACCTATCTTAACTACTGCTTTACACATTATTGGCATTCTTTCCAGCAGTTTTTGAAAAAAAAAGTAGATGGCAGACCTCCCAAAGCAATCTTCAAGCATTGAAAAGGCTCACTCTTTGGGTATTCTCTTTGAACTCTCCTATTCAATTCATTCCATACTAATTCAATGGGCGAGAGGTCAGGAGATTGAAGTGACCAAAATCTTGTTCCTTTTTTTTTTTTTTAACTTAAGGTAATTGGGACATAATTTAGAGGCATGTTTTGAATCATCATCTTGTTGAAAGGTGAATTTTTCCCATTTATTCTTAAACTAGACGGTATAGTATGTCTTTGTAAAATCAAATGATATTGTTCTTTTTCATGATTCCCTTGACCTGAATTATATTTCCAGCCCTTTCTCCCCTAAAAGGCATCCCAGACCATAAAACATCCACTACCATGCTTAATTGTTAGAGCTACACGTTCATCATTTTTCTCACATATACTCTCATCTTACTCTTTGAACTTATTTTAGTAATCGAAACCTGGAGAAAAATTGTGAAGTTTCACAAACCACTTTTGACATGTTCAATCCATTGCATTACCTTCTCCAAAAACTGCAGGAATCCTTTTATTTATTTATTTTTTTTAAATAAAAAGCATAAAATTCTGAAAAATAAAAGCAAATACACTGTAGTTACTGAAATTTTATCTTTTACTTTTAAAAAATACAAAAATATCTCATTTTAAGGTGTTTTTTAAAGAAATGGAGGGTGACCCAAAACTTTTTGCCTGTGGGGCACATTGACTGGTTTCATTTCCACCAAACACTTTCTCATAACTCGGCAGAAATAATAGCATCATTTCGGTTGATATTTCTGCTATTTGTCTATAGGCAGTCATTATGGAAATCTTTGATATTATATAAAACAAATGTAACCATGCTATCAAAAAAAAAAAAAATGAGAGCTTTACTTCAGCAATTTTCCACTTGTGTTATTTGAGAACCCTAATCTCCTGATAAACAGTTTTAAGATTGCACAAATTTCAACCAACTATAATGTTAACCCTTCAGTCAGTGAAACTGTCAATCTGACCCTTACATCTTTAATATTAAATTATAAGTAAAATGAAGTCAAAATAGAATTGATTCTCTACCATATCTCTCTACTGTAATGAAAACTATTTTACAGTGCTGCTCATATCTTGGAAAACATGTCTTTTAATAGCTCTAACTTTGTTCTAACTGTTATGGGACCTACCTTTAGGGACTAAATGGACTTGTCCTATTACTATATATTCGGGGAGATTATGCCTCTCATCAGAGCTGTCTACAGTTGACAGTTGGCTTGCTGTGACCTGTTCCAGCAAGACGGTCGAACTCTCTACATCTGAGCAGAGAGGAACCCGGACGAGGGTCCGCCGAGGGGCAGAGTCTCGTTCGGGGAGGTTGACCAACCCGATTCTGTTTTTACAGTTTCTACGGGCATTTTTTGACCGAGCCTATGGGCTCGGAATACCCACGTAAAACTCGGCCTTGTGCCACATCTTTCCCTCGTGGGGGTGGGGGGGGTAAGTAAATATTGCTGTCTACAGTTGACGAGTTGACTACTGTATTTTGCCGTCAGTCGGACGTGCAACACTTTTGTATTCGTTCTTTTGTTTAATAATATATTTTCACTAAATTGCTGAGTTCGAGTTTTCTTTCGGACCTATTCCGGGTCCACAACACTAACCTATTCTAATTATCAGTTCCCAAATTTTGATTATCACAAATGAAAAAGACACCCTGTAATCATTGCCTTAAAGGTAAAGCATAGTAATTTAGAGATCGCTCACTTCCTGAAAGTTGCACAGTCGTTTGTTGTTAAAGTTCGCAAAGAGTTGCAAGCTGTTGATGGAGATTCTACATAAGTAGCCAAATATTAAACACCTGTTAAAGTCCCTAATAATTAAACACCTGTTAAAGGCCCTAATAATTAAACACCTGTTAAAGGCCCTAATAATTAAACACCTGTTAAAGGCCCTAATATTATCAGAACACGCAAATTTGTATGAACTGGGGGCAGAAAATGATTGATAAGAACTACAGAAAGTCAATTTATGCCATTGTTAATGAGTTCAAGGTTTCAAGATATTTTGTCAAAAGAATTGTGCATAAGTATCTGTCTATATTTCTGAGATGAGGTATTATGTACACTATTTACATTATTCGAACTATTATCTTCATCTTTGTCGCCATATTTATTACAACGTTTCAGCTGTTGTATGCGCCGGCTGTTGTAATAAATATGGCGACAATGAGGAGGACAATAGTCCGAATAATGTAAATTGCGCATAAGTACTCTTGATACAAGTCCTGTGTGATGTGGAGGGATTAATTAATATCTGCAAAAAGACAAAAGATAACTGTCTGATCTGTGCAAAGTGCTTGTTGAGCAAGTTGAAATATCAAGAGCCTGAAATGCTTTGGTTTTTCTCTGATGGGAAAAACTCTGTTCCGGACCAAAAGGTCAATTGAAGGAATGAGAAATCGTTATGCAGAGACACTATGTTCTAATGGTTGTGCACACAATGTTTCAGGCAATGGTTTGGGGAATTATGAACAATGAGGAACATGTCATGCCTCAAGGCTTCAGGGTTAAAGCTGTTATCAGGAAGTATTGGTGAGGGCTGTGTAGCCTTGGATAGAATGTGTATTGATTTCAATCTTCTGGGGAATGACTGCAAAACACTTGTTCTTTCCCTTATAGGAAGAAGCATACAATTGTATTCTGGGATTTTTTCCTAGCAAATAAAATAGGCCAGATCTTGGTTACATATGACTCAGTCCTGGTCTGTATTATCTTGAAGTCAAAATGCTATGTTTGCTTGTCCGACCTTGCTTTTGTGTGTCAACTCCAATTCTTAGTTTGTAAATTTATTACCATATTACTGTATTATCAATGCACGGACAAATTATAGATTTGTAAATGTGCAACTTGGACTCTATTGAGAAAAACCTTCTTGCATGACACAGTGACCCAACTTTCCTTGCAGTAGATGCAGCTATTGATTCAATGCAGTCATTCCACTTCAAGTCAGTGGAAAACGTGAGGTTAAGTAGCTGCAGAGTGTTGCTTTCCATGAGTCTAGCATCAGCCATACTAATGAAGAGCAGGAAAGATTCTCGATGGTGGTTGAATGAGAGCAGTTTTGTTTTGGAGGCATTAAAATTTTAAAGCCATTTCCTGACCCAGTTAACCACAGATTGGGGGCCCTTTTCAAGAGCAGTGGCCAGGCTAACTTTGTTGGCTTTGGCGGATTTGCTATTGAGACAGGTTGTGTCATCAGCATAAATGCCTACTTGGAAATTGATGACATCAGGAAGAGTGATAAAGATGAGAAACAGGGTAGGACTCAGGATAGAGCCTTGGGGGACACCTGCATTTGTGCAAAATGCTCTAGAAGTGAACCCATTTAAGATGACCTTCATTTCATGATTTGATAGGAATGATTGGATTAAATCAAACAAGTTCAGTAATACCATACCTGTGGAGCTTACATAGAAGATTTGCATGCCAAGACCTGTCAAACACCTTTTAGATATCAAGAGTCACAGCTTGAGCTTCACCTTTATTATCAAGAGTTAGATGTGCATATTCAGAGTTGGCCGTTACCACATCAGCAGTAGATCTGGCAAAACAGAGAGATTAGTTTGTGGGAGGTAAGATGCTTAACCACGTCAGCATTGATTAAAGCCTCAAATACTTTGCTGAAAATAGGGCGATAGTTAGAGGGATCAGAAGGTTCTCTAGAGTTCTTAAAAAAAAGGAACTACAGAGGAGGACTTCCAATAAGCTGGAAAGCAGAAAGCAATGAGGCAATAGTTGTAGAGTTTGGAGAGATGTGGAGCCAGGTCGGGAGCAGATTTCTTTAGGACAATGGCTGAGATACCTTCATCCCCACTTGTCTTATGGGAGTCTAATTTAGAAATGATGTCTGAGACCAGTGACGTGGTTATGCACATATCACTCAGTAGAATCTCTGTCCTATTGGAGAAATCAGATGTGGGTACTCCAAATGAGTCGAGTGTAGAGTTAGAAGAGAATTTCCAAGCAAAGCATTCAATGTTATCTGCTGTATTTGTCAGGATTTTGAACTGATTGAATAGAGGAGGTATTGAGGATCTGCTGTAGTTCAGCACATTCTTGCAGAGCCACCAGTAATCTCTAGAACTGAAATTGCAAGATGCTATACGACGTTTCATTCTATCAGCAAATAGTAACTTTGCTTCTTTGCATATATATATATATATATATATATATATATATATTTAAAGATATTTTTAAAGGTACAAAATTTTATCATGGCAATAAAAGTATTAAGCTTAATATTACTAGACATATTAAAAAACGTGCAAAGCAACCGGTTTCGCTCCAGCTCATCAGGCTTACAACGGGAGATTTAAATTTAAAAGACAGAAAATGACAATAAAAGGAAATGTGGAGGGGGATAAAAAAAAAAAATTAAAAAAATTTCATATTTTTTTTTTATCCACCTCCACATTTCCTTTTATTATACATTTTCTGTCTTTTAAATTTAAATCTCCCGTTGTAAGCCTGATGAGCGGGAGCGAAACCGGTTGCTTCGTGCGTTTTTTAATATGGCTAGTAATATTAAGCTTAATACTTTTATTGCTATATATATATATATATATATATATATATATATATATATAGCATAATGAGAAGCTACGTATACTTTCTTAATATGTATATAATATAGAAAAAACAACTGAAAAGTTGCAAGTTAAAAAAATTGAATGTTTTTTTGTGAAAGTATTTATTTATATTTCTTTATATATATATATATATATATATATATATATATATATATATATATATTTGATATTTCAGATCAGCCCTGATATTTCTTCAGAAATGGCTGTTTTCAGAAGTTTGTTTACATTAAGTAGCGTCCGTCGTGAGAGGCGGACGTTATGTGATATGGAATGCAACCGTGTTTGAATATTTCTAACGTAAATCTAAAATATTACTACAGTTAGTTTTACGTCAGAAATATTCAAACAAGTTACCTGGTGGTCAAGAGCTAAAATTACCCGAGTGAAGTAGTGGAAATTATCTTCTCTGGTTTAGGAGAAAAAAAAAGCCAAAACTGGATTACAAGGATGAATGAACTGATAGAAAATATCCCTTTGCATGGATATTGGAATATGAACAATCTATCCCTCTTGATTAAATAAAGGGTTCTAAATTCTCAGAAGGTCACCAAACACAACAGGCACCTACAGAATGATCAGTGGCTACAAAAACTGTAATGTTGTTATCATATTATCAAGGATCAAAAAGAGAGCAAGGAACAAGAAATGGCGGGGAAAGTAATCTATTTTCTTACGAAGTTGGATGCTGAGGTTTTTTGTGAACTCAACCTCTGTCCACCTGACTGAACATAGATTGTTCTCAGCAGAAAAGAGAAAATATCTGAAGGGGCTGCAGAGGTCTGACATTCCAACACTGTGTTGCAAAACCAACAAAATTTATTAGTACTTTCAGAAAAATGCTGAGGTTCCCTGTGTTAGCAACAATGCTTTAATGTTGAAATCAAGCTTAACTCCAGGATCATTATCTGAGATAGGCTTTGTGTGAGGCATTATCACTGTTTTTGCAATAGTAGTTGGATGAATTTATTATACAGTGTAACCCGGATATAAGAGAAACCCGGATATAAGATAGATTTTCTCTGGTCCCAAATTAGAGCCTGTGTTAATGTATATATAATAGACCAAACCCGGATATAAGAGAAACCCGGATATAAGATACCTTTTCTCCAGTCCCGACAACTCTCTTATATCCGGGTTACACTGTACAACTTTGAGTAGAGTTACTAAAATTCCAAGCATTTTTTGAACAAGCGAAATCCTTCATCTTCTTAATTTTACTCTCACAATGTTTTTGACCAATTCATTCTACAGCCTACATAGGTAAGGAATTTGTTTACAATGTTAAAAGTGTCATTAACACACCAAGCTTTGTTTACAAAGGTGAAATCATTCTTTGTTTTCTTAATTTTGTCATTTCACTTTTTTTGACCAATTCATTCTACAGTCTTCTTCAATCATAGAATTTATTCTACAGCCAACATAAGGAATATTCTATAATTCTGAGAAGAGTTATAAACACATCAAACTTTGTTTGGATGAATTAAATCATTCTTTGTGTTATTTAATGTTAATATTTGGGTCCAATTAATTCTACTGCCTTCTTCAACTGTATGAAGTAAAATATATATATATATATATATATATTAAAGACATTTTTGATATGTTTAACGTTCTTTTTATAGATACAAGTATTTAAGCAAATGGTCTGTTTATAATAAACAGTATTAAATAACATTTACCGGCCTGAATGTCCGAGAAATTTTCATAGAAAATTTTCGTTCTCTAACAGGAATCGAACCTGTATCCTATACAGAACCGTCATTTTGCATGACGTGCCTTAACCTTTCGGCCACAGAGAAGCGTCGGGTTAGCAAGGTCGATTTTACTATCTTTAAACTTAAATCTTCCATGAATCTCTTCTATTCATATCTGCTCTTAGTGTATCAAATGTAAACAAATGACGTCATACATTTTTGAATTGGACATAGTCCGACAATTTATTAAAGAAATTTTTTGCTAACCAGACGCTTCTCTGTGGCTGAAAGGTTAAGGCACGTCACGCGAAATGACGGTTCCGTATAGGATACAGGTTCGATTCCTGTCGGAGAACGAAAATTTTCTATGAAAATTTCTCAGCCATTCAGGCCGGTAAATGTTATTTAATACTGTTTATTATGAACAGAGCATTTACTTAAAATACTTGTATCTATAAAAAGAACGTTAAACATATCAAAAATGTCTTTAATAAATTGTCGGACTATGTCCAATTCAAAAAAATAAAAAAATAAAAAAAATAAAAAAAATAAATATATATATATATATATATATATATATATATATATATATATATATATATATATATATATATATGCTTTTTTGCATACTAGAAATAGTTGCTGACACAGCACCAGAACTAGTTCATTTAAACAAGCCACAAAATATCTTTTACTGTCACCCTTGTAACTCAGTTAAGACAAATTTATATGCAGCTTTAATCATTAAATGAGTTTTACATTAGATTTTTTCCTTGTAATCATTTCACCCCAAACAAGGCATGAAGAGCACTAAGATGCAAGGGGGTTACAGGGAATGAAAGTGAAAGAGAAAACTGAGAAGAGAGAGGATCGAGGAAAGGACAAAAGATGAAAGGGATTTTAGAAGACAGAAGATGTTGATTTGTGTTGCATTTAAATTTTTGAAAATTGTAGTTATCTGGAAAGCAAATAACCAGAAGGGAGATGCGACAAAAGAAACTGTTGGAGTAGAAGTGGATGTTTATAGTCCAATCAATGAACGGTTGGTGTAATCTCCGAACTGCTTCAGAATCCCCATGAAAACTTCAGTAAGAATGAAATGAGCAGAAGTAATGGCTCTTCAATTGTAATTATTCAAATTTTGTAGAGTTCACCCATTAACCAAGCAATTAATAATGAATATTCCACGAGAGAGTGATTTCAAGTTCATAATAGCATATCAAGTTTCATTTACTAATATTTTCAACAAAGTGGCAGCTGATATTTCTGGAACAGATAATGAGGGAGGAGGGCTTGGAAAATCTGATACTCACGAGTTGAATAGAGGGAAAGAGAGACAAGGGAAAACAACGCATGACATACCTGGCAGGCTTAAGCAAGTGGATGACAGAATTTGGTCTGGGGGAGGAAGCAGAGGGAAGAAACTTGCTGAGAGCTGCTGCAAGGGACAGAGGGAGGTGAAGAGCCATAATCGCCTACCTCTTGAAAGGACATTGCACATAAAAAGAAAGAAACCTCAGCAATAAAGCCCCAAAGACACAAGGACACAAGGAGTTACTGAGTGTTAGAAAATAGGAGAAAATAATACTTTTAAGAGGAGAGGACAGTAAAAAAAAAACAACAGGAATTAAGGAAACAGAAGATAATGATTGACATTGCATTTAAATTTTTGAAGATCAAGAAGCTGAATAAGAGTTCAATAAGCGGGAAGTGAGATAGAAGAACATTTATACGTATAACTTATGGTTACATCGAGCAATTTCAACCATAAAATGATGAAAATTTACACACATGTCAATACTTATATATACACATCTTTATTTTACGTTACAAAGTATAGTTAGTTGAGTCGAGCCATGATCAGCAGCTTCCAGAAGTGAGAGAATATATAAAAGAAGAAGAAATTTCCATTATTCACATTAATTTATCGTTTTGCAATGTCTAAAATTATTCTTACCATATTTTAACTGCTATGTTTGTAGTTACCGGTTAATGAAGAAACAGCAGAAATATCACTATATCAATGAAGATGAGGATACTAGTTGAATACATCAATGTTTAATAATGATAATGCCTCATCTAAAAGCAGCAGAAAGGATGGGACTATAACAACCAAGATGAGGATACTAGTGTGAATAGATCAATGTATAATAATGATAATTCCTCATCTAAGAAACAGCTGAAAGCTGAAACTATAACAAGCAAGATGAGGATACTAGTCTGAATAGATCAATGTATAATAATGATAATTCCTCATCTAAGAAACAGCTGAAAGGTTGGGACTATAACAACCAAGATGAGGATACTAGTCTGAAAAGATCAATGTATAATAATGATAATTCTTTTTCTAAGAAACAGCTGAAAGGTTTGGATTATAACAGCCAAGATGAGGATACTAGTCTGAATTGATCAATGTATAATAATGTTAATTCCTCATCTAAGAAACAGCTGAAAGTTTGAGACTAAAACAAGCAAGATCAGGATTGAATAGATCAATGTATAATAATTATAATTCTTTTTCTAAGAAACAGCTGAAAGGTTGGGACTATAACAACCAAGATGAGGATACTAGTCTGAATAGATCAATGTATAATAATGATAAATCCTCATCGAAGAAACAGCTGAAAGGTTGAGACTATAACAACCAAGATGGGGATACTAGTGTGAATAGATCAATGTATAATAATGATAATTCCTCATTTTAGAAACAGCTGAAAGGTCGGGACTATAACAACCAAGATCAGGATACTAGTCTGAATAGATCAATGTATAATAATGATAATTCCTCATCTAAGAAACAGCTGATAGTTTGGGACTAAAACAAGCAAGATCAGGATAGAATAGATCAATGTATAATAATTATAATTCTTTTTCTAAGAAACAGCTGAAAGGTTAGGACTATAACAACCAAGATGAGGATACTAGTCTGAATAGATCAATGTATAATAATGATAATTCTCCATCTAAGAAACAGCTGAAAGGTTGAGACTATAACAACCAAGATGGGGATACTAGTGTGAATAGATCAATGTATAATAATGATAATTCCTCATGTAAGAAACAGCTGAAAGGATGGGACTATAACAACCAAGATGAGGATACTAGTCTGAATAGATCAATGTATAATAATGATAATTCCTCATTTTAGAAACAGCTGAAAGGTCGGGACTATAACAACCAAGATCAGGATACTAGTCTGAATAGATCAATGTATAATAATGATAATTCCTCATCTAAGAAACAGCTGATAGTTTGGGACTAAAACAAGCAAGATCAGGATAGAATAGATCAATGTATAATAATTATAATTCTTTTTCTAAGAAACAGCTGAAAGGTTAGGACTATAACAACCAAGATGAGGATACTAGTCTGAATAGATCAATGTATAATAATGATAATTCTCCATCTAAGAAACAGCTGAAAGGTTGAGACTATAACAACCAAGATGGGGATACTAGTGTGAATAGATCAATGTATAATAATGATAATTCCTCATGTAAGAAACAGCTGAAAGGTTGAGACTATAACAACCAAGATGAGGATACTAGTTTGAATAGATCAATGTATAATAATGATAATGCCTCATCTAAGAAACAGCTGAAAGGTTGGGACTATAACAACCAAGATGAGGATACTAGTCTGAATAGATCAATGTATAATAATGATAATTCCTCATTTTAGAAACAGCTGAAAGGTTGGGACTATAACAACCAAGATGAGGATAGTAGTCTGAATAGATCAATGTATAATAATGATAATTCCTCATGTAAGAAACAGCTGAAAGGATGGGACTATAACAACCAAGATGAGGATACTAGTCTGAATAGATCAATGTATAATAATGATAATTCCTCATTTAAGAAACAGCTGAAAGGTGGGGACTATAACAACCAAGATGAGGATACTAGTCTGAATAGATCAATGTATAATAATGATAATTCCTCATCTAAGAAACAGCTGAAAGGTGGGGACTATAACAACCAAGATGAGGATACTAGTCTGAATAGATCAATGTATAATAATGATAATTCCTCATCTAAGAAACAGCTGAAAAGTTGGGACTATAACAACCAAGATGAGGATACTAGTGTGACTAGATCAATGTATAATAATGATAATTCCTCATCTAAGAAACAACTGAAAGGTGGGGACTATAACAACCAAGATGGGGATACTAGTGTGAATAGATCAATGTATAATAATGATAATTCCTCATTTTAGAAACAGCTGAAAGGTCGGGACTATAACAACCAAGATCAGGATACTAGTCTGAATAGATCAATGTATAATAATGATAATTCCTCATCTAAGAAACAGCTGATAGTTTGGGACTAAAACAAGCAAGATCAGGATAGAATAGATCAATGTATAATAATTATAATTCTTTTTCTAAGAAACAGCTGAAAGGTTAGGACTATAACAACCAAGATGAGGATACTAGTCTGAATAGATCAATGTATAATAATGATAATTCCTCATCTAAGAAACAGCTGAAAAGTTGGGACTATAACAACCAAGATGAGGATACTAGTGTGAATAGATCAATGTATAATAATGATAATTCCTCATGTAAGAAACAGCTGAAAGGATGGGACTATAACAACCAAGATGAGGATACTAGTCTGAATAGACCAATGTATAATAATGATAATTCCTCATTTTAGAAACAGCTGAAAGGTTGGGACTATAACAACCAAGATGAGGATACTAGTTTGAATAGATCAATGTATAATAATGATAATTCCTCATCTAAGAAACAGCTGAAAGGTTGGGACTATAACAACCAAGATGAGGATACTAGTCTGAATAGATCAATGTATAATAATGATAATTCCTCATTTTAGAAACAGCTGAAAGGATGGGACTATAACAACCAAAATGAGGATACTAGTCTGAATAGATCAATGTATAATAATGATAATTCCTCATGTAAGAAACAGCTGAAAAGGTTGGGACTATAACAACCAAGATGAGGATACTAGTTTGAATAGATCAATGTATAATAATGATAATTCCTCATCTAAGAAACAGCTGAAAGGTGGGGACTATAACAACCAAGATGAGGATACTAGTCTGAATAGATCAATGTATAATAATGATAATTCCTCATTTTAGAAACAGCTGAAAGGATGGGACTATAACAACCAAGATGAGGATACTAGTCTGAATAGATCAATGTATAATAATGATAATTCCTCATTTAAGAAACAGCTGAAAGGTGGGGACTATAACAACCAAGATGAGGATACTAGTCTGAATAGATCAATGTATAATAATGATAATTCCTCATCTAAGAAACAGCTGAAAGGTGGGGACTATAACAACCAAGATGAGGATACTAGTCTGAATAGATCAATGTATAATAATGATAATTCCTCATTTTAGAAACAGCTGAAAGGATGGGACTATAACAACCAAGATGAGGATACTAGTCTGAATAGATCAATGTATAATAATGATAATTCCTCATGTAAGAAACAGCTGAAAGGTTGGGACTATAACAACCAAGATGAGGATACTAGTTTGAATAGATCAATGTATAATAATGATAATTCCTCATCTAAGAAACAGCTGAAAGGTTGGGACTATAACAACCAAGATGAGGATACTAGTTTGAATAGATCAATGTATAATAATGATAATTCCTCATCTAAGAAACAGCTGAAAGGTGGGGACTATAACAACCAAGATGAGGATACTAGTCTGAATAGATCAATGTATAATAATGATAATTCCTCATTTTAGAAACAGCTGAAAGGATGGGACTATAACAACCAAGATGAGGATACTAGTCTGAATAGATCAATGTATAATAATGATAATTCCTCATTTTAGAAACAGCTGAAAGGATGGGACTATAACAACCAAGATGAGGATACTAGTCTGAATAGATCAATGTATAATAATGATAATTCCTCATTTTAGAAACAGCTGAAAGGATGGGACTATAACAACCAAGATGAGGATACTAGTCTGAATAGATCAATGTATAATAATGATAATTCCTCATTTAAGAAACAGCTGAAAGGTGGGGACTATAACAACCAAGATGAGGATACTAGTCTGAATAGATCAATGTATAATAATGATAATTCCTCATCTAAGAAACAGCTGAAAGGTTGGGACTATAACAACCAAGATGAGGATACTAGTCTGAATAGATCAATGTATAATAATGATAATTCCTCATTTTAGAAACAGCTGAAAGGATGGGACTATAACAACCAAGATGAGGATACTAGTCTGAATAGATCAATGTATAATAATGATAATTCCTCATGTAAGAAACAGCTGAAAGGTTGGGACTATAACAACCAAGATGAGGATACTAGTTTGAATAGATCAATGTATAATAATGATAATTCCTCATCTAAGAAACAGCTGAAAGGTGGGGACTATAACAACCAAGATGAGGATACTAGTCTGAATAGATCAATGTATAATAATGATAATTCCTCATTTTAGAAACAGCTGAAAGGATGGGACTATAACAACCAAGATGAGGATACTAGTCTGAATAGATCAATGTATAATAATGATAATTCCTCATTTAAGAAACAGCTGAAAGGTGGGGACTATAACAACCAAGATGAGGATACTAGTCTGAATAGATCAATGTATAATAATGATAATTCCTCATCTAAGAAACAGCTGAAAGGTGGGGACTATAACAACCAAGATGAGGATACTAGTCTGAATAGATCAATGTATAATAATGATAATTCCTCATTTAAGAAACAGCTGAAAGGTTGGGACTATAACAACCAAGATGAGGATACTAGTGTGAATAGATCAATGTATAATAATGATAATTCCTCATCTAAGAAACAGCTGAAAGGTGGGGACTATAACAACCAAGATGAGGATACTAGTCTGAATAGATCAATGTATAATAATGATAATTCCTCATTTTAGAAACAGCTGAAAGGATGGGACTATAACAACCAAGATGAGGATACTAGTCTGAATAGATCAATGTATAATAATGATAATTCCTCATTTAAGAAACAGCTGAAAGGTGGGGACTATAACAACCAAGATGAGGATACTAGTCTGAATAGATCAATGTATAATAATGATAATTCCTCATCTAAGAAACAGCTGAAAGGTGGGGACTATAACAACCAAGATGAGGATACTAGTCTGAATAGATCAATGTATAATAATGATAATTCCTCATCTAAGAAACAGCTGAAAGGTGGGGACTATAACAACCAAGATGAGGATACTAGTGTGAATAGATCAATGTATAATAATGATAATTCCTCATCTAAGAAACAGCTGAAAGGATGGGACTGAAAGAACCAAGATCAGGATAGAATAGATCAATGTATAATAATTATAAATCCTCATGTAAAATCAGTTGAAAAAAATAACGATGTTCATCATTTGAATAGGTATGGTGATCTACTACTTTTCTCAGAAGCACACATCCTTTGAGCAATAAAGTTGTAGGAATAAAAATACAATCTATTAATTCTTTAGAAATTGATTTGTTTAAATTTTGGATATGAAACTGAGAAGATATGGATTATGAAGAAAAAGAATCTGAGTGAAGATATGCTTTCCTTAGAAAGGGAAAATAGAGCATTTGTTTACTTTGACCTTCTTTGTAGTAAAGCACTCTAGATAAGGAAGTGGTTTCCCTTACAAAGGGGGCCACAGGTTCAATACCTGCCATCGAATACATTTTCGTTAATAAGATTTCCTGAATATGAAGCCTTATAGACATAATTAATTCTTTCTTGTTTCTTTAGATCAATTACAAGTGAGTGGTGAGGTTGTTCCTCACTGGGTGCTCAATACTTTCAGCTTTGTGCTACATGTAAACTATGCCTTTTATATATATATATTTATAATATGTATGATTAATATAAAATTTGTCGCTGATTGCTGTAATAAGCAACACCCGACTCAAGAGTTTCGTAGATGAACCTTTTTTTAATCATTCAGTTTACTTGTCAAGTGGTTTCGGTTGTTTATCACTGTTTGGTGCAACTCTGAGTTTCATGCACGTGTCAAATGTCAGGTGCAAAATTAAAACTTCAAATTTTTGCCTGACAATTGTCACGTGCATAAAATTCAGAGCTCCACCAAATGGTGAGTAACAAATATGCTTATTATTAGCAGGAATTTTTGCTATTTTATTATCAGCAGCATTCATTGTACATTGTTATTTATATGATAGATAGACAGATATAGATGTGTGTGTGTCTGTGTGTGTACATCATTGAGTAGCAAATACGCTAAAATTCACCTTCATCCCTGCCGTGCGCCGACAGCTTAGTGGTAGAATTTCCGACTGACGCCAATTCAGTCAGGTTTCGATCCTAGCTGGAGGCAACCGGACGTCTAGCTACACTGAAGAGCTGTGATACAGTGAAACAGTCTGTCTGTGGATAACAATAATATATATATATATATATATATTTTTTGATATACACACACAATACCAATTGTATGTAATATATATATATTTTGATATACACACACAATACCAATTGTATGTAATATATATATATTTTGATATACACACACAATACCAATTGTATGTAATATATATATATATATATATATATATATATATATATATATATACACACACAAATACCAGTTGTGTGCATATATATATATATATATATATATATATATATATATATATATATACACACACAAATACCAGTTGTGTGCATATATATATATATATATATATATATATATATATATATATATATATATATATACACTTACACAATAGCTATTGTGTGTGTGCGTGTGTATATATATATATATATGTATATATATACCCACTCACACAATAGCAATTTTGTGCGTGTGTGTGTGTGTGTGTGCGTGTATATATATATATATATATATATACCCACTCACACAATAGTAATTGTGTGTGTATGTGTGTATATATATATATATATATATATATATATATATATATACAGACACACACACACACATATATACACAATTGCTGCCCAAATGCACCCAGCACATACACATATATATGAGTACGCGAACATCAGATGTAAGTAACTAGTAGACAGTGATATATTCTATATATGTCTAATAATTTAAAAAGGAATATCTCAGATGAAGATAAAAAAAAGAAAATATTTCTGGTATGCATTGTTATTTCTAACCACTTTGAGGAACATCACCTGCAGTTCTGCTACCAATTACTTGCTCAGAATCTTGAGAGCCAATAAATGGTAAATCCAAAAAATGCTATTTGCTATTTTTTTTTTATTGGTAGTTTAGCATACTTTTCTTTAAAGTTTGTCACTGCAGATGAGACATTGTGATAAAAATATAACTTGGAATCATTTTATTTTTTCTTAACTGTGTATATATATATGTATATCTATCTACTGAAATAAAAATCATTTATTCAAAGGAAATAAATAAATGACATGGCCGAATTCTTGGTTAGCATCAATTATAACAATCGTGTACTTATATATTATAGCGAATATGCCTAACTACAGATGCAAAAGAGGCCACAGATTGTGTGCAGACATGTCCTTCAAAACAGTTTCATCTGGGTTTCCCTGTTAGCTGCAAAACAGCTTGGCATGTTCATAAACAGGCCTCTCAGGCAATCTGTTGGCAGTAACTCTCAGGAGTTCCAGCATTGTCATGTCTATCTACTCTTTCATGTTGTCTGACCAGCTTTTGTGTTACTGTCCCCACTTGTGTTCACCTTCAACAGTACCTTGGATGATGGTCTTGCAGAGGCTGTTATGCCATGTCACATGGCCAAAACATGACATCTTCCAATGCTTAATAGCAGCAAAGAAAGATTCCCGTCAGTCTATGAGTCCTTTGACCTTGCTCTGTATATAATCACTGGTTTTGTGCTTCCTCTAGGAAACATGGAGGAACTTTCTCAAAGCCTTCTTCTCAAATGACCGGATCATTTATTTTGCCTCAACCAGGAGTGTCCACAACTGGATGGATACGGCCAGCAATTTGAACTTTGTATGGAAGCTGATGTTGATCTTCCATGTCCTTGCTGATCTGGCCACTGCTGCTGTGGGTGTGGCGATCCATGTGTGAATTTCTGTGTTGCAGATGCCATCTTTTGATAGAGTTATTTCCAAATATTTGAAGCTGGACACTTCCTCTAGTGGTTCCATGTCCATGGACATGCTTATGCTATTCACCATTATTTGGGATTTCTTCGTCCTGAGTTCCATTCCATATCTGAAGTATTTAGTGTCCTCCCCATGCGGGACAGATGTGGCACAAGGCCGGGTTTAAAGTGGGGTACCCGAGTCCATAGGCTCGGCCAAAAAATAGCCCGTAGATCCCGTATAAATGGGATCGGGCCGGTCAACCTCCCCGAACGAGGCTCTGCCCTTCGGCGGAGCCTCGTCCGAGTTCCTCTCTGCCCAGAGGCAGAGAGTTCCCCTCTGCCTCAGAGGCAGAGAGTTCAACCGTCTAGTCGAGTCGTCCAAAAAGGACTGACTCTGAACAATATCCATATTCCATATCTGTTGGCTCTTTCAACGATTTTGTTCATAAGCTCTTGCAGCTCACTGTTACTGCCTGCCATAAGGTCAATATCATCTGTGAAACGTAGGTAGCAAACAGGTTCTACCACCAATAGATATAAATTCTCATCAACAGATGTAAACAGATTCATTGTAGATAGACAGATATAAATTCCCATAAATACAGGGGTTGGACAAAATAATTGGAACAGGTGCAAATTCCACTTCTATATTTCAAAGACCTATTATATTAAGAACTTTAACTAAAACTTCATAACTGCAGGTTATATCTATTGTAAATACGTTTATTTATCTAATTTACTGTCTTTGTCTTATTTATTTTAAGAATTTAGGAAAGTTTAAGCTAAATACGTGACCTCCCTGAGTTTGAAAAAGGGCAAATTGTTAGAGCTCGCATGGCAGGAGCCTCGATCACTAAGGTTGCTGAACTGTTTGGTTTTTCAAGAGCTACCATATCAAGAACTATGACACGATTTGAAAAACAGGGCAAAACCTCTGGCAACCGTAGCAAAACTTTCAAACTGACAGGGACCGACGTGCATTGAAACGCAATGTGGCAAAAAATCATCGGACTACTGCAGCCAAAGTGACTGCTGAGTTGAATAAACATCTGAATAGTCCAGTTTCTACTAAAACTGTTCATCGTGAGCTCCATAAGGCTGGATATCATGGAAGAGCCACCATAAGGAAACCTCTTCTCTCCACTCGCAACATTGATGGCATCTTCCGAGACGACGATGCTCCAATACATACCGCTCGAGTGGTTAAGAATTGGTATGAAGAGCATGAAAGTGAGCTAGAACACATGGAGTGGCCTCCCCAATCTCAATATTATTGAACATTTGTGGTGCATTTAGGAGCGACAAGTTAGGAGCCGCTATCCTCCACCATCGTGTCTTGAAGAGCTTGAGCAGGTGTTAATGAAAGACTGGCTGAAAATTCCTCTGGATGAAGTCAGGAAGCTGTATGACTCATTCCTAAAGCTGTATGTGAGGCTAATGGAGGACCAACTCTATATTAAATAAATTTTCTTTGAATTTAACAACTGTTTCAGTTATTTTGTCCAACCCCTGTAGATAAATATAAACTTTCATAAATAGATAAATGTACACTAGAGTTATGCCTTTTTGTAGCCGTATGTTCCTGTGTCATAAATTGATGAACTTTTGTTAAAAAATAATGAAAAAGGCATTAATTTGTTTTAGTTCTTGAACTAGCTCACCCCAAACCAATAATTTAATTTTACCATATATGCAATGAAAGTAGAAAAATAAAATATTTCAGAAAGTTTATTTTTCAATTTGCTAATTATGTTATTGGATAGTACTTATATATTTTTGAAACATACAATCTTAGAAATAACCAAAACTTGAAAACTTGCAAAAGTTTTATTTTTCAGTTTGCCAATGATGTAATACTTGTGTATTCTTTTTAACAGTTTATAGCTATAGCATAACATACAAAGGTTCCAGAAAGTTCTAGAAGGCTCCAGAAAGTCATAGTACTAAAATATTATATGCAATTTTAGAAATTGTGTATTGAGGAGGGGTTGACATTTTTTTTAAAATAAACTGAATTAAACTTTCTTTCATTATTTTTTGAACAAAAGTTAATTGAATTATGATACAGGAAATTATTTAACAAAAAGTCACTGGGGTAGACTCAAGGACACATGGCACAGTGGATAAAGGTGTTGGTTAGATCCAGTGACATACCCAAAGAGTGTGAGTTCAATACCCGGTTCAGGCAGTGGAGAACTTTCAGAGGGAAAATTAGCAGGAGATAACTGATAACTGATATCCATCAAACATGTCTCATGGAACTAGAACAGTCTACCCCAGTGATCGAAATAATGGGTTCGGTTCGAAATTCCAACCACCTGAAGAAGGCCGGAGCGTACAACGGCCGAAACGTTGTGACAAAGATGAGGACAATAGTCCGACAAAGATGAGGACAATAGTCCGACTAATGTAAATACTGTACATAATACCTCATCTCAGAAATATAGACAGAGTCTTAGCTTCTGTTTTGATGGTTTCCAAAAACGAGGTTGACTCAACCAAGAAGCCACTTAAAAAAAGGGCGGGAAATTGCTTTCTGTCTGAAAATTTAGGATGGGGAATTATCATTACTTTATGTTATTTACATTTGGATAAATATCTTCATCTTTGTTGTTACAGTCACTTCTGTCTAAATTTTTGAGATGAAGAGTTATTACTTACATTAGGATCAATATCCTTATCATTGTTGTTGTTATTATCACCTGATTGCCTAATGTATATGTCTGTATTTCTGAGATAAGGTATTAGGTACATTATTTCGACATTCCAACCACCTGAAGAAGGCCTGAGCGTACAACGGCCGAAACGTTGTGACAAAAATGGCGACAAAGATGAGGACAATAGTCCGACTAATGTAAATACAGAAGCTAAGACTCTAATGAATTTTGTCTTTTTGTTACCTCTTTCCCAACCTAAATGTATTTTCTAACTGGGCTCCAAATTATGTGCAACATTTATCAAAACCTGCCTCCATAACATGGATATTTCATTGTATTGCATTTGCTTGATATAGAGCGGGAGACAGGATTGCTATATTGAGCTTTGTATATTTGGACCCAGTGTCACCTTTTTGGTGTTCTCTCTCACACAGTAATAACATTAATAGCATAATGAAATCATAGACTTTAGCTGTATACATAAAATAAGCTTTAGAGAAAAGACTTGTAAGAAACGAAAATACTTTTGACACTACATAATATATCTGTAAAAGAAACGTGTCATAATGGATGCTACCTGCTCTACCCATAATTATAATGAAACATGAAAAATATAGGGAAAGGTGGCTACATCAGTCAATGAGAAATTAGTTAGGGAAGGCTTGATCTTGCATCAAGACATATTTGTCAAACTCTCTGCCTTTGAGGCAATGCTGAAGTGCAGAGTCTCATCTAGAGAGGTAGACAAACCTGACCCTGTGTGTGCGAAGTCTATGGGGAATTTTTGCCTGAGCCTACAGGCTCAGATCGCCCTACATAAAAATTGGCCTTGTGTCACATCCTGCCTCATGTGGAGGTTGGGTAAATACTGGCTTGATTATGCATCTAGACTTATCAAACTCTTTGGGCAGAGAGGAACCCAGGCGAGGCAATGCCGAAGTGCAGAGTCTCATCTGGAGAGGTAGACAAACCCAACCTTGTGTATGCGAAGTCTATGGGGAATTTTTGCCTGAGCCTATGAGCTTGCATCGGCTGACATAAAAATCGACCTTGTGCCACATACTGCCTCGTGGAGAGTTCCGATAAATACCGGCTTGATCAATTATCAAAACTGACATGTTGAACTCTCTGCCTGAAGGTAGAGAGCAACCCAGAATATGGCTATATTGAAGGGCGGAGTTTCATCTGGGGAAGTAGACAAACCTGTCCCCGTGTATGCAGGGTGTACAGGGAATTTTTGCCTGAGCTTATGAGCTTGGATTGCCCCACATAAAAACTGGCCTTGTGCCACATCCTGCCTTGTGGGGAAGTCAGGTAAATACTGGCTTGATTAAGTATCAAGCAACTCCACAGATGGGTGAATGGATGAATGACCAAAGCACAGTGAAAGAGGAAGAATGAAGGAAAGCAAAAGGTGTATAGAAAAGGAATGTAAATCAAACTGGTTTGCCCACTAAAACAAAAATGTAATAATAATAATAATGAAGTTATAGAAAGTCTTCAGATGTCTACGGAAAATTTGCTATGCAATAAAGTCCTGTAAAAATTCTACCAGATGCTCCAAGAAATAGAACTCAAGATGACGTATCTTCTACTCCAATAGCTTCATGTCTCGCACATCTCGCCTGTGGAACTCCCTTCCTTATTACTGTTTCCCTGACAAATACAATCTCCAACTATTTAAGTGTAACAATCGACATCTCCAGTTGCCTTGATCTATCCACTTCCCTTCTCCACATCCTTTCACCTTTCATTCCTATCTGCTCTCGCTCCAAATCTCCTGTAACCCCCTTGCCTTGATCGACCCACTGTCTTTCTCTTTCTCCACATCCTCTCCTTTACCACTCCTATCTGCTCTTCCTCCAACCCTTCTATAACCCCTTGCGTGATAGTGGCCTCCAGCCTTGCTTGGGGTGATACGCTTAAAAAAAAAAAATAAATAAAAAAAAATCTTTCCAAAACAGAAACTATAGTCTGGAACTGGAATGAAAGCAGTGATGGCACATCTTGAATCCGTCATAAAAATTCAGGATGTGAAATTAGTAAACACTAAATACTTCAAATACCTCGGCATATGGAGCAATTGTAACAAATTTAATATCGAAGAAAAAGAACAGAAAATAGGCAGAATCGGTGAAAATAGGAACCCTAAATATCTAAACACTTACTAAACCTGCTTAACAAACATTTCAAATACCTCAGTTATAAGAACTTTAGTACAGGAGATAAGGCAATTGCACAAAAGTAGTTCACTATTCCCTAGAGGTTGTTTCACCTAACACCACAACTTGCTGCAAAACAAAAACATTAGCCTGAAAACTTCAGTCATGTTCTTAAATAGGCTTTCAGACCAAGACTTTCATATGGATGTCATGCATAGCATCAAACCTGTTAGAAATACCTAAACTGTCAGCTGTATACAACTGCTTCCTAAGATCAACGGTGAAAAAAATGTTTTGTGTGCATGAAGCCTGAGTGTCTTGGCAAAGATCATCCTTCAAATACCTCAGCATAGGGATCAATTTTTAACAAATTTCAAATAGGCAATAAGAAAATTGAACATAATTGGACTAATCTGTTCTAGGGATAGTTTTGCCCAACACTGCAAACAGCTACAAAGCCAGAACATTAACCTGAAAATATTCTTAAATTGCCTGGTCAGATTGAGATTTTCATATGGATGTCATCTATGGCGTCAAACTCATTCAGAAATATCTAAACTGTTGCTTTCTCGTTTGTGAGTTATTTAATGCTGAAACATATCTTGGATGCCAGAATAATTCTTTTTCTCCGTGAGTGAATATTGCATTAAAAAGTTTTTAAGATAATGATCTTTCGAGATCCACCTCAAAATAAACCTTTCCAAAATAGAAACTATGGTCTGGAATTGAAATGACAGCAGTGATGGCACCTACCCTGAATCCATCATAAAAATTCGGGATGTAGAATTAGCAAATAGTAGACACTTCAAATACCTTGGTATGTGGATCATTTGTTAACAAATTTAGAATAGGCAATAAGGAAACTGAAGATAGAATAAGCTGCGCCAAAGGTAATTTTGCCCATCAACCTGAAAAATCAATTATGTGCTTAAATATCTTCATCAGATCAACACTTTTATATGAATGTCATGCATGCCATCAAACCTGTTCAAAAATATTTTAACTGTCAGCCGTATGTAACCACTTTCTAAGATCAGGGTTTAAAAAAGGCTTTGAGCAAGTGAAGTCTGAGGGTCTTAGCAAAGATCATCCTTTATTGAACCTTGTGAACTGGCGCTACAGAATCACAAAGAACCGTGCCAAATAAGAGAAACCACATCAGTTGAGGACTACCAACAGCAGCAACAACTCAAATGGCTGGCACATGTAACAGGGAGAGAAAATAATGATATAATCAAGATGTTGACATTTCAGTCAGTCAGTTATGTGTCATGCGTGATACACACTTAGGCGATAAAGTATCTTTCGACATATGACTGACGAGGCAGATTTTTTTCCCTGCAGTAGGTTGCCATTTCTTTCTGCGGTAGACCAGTTGCCATCCAAGGCTATTGAACTCAGTCTGTCCTGCTATTTTCCCATATTTGGGGGGAGAAGAAGAGGATTCATACCTTTCCCAAGGGTATTAGTGTGTAAGTGAATGTAATGGATTCGACTGGAATTCGAACTCGGTTCTCCGATTCCTCAATCTGAGCCGCTATCCATTATTCCACTGTAGCTCCTTTCCTTTCATGCCTCCACTGTTAACATTTCACACTACTTGAAACAAAAGCTTAGTAAAGAAACCCCCATCAATACTGGAGATGGGAATCCTATTTTCCTGAAAAGTTGTCTTAAGAGGAAAATTTTATAAATTTCAGCTGAATACAGTAACAGTTTCTTGATCTATGAATGCCAAATGTTTCCTTGTAGAGAAAGGGTTAATATTAGCATTACCGTTGGAAGAAATTCAAGGTAATATGACTATTAATACTATTCTGTTAGTGATATTGGTAAAGGTGATGGTTCTAGTAATGTTGGTAATGATGGTGGGGGTGGCGATGGATACGATCCTCCGGTGCATTTTAGCAAAAGGAAATGCATCAGCGGCTGTTAGTGATAATCAGTGTCATAAAAAATGGCTTCTTCCTGCTTTCTGAATTTTCACTCCACCTTTTGCCCTTTTTATTGTCCTTCTTTTCAGATTATCCTCTTGCTCAGCTGTCATTCTGCAGCCTTCTCTTTTTAATATCACCTGACTCCACAAAATGGTGCTGAAAGATTCTTGTCCTAAACCTTTTCCCACATTGTAAAGCATAAAATATCAGACGTTTTGAAAAATGTTTCTTGGTTGGAGTGAGAACTTTTCAGCAACACACACACACACACACACACATATATAGGTCTCATGCTCCCCCCACGAATCTATGATACCCCCAACTCTATTATATCTCAATTTTCATAGGGTATAGTAGTATAAAATAAAAAATATAAAATATAAATAAAATAAAATACAATGTTTATTGAAAGCTACGGTGGAGTAATGAATAGTGGCTTGGATTGAGGAATCTGAGAGGCGTGTTCGAATTTCAGTCAATTCCATTTACTTACTTGGGAAAGGTATAAATTCTCTTCTTCTCCCCCTAGCTATGGGTAAAATAGCAGGACAGGCCACGTTCTATAGCCTCAGATTGCAACTGGTCTACTGCAGAAGGAAATGGCAACCTACTGTGAGAAAAAAATCTGCCTCGTCAGTCATGTTGCGAAAGATACATGATTGCCTAAGTGTGTATCACTCATGGCAGATGACTAACTGAATTATCTAAAATAATGGATCATATGCAATATAGGTGAAAAATTCAATGATAAAAATTGAAAATAAATACAATGTATCTAAATAGAAATTAGAGACATGTCATAATAGATAATTCCTTCTTAAATAAATAAACAATGTTTTGTGGCAATTTTTAGCATCAACTTGAGATTTTTCTTGTGAAAATGTTGAAGAATTTTAACACATTCAACATTATGAAATAAAAAATAACGAATTTTATATAATTTTGTTTTTAAAGACCCCAGAATGATGCCAAAATCCATGTAAATCTTTCATCCTTTAATAGTCAGCGAATTTGTAAGATAGCTAAATGTGGGTAGAAAAAGCAAATGTTGATAAGATAATGAAGGTTAGGGTCACAAATCATAGCCTGGGGATCCCAATCAGTTGTCGTGTCTAAGAGTAGTATGTGTCGGCCCTGGGTATAAGGACACTAATCAGGGGTGGTAAATAATTGTGTATTGGGGTAGAAATCCCTCTTTTATAAGCTTTATTAAAGATGACTGACAAGGTGCTGCGATTAAGCATTTTACTCAGTTTTTATTTTATTTTATTATCTGGACAAAAAAGAGTGCAAATACTGTCTAAATGTTTTATAATATCTGAGTATTTTTGGCTAGTCAGCCATTATTAAGGATGTTCTTTTTATTTTTAACTGAATATGTAGATTTTCATATATATGTACCTATTGTGATGAATATGTTTTTTTATTTTCCAAACATAATCAGCACATTGTGGATGTGTTCATAGATGATACTATTAAATGTTGGCAACCGATCTAGGAGAAGGACAACTCTGAATTTAAAAGAATTCTGAGGCGTGTCAGTTGCGGACCTTGTGGCACATTATGTTCAGTAGTTCTCTTCCAAAAAAGTGAGGCTGGTTCTTCACAGGTGTTTACTCTTCAATAATCAGATGGGCACATGGCCACGAGACCCGGGTTTCAACCTCACCATCATTGATTTGTCAGGAAGGAGACTTCCTGATGTTATCAGTCTGGAGAGGGACGATCACAGCGTGCGGCACCTTTGGAAAGTATCTGAAAACTCTACCATGGGTTGACCCAAGCTTTGTGAGTGAAATTGGGTAGATG
>OZ038508.1:60223510-60298510 GCA_964036315.1 Acanthosepion esculentum | reverse complement strand
CCTGAAAGGACACGGCAAATATAAAAAGAAGAAAGACTTTAGACATTTGGGCGAACAAAATGCCAATATAAGGACACATTTAAGATGATGCTAAAATCAAATGGACTGAACGTGTAAACGTGTGTGAATGAAATGCATTAAATTGCAAACAGTGAAGAAATATTACTCAAGAAGCCACAAATTTGAAACGCAGGTAATATCAATAAAAAGTTTAGAGCACAAACATTCAGTAGAACTGCCCCAACCTTCAGGAGCAGTTCTCTGATTTCATTGTCCACACAAGAATTGATCCTGGAAGACATCACAGGACTTACTGGCTATGCATAATGGAGAATTGTGTCAACCCAACAAGAAAACCAGGGTTGGTTGTGTGTGGTGCAGTAAGCACCAGGAGTTATGTCCCCTTCCACAATTGGCTGATGAGAGAGGACATTCTACTTAGAGTAGGTGATGCTGACAAAATTTGCATATGACCAACACTTAGCTGGTATTAATCAACAGTCAGTGTGGGTCTGAGACTGAGAGAACTATATAACACCAGCTTTTTATCAGTCTCAGGCGAAGTGCTTTCGATGTGCGGACTGGCGAAGTATCGAGTCAAAGTCAGAATCAGAGTTTACATTTACTTTACTTAGAAAAACAAACAAGATGAACAAATTGCTATTTTTCTGTTTTGATACAAAAGCAAAATTTCATTGGCCTCTTCTTTCTCTCATTTTACCTCACCTGCAACATCATCTTCTCTTTACTCTAATGGGGATTAGCTGTAAACCTTCTACCATCAAAACCTCTATTCCTTTGAAAATTCTTCCCAGGAGGCATCCCAAAATTGATTTCCCCTTCTCGGTTCTTATTCTGACTTCTGGATGAAATGTTTGTATCAGTTTTTTGTAACGGAGAATTGGGTCAACCCAACAAGAGAACCAGAGTTGGTTGCATGTGTTGCAGTAATCAGTAGGAGTTATGTCCCCTTCCACAATTGGCTGATGAGAGGAGACATTCTACCTAGAGGAGGTGACGCTGACAAAATTTACATATGAACAATGCTCGGCAGGTATTAGCCAATAGTTGGTGTGGGTCTGGGACTGAGAGAGTTATATAACATCAACTTTTACCAAGTCAGGGAGAAACACTCTCATTGTGCGGAAAACCAGGCAAGACGAATACACTATCCTGACTAGACAGTGACTGTAATTGTATTCTCTCTATGTTTTCAGTAAGAATGAACATTTATAACAATAACAGCAACAACTGTTTACGTTAAAGAATTCTTTACAATTCCAGTTCCAAAGATTGTTAAGTAACATTTTCACTGTTAAGTGACAAACGATATTCATTATGTAACATCCCCCATATTGAAACATGCACCTTATCTTCATTTTGTCCTCTGCTTTGACTAATATCTGCTTTCCATCTCGGAAATTTCCACTGCTCTATTCTTGGCTTGTAAATGTTAGTGAATAAAATCAAACTGTTAAAAGGCTTCTTTTTTTTTTTCTTTTACTCCACTTTACAATAGACATGCATTTGTTATGCTTACCTTGATTTTATACAGTCTGATACATCGAGGCTGAGACAGCCATAAGTAACAGTGAAAAGAAATGGTAGGACTCACCTGAAAAAGAAGGAAAAAAGAAAATGAAAAAGAGGAAAACAAAAAATGACAATGAAAAAGAAAAAAATGAAAAGTTAAATGAAAAAGAAAAACATAAAAGGAAATGAAAAAGAAAAAGGGAGAAAAAAGAGAAAATAAAAGCAAAAGGATAATGAATGAGAA
Organism: Acanthosepion esculentum; assembly: GCA_964036315.1. Taxonomy (NCBI): domain Eukaryota; kingdom Metazoa; phylum Mollusca; class Cephalopoda; order Sepiida; family Sepiidae; genus Acanthosepion; species Acanthosepion esculentum. The sequence goes on along the minus strand of OZ038508.1, from coordinate 60,296,733 downwards.
AGGAGGAAATACAAACAAAAGAGGGAAAAAGAATATAGAATAAAAAAAGAAAAGGAAAAGATAAAATGAAAAAATGAGAGGGAACTGAAAAAGAAAATGTAAAAATCAAATGAAAACAAAAAAGAGAATGATGGAAAGAAAAAAATGAGAAAGAAAGAAAAAGAAGATATCAAATGAAAGCAAAAATGAAAAAGAAAAAGATAAAAAGAAATGAAAAAGAAATATGAGAAATTAAAAAGAAAAAGAAAATATCAAATGAAAACAAAATTGAAAAAGAAAACATGAGAAAGGAAAATATCAAATGAAAACAAAAATGAAAAGAAAAATGAGAAAACAAAAATGAAAAGAAAAATGAGAAAGGAACAACGTAAGAGAAAAATGAGAAAGGAACAACGTAAGAGAAAAATGAGAAAGAAACAACGTAAGAGAAAAATGAGAAAGGAACAATGAATAAGCAAAATGAGAAAGGAACAATGGAAGAGAAAAATGAGAAAGGAACAATGAAAAAGCAAAATGAGAAAGGAACAATGAAAAAGCAAAATGAGAAAGGAACAATGAAAAGGCAAAATGAGAAAGGAACAATGAAAGATAAAAATGAGAAAGGAACAATGAAAGAGAAAAATGAGAAAGGAACAATGAAAGATAAAAATGAGAAAGGAACAATGAAAGAGAAAAATGAGAAAGGAACAATGAAAGAGAAAAATGAGAAAGGAACAATGAAAAAGCAAAATGAGAAAGGAACAATGAAAAAGCAAAATGAGAAAGGAACAATGAAAAAGCAAAATGAGAAAGGAACAATGAAAGAGAAAAATGAGAAAGGAACAATGAAAGAGAAAAATGAGAAAGGAACAATGAAAGAGAAAAATGAGAAATGAACAATGAAAAAGCAAAATGAGAAAGGAACAATGAAAGAGAAAAATGAGAAAGGAACAATGAAAGAGCAAAATGAGAAAGGAACAATGAAAGAGCAAAATGAGAAAGGAACAATGAAAAAGCAAAATGAGAAAGGAACAATGAAAGATAAAAATGAGAAAGGAACAATGAAAGATAAAAATGAGAAAGGAACAATGAAAGAGAAAAATGAGAAAGGAACAATGAAAGAGAAAAATGAGAAAGGAACAATGAAAAAGCAAAATGAGAAAGGAACAATGAAAAAGCAAAATGAGAAAGGAACAATGAAAGAGAAAAATGAGAAAGGAACAATGAAAAAGCAAAATGAGAAAGGAACAATGAAAGAGAAAAATGAGAAATGAACAATGAAAGATAAAAATGAGAAAGGAACAATGAAAGATAAAAATGAGAAAGGAACAATGAAAGATAAAAATGAGAAAGGAACAATGAAAGAGAAAAATGAGAAAGGAACAATGAAAAAGCAAAATGAGAAAGGAACAATGAAAGAGAAAAATGAGAAAGGAACAATGAAAGAGAAAAATGAGAAAGGAACAATGAAAAAGCAAAATGAGAAAGGAACAATGAAAAAGCAAAATGAGAAAGGAACAATGAAAGAGAAAAATGAGAAAGGAACAATGAAAGAGAAAAATGAGAAAGGAACAATGAAAAAGCAAAATGAGAAAGGAACAATGAAAGAGAAAAATGAGAAAGGAACAATGAAAAAGCAAAATGAGAAAGGAACAATGAAAGATAAAAATGAGAAAGGAACAATGAAAGATAAAAATGAGAAAGGAACAATGAAAGAGAAAAATGAGAAAGGAACAATGAAAAAGCAAAATGAGAAAGGAACAATGAAAAAGCAAAATGAGAAAGGAACAATGAAAGAGAAAAATGAGAAAGGAACAATGAAAAAGCAAAATGAGAAAGGAACAATGAAAGAGAAAAATGAGAAAGGAACAATGAAAAAGCAAAAGGAGAAAGGAACAATGAAAAAGCAAAATGAGAAAGGAACAATGAAAGAGAAAAATGAGAAAGGAACAATGAAAGAGAAAAATGAGAAAGGAACAATGAAAAAGCAAAATGAGAAAGGAACAATGAAAGAGAAAAATGAGAAAGGAACAATGAAAAAGCAAAATGAGAAAGGAACAATGAAAGATAAAAATGAGAAAGGAACAATGAAAGAGAAAAATGAGAAAGGAACAATGAAAGAGAAAAATGAGAAAGGAACAATGAAAAAGCAAAATGAGAAAGGAACAATGAAAAAGCAAAATGAGAAAGGAACAATGAAAGAGAAAAATGAGAAAGGAACAATGAAAGAGAAAAATGAGAAAGGAACAATGAAAGAGAAAAATGAGAAAGGAACAATGAAAAAGCAAAATGAGAAAGGAACAATGAAAAAGCAAAATGAGAAAGGAACAATGAAAGAGAAAAATGAGAAAGGAACAATGAAAAAGAAAAATGAGAAAGTTACAATGAAAAAGAAAAAATAAGAAAGGAACAATGAAAAAGAAAGAAAAAGAAAATATCAAATGAAAACAAAAATGAAAAAGAAAAAGAAAGAAAAAATATCAAATGAAAACAAAAATGAAAGAGTAAAATTTAAAAGGAAATGAAAAAGAAAAAAATAATTAAGATTAAATGAAAAAAAACAAAAACAAAATAAAAAATAAAATATATTTGGAATGTTATCAAAAACAATGAAATGCAAGAAAATCCCAAAGATTTTATCATGAAAAAGATTGATTAAAAAACCAATTGCAGAACCTGTGGAAATCTCCTGTAATATCTTTGAAGCTAAGGAATAGAAAAAAAAAGTTTGTATCAGAATGTAGGTGATCATGGCTCTCCAAAATTTCTTGTCACCTGTAGATCTTAATAAATTTTGTTCTTTTGCTATTTCTCCTAAACCTTATTCCGCCATCCATTTACTCAAGTTCACTAAGATATGCGTTCTTTTCCTCTCTCCTTCTTGCCTTCAATCCATCCTGTAAGTATCAGATTTTCCAAGCCTTCTTTCCTCATTATGGGCCCTAGAAATTTCAAATGCCTCTTCCTGATGTTAAGTATAAGTTTTTATTATGTTTACCTTATCTCTAAAACTTTGTCATTGCTCACATGTTTGGTCCATGGTATCCTTGGTGGCATCCTGTAGAACCACATTTCTGTTGCCTCAAGTCTCCTCTTCATCTGTGAGGAGATTGTCCAGCATTCACTCTGATATAGGAGGGCTGATATTACATAATAGCTGGGTACTCTTTTCTTTGTTTCTAACAAAATCTTTCTGTTTCTTGATACTTTACTTCTAGCTTTTGGAATGCATTCTTGGCTATCTCAATATACCTTCAGATTTTAGTATTGCACTTTCTGTTAAAACACTTCCCAGATATTTAAATTGTTGTACTTGCTTGATTCTGGTATCTCAAATTTGTAATTTACATGTCAGGATGTTCCTTTTGTTAACAACCATGCATTCTGTCTTCTTGCAAATGATGTTTAGTCCTTTCTTCTTGATTTGCTTTCTGTAAGAGTTCTTGTAGATTCCTTCCCGTATCTGCTATCAACACTGTGTCTTCTCCATATTATTTTTTTTTTAAGCGTATCCCCCCATGGCTATTTTTGTAGTGATTTTATAACATATTTATGTTATAATATTTAAATAAATGATTATATATATATATAACAATTTGATCTTTTTTACATGATACAATGAACTACTTTGAAAGGTGGGTCATAGAACCTGTTTTGCAGGAAATATGAGTTTTTTTTTAATAGTTAATTTCTCCAAATTTTTGGTTAGTATACATGCACAAAGAACTGTTGTAACTGCTTGGCAACCTTGACACATTTGAGAACGATATTTAAATAATCCAGAACCTATACTGCCAGCATACCGCCTGCACCTGAATAGAAAAAGGACTTACACACATTTCTTTTTTGGGATATTTAAGGAATCTTTTTCTATTCAGGTGCAGATTTTTTCTAAATGGTTTTTAAAATTAATAAATTAAAATAAATGGTTTTTATAAACCATTTATTCTACATTCAACATCATCACTTGATAAGACACTGGATGTGTCGAAACGAAATGGCTATTTTTGTAGTGATTTTATAACATATTTATGTTATAATATTTAAATAAATGATTATATCTGCTCTACTCTGTATTGAGCACTCTTTAAAGAATAATAATTGTTGGTTATTGGAATTTACTCTGTATATACCAATCCCACACTTGGATATATATATATATATATATATATATATATATATATATATATATATATATATAACAAAACCATATATTTTCATAAATAATTTATGACTATGCTCAACTTAGAAAAACAGGAAAAGTTACAAAGTTCCCTGGTCCACAGATTTATTCTTTGGAATTGACTGTCTACTTGGAGCAGGTAGTTTGCATTTATTCCTTGGAATCGACAGTGTAGTAGGAGCAGTTGGTTAGCATATATTGCTTGGAATCAACTGTATACCTGGAGCAGGTGGTTTGCAATTATTCCTTGTAATCGACTGTCTACCTGGAGCAGGTGAATTGTATTTATTCCTTGGAATCAACTGTCTACCTGGAGCAGGTGAATTGTATTTATTCCTTGGAATCAACTGTATACCTAGAGCAGGTGTTTTACATTCATATTGCCCTTCAGTGAGTCCTTGGTACAATATGGCCATTACAGTATTTCCTCTGCATTTTTTTTTTACACTAGAGCTGCAAACCCTAGCAGGATTTATGGGAGGTAGGTAGGTGTAATTTTAACAATATAAGATATACATATGATGCTGTGTTGATGGTGGACTCAGAAGAAATTTCCTAAACAAGGTAGTAAAGGAAAGCAAGAATTGAATGATTTGATTAGCCATCAACTGTAAGAAGGGAGAAATATGTTTGTCAGCAAAAGCCCCCCAAATATTTGGGAAGCGTTTTAACAGAGGATGGAAAATGCAACACCAAAATGCAAAAGCAAATTGGGATAGAAAAAGTTGCTTTCCAAAAGCTAAGCGCTAAGACGCCATCCTTAGAAACACAGAAAAATGTACTGAACTGATATGTAATATCAATCCTTTTATTAATAATAACAAAACAAAAGTCATTGAAACAAAGCAAGTTCAGTCGACCAATGATGACAATTCCAGAACAACGTAACTATAAACAATTTTTTCTATCCTCTGCCAGCCGCTATGATGGAGAAAGCATTACCTCGAACCGTCGCCAGTGAGACACACTGCAAGAGCCACTCCGTTTCGCGAGGCTCGTTCCTTAATCGAGACACAATCGCGCCAATCCTCCAAAGGAACACCATCGAACGAGGGCCAATAGTAAATGCTGGACAATGTCTTTACAGATGAAGAGAAAACTGGATTTAACAGAAATGTGATTCTACAGAAGGATGTTGAGAATACTATAGAAGGAGCATATAATAGTCTTAAAAACAGCCCTATTTAGTAACCCAGAACTGAACTGTAAATGTTATAAACTCTACTCTGTTATTCCAGCTACTGGTCTTGTAACATGTCTAAGCAGCTCCCTACCAATCTGTTTAAAATTCTGGATACCCAACTTCTTTGATTTCACTATCAGTGAACCCTTGTAGCATTATGTGTATTTAATGAAGAAGAATAAATGTAAGTATTAGGTGAAGAAAAAAAGACCCCCCTAAATAATAAATGGCAACACTTGCTGTAAATAAGTCTTTCTGAAATGTTACATGCTTCATAGGATCAGTTGATGGTTGCAAAAAACAAGATAGGATTAGTGAAAAGGAAAAAGAGAGATTTCCTTGTTTTTCCCTCCAAAATGTTTCAGTGAGAATTTTTGCCTCTTGTCAGCAAGAAGAAAAGTCCAAGACATAAGTTACAAATTGAGGATGTCAACATCAAACAAGTACAGAAGTTTAAATATCTGGCAAGAGTTTTAACAGAAGAAGGAAAATACGACACCAAAATCCAAATTCGCATTGTGACAGCAAATGATGACTTTGTGGGAAAATGAAATAAAACCAATAATTGTAATTGGCCCTGATCTGGCATCTCGTCTGCAGTCGCTCTCGCACAGACATGTCATTGCCTCCCTCTGTCTTTTTTACAAATACTTTCATGGTAACTGCTCCAATGAGCTGCTTTTGCTGATTCCCAGACTTCATGAATTTAAGCGCTCAACTAGGCTGGCATCTCGCTCACACCCTTTCACTGTCAAAACTGTTAAATGTAGCCATCTCTTCTACTCCAATAGCTTCATGTCTCGCACTTCTCACCTCTCGAACTCCCTCCCCTTTTCCTGTTTCCCTGATAGCTATAATCTCCAACTGTTCAAATGTAATGTCAATCAACGTCTCCAGATGCCCTGATCTATCCCCTATCCTTCTCTTCATCCTTTCCTCTATCACTCCTATTTGCTCTCGCTCCAACTCTCTGTAACCCCTTGCGTGCTAATGGCTTCCGGCCTTGCTTGGGGTGAAACGCTTAAAAAAAAAAAAAAAATAAATAAAATAATAATTTTAAAAAAATGAATAAATTTTCCCATGAAGCAATTTATAAAGAAATCGGAAAGGGTTTCTGCTCACATGTGCGATTTTATGACCCCACTTCTGGAAATGACAGAATCTTTCTCTTTCCAGATGTTTAGATGTGTTTTTCAGCAGCCCTACTCATGAATCAGAGAGTCAGCCATCCCAACTCAGCACTAAACTGACTTGAGCTCGACCATCTTTACTTGTAATAAGTAAGAAGTTTCACTCAAAAAGCTTGTTCCCAAGGAGCGCTACTTTGTGGAACAGATTCCCGAGAAGACACTTTCCTGACCACTAGAATCTTAACCTCTTTAAATCTAGGTTTAACTGTTATCTTCCCCACATATTCTGATAAACTGCACTTCTTACCTTTTACTCTTATCACTCATACAACAATATTTCAGTAATCCTCTACCTTGAGTGGCTCTTAGATTTTGCACACTGTTGACATTAGTAAAAGAAAAAAACATATCTTACTCATAATATCATAGATTACATAAGTAAATTGTCTTAGGGTCAGAATGAGAGAATTGAAATTTCTAGGACACATAATGAGGAAAGAGTGCTTGGAGAATTTGAAACTCTCAGAACATACTGAAGGCAAGAATGAAAGCAATGAGTAACCTACCTAATGATCTTGGATAAATAGATTGCAGAAAAGGGACTAGGAGCAATGGAGAATAGACAAAACTTACCAAGAGCTACAAAGGATAGGAAGTTGTGGAGAGCCATAATCACACAAGTTAAAGGGACATGGCACATAGAAGATAAATTATTTACATTATTCGGACTATTGTCCTCATCTTTGTCGCCATATTTATTACAACGTTTCGGCCGTTGTATGCTCCGGCCTTCTTCAGGTGGTTTCCCTCTGAAAGTTCTCCACGGCGTTGGTTAGATCCAATGACAGGACCCAAAGAGTATGAGTTCAATACCCGCTTAAGGCAGTGGAGAACTTTCAGAGGGAAAAATTAACAGGAGATAACTGATAACTGACATCCATTAAAAACATGGCACGTGGAACTAGAACAGTCTACCCTAGTGAGCGAAATAAAGGGTTCAGTTTGACATTCCAACTACCTGAAGAAGGCCAGAGTGTACAACGGCTGAAACATTGTAATAAATATGGCGACAAAGATGAGGACAATAGTCCGAATAATGTAAATAGTGTACATAATACCTCATCTCAGAAATATAGACAGATACTGAAGGGGCGAAACGTTGTAATAAATATGGCGACAAAGATGAGGACAATAGTCCGAATAATATAAATAGTGTACATAATACCTCAGCTCAGAAATATAGACAGATACTGAAGGGGCGAAATGTTGTAATAAATATGGCGACAAAGATGAGGACAATAGTCCGAATAATGTAAATAGTGTACATAATACCTCATCTCAAAAATATAGACAGATAAAGAAGATAAATGTTTTGGTAAATATCTCTCTCCCAAGACCGCCCACATATATTTAATAAGTCAAACACCAGTAACCATATTTCTTATACAGGGTGTCCCCAAAGAGATTGACATCATTTAAAATGTGAATATCTGAGTAACTACATGTCCCAGACGAACGAAATTAAACAGGCTTTATGTTGTACAATAAGAGATTTATTTCTCAAAATCTGGATAAAATATTCCAAGGAATGTAGATTTTATGGGTGATTTTATAGGTGATTTTATGGGTGATTTTATGGGTGATTTTACAAAGATTCACAAATTCTCAATATGTATACCACCTGTGAGACGACACATGTCAAGTCAGTAGTCTAGCTCCTGCCAAACATGCTGTAGCATGTCTTGCATAACATTCTTCAGCACATCAGGAATTCTCTATTTAAGTACCTTTAGGCTTGTAGGAAGATGGGGAATATAGACCTGTCCTTTCACACAGCCCCATAGAAAAAAAATCACAAGGTGAACGTTATAGCCATTTCAACAGCACATTGTCATTATTGCTGGTACGCCCGATCTATATTCATAATAGATTCTCATTGAAACAAGTCCGCACAGTCAATTTGGTTTTCAAACATTTTGTTAACGTTTGAGATCATTTGAGCGAGAATTGGCTAAGTTATTAGAATCCAAAATGATGTCAACTTTTAGCAATACCCTGTGTATTTCTTTCATCTGTTCACAAATACATTTTGAGGTGTATTGTTAGTATTTATTGTTTCATGAGACATATAATCATTAGAGGACCTGTGATATCACAAATTAAACAACTATAAAATGAAGAAAAGATTCGAGGTAACATAGATATGGTTCTACAGACGGATTTCTAAGGATACCATGGACCGAACATGTGAGCAATGATGAGATTTTGGAGAGGATGCAAACAAAGAGGATACTTAACATCAGGAAGAAAGAGGCAGCTGAAATTTCTGGGACATGTAATGAGAAAAGAGGGCTTGGGAAATCTGATACTCACAGGGTGGATAGAGGAAAAGAGGAACAAAGAAAAACAACACATGACAGGCTTAAACAAGTGGATGGCAGAATGGTCTGGGAGAAATAACAAAAAGACAAAATGTATTGAGAGCTACAAGAGACAAGAGAAGTGGAGAGCCATGATGACTTACGTCCCGAAAGGACACGGCACATAAAAGATTATGATATATGACTGATGTGCACATTTCAAAACAGATAATGATTATCATTTATCCATAACTACAAGGTGAGTTACACCAGGAATTATGAATGAAGCAGACGTGTTCAAAATCTTTCAGCAGACAATGTATTTAATTGCTAGGGCCAGACATTGTCTCAGGGTGCCATATGCCATTTGTTTTAATGCATGATGGGAATTCTGCAAATTTCATTCCAATGCATATTTATCAATGGCCTACTAGAAAAATGCTGCATAGGAATACTGACAAAAAGGTAATGCAAAGCATATTGGCCCAATACCTAGAGTTAAGATTCTCATGAATTGAATTATTAGCAAGAATACAACAGGTAGACATTAGCAGTAGACACTATCAAACTTTTATATTTTTCAGAAATTCTGTAAAAAAAAAAAGTGGATCACTGCTCACAAGAATTTTTTGAATTTCAATCACTATATCACCTGATAGTCTTTTTCTATATATGCTATGTCCCCTCAGGACATGGCTAAATATGGTTCTTCACAGCTTTCTGTCTTTTGTTAAGTTATCAGTGCTTTCTTCTGTATGAGCTTTCTTTATCTTTGTGCCACTTGTTCATCCAACCATTTACTCAAAGAGTTTCTCTATATAGGTTCTATGTCTCTTCAGGATGACTATGGTTCTCCACAGCTTTCTGTCTTTTCTAGCATTTCCTTCTCCTTTACAATTCTTCTTTTTGTAGTACTTGTTCTGCTATCCATTTTCTCTAACTTTTCAAGTAGGTTATTTGCTGTTTTTTGGTGCATCTCTTGCCTTCCATAACATGGACCAAACATGTGAGCAACAACAAAGTTTTAGAGAAAATGGAAACAAAAAAATACTTATACTTAACATCAGGAAGAAACTGTTGAGGTTTCTAGGGCACACAGTGAAGAAGGATGGCTTGGAAAATCTGATACTCACAAGACAGATTGAAGGCAAGAGAAAACAGAGGGAAACAGTTCATGATGTACTGAGTGAGCTTGAGTAAATGAATGATAAAACAAGGTTTAGTAGAAAAAACAAAAAGACAAAATTTATTAAAAGCTGCAAAAGAAAGGAGGTTGTGGAGAACCATGGTCGTCTACGTTCTGAGGGGACACGGCATAGAAAGAAGTAGAAGCCTTCTTTCAGTGTTGTGTGTCCCTAAAATTTAAGCAGTTTCTGATCATTCTCAACACTTTCAGATTCATCCCATATTCTATTGATTGCATTATCAGCATTTGTTGGTGTGCTTGCGAATATGTCTGTGCAGTGTTGCAAACATAGGGAGAGACTTGGAAACAGGAAGACTGCAGAAAAAAAGAAAAATATAAATTCACTGTGGAGACATTGCTGCCAATTCTGGAGCACACAGTCCACCATAGAAAACATTTGCTGATGAACGGAATCACCAGTCTTTCCTAACAACTGCAGTAAATCTAGTAACTGGCACTTCAAGCAAATCCTTAAATACTCACTGAACTCATAAATATTCATCAAGTAATAGCATTATAAGTATTTCTTTCTTATAGGTACTCTTTATGCATTGCAAATGGCCACCAGCATGCAAAGCATTATGCTAATTTGCTTTTGTTGGAAGGTAAAACCATATCGTGGTCACTTCAAGTATTCTCATTTACAACAAAACTGTCCAGCTTTCCCTGCCATGTAAGAGAGTAGACATTACATTCTTTTTTGCCGTTTCTAATTTTTCAATGTTAATACTTTTCTGTTGTTTCCAATCTAATAGGGAATGGTAATTTCCTAAGCGTAGCTTTAGTGTGGCACAAGGCTGAAAGTATAGGTCACCCAATGAGGATCAAACTCACTACTCAGTTGTAAATTGATCCAGCAAGATAAGCTTGCTCACCATTATACCATGTTGGAATGCCGAAATCTAATGACTGCAAAACACTTTCCCCTCCCCAGTTTAGAAGCAGAAGCACACAAATGCATGCTAGGATTTCTTCCTAGGAAATAAAATAGGCCAGTTCTCAGTTTCATATGACTCAGTTCAGGTCTGTCTTACCTTGAAGTCAGAACACTGTATTTGTTTATGCAAATTTTCTCTTGTGTGTCAACCCCAATTCTTGGTTTAAATTTTTGCAATATTACTGTTGCTTTTTGCTTTACTACTGTTCATTTGCCTTACATATATTTATTGCTTGCTTTATAATATTTTTGTACTGTTCTTTTCTTTTTATTGCTTATTACAGTTCTGCCATTTATCTTACATTTAACCACAGCCACTCACTGTACACTTTCATGATTAAAAAAAAAATATCCATTTTGATTCTTATGTACCTGCAAATATCTTTGTCACATTTTGCATTTTCTGTTCAGTCACTCAGTTACGTGCTCCTTTCACAAGGGTATTAGCACATGAGCGAATGTAATGGATTCGACTGGAATTCGAACTTGGCTCTTGGATTCCCCAATCCGAACAGCTATCCATTACTCCACCATACCTCCTCATAAAGTCAGTTATGTGCCATGCGTGATACATACTTAGGCGATTATGCATCTTTTGACATATGACTGACAAGGCAGATTTTTTCCCCACAGTGGGTTGCCATTTCTTTCTTCGGTGCACTAGTTGCCATCCAAGGCTATAAAACCTGGTCTGTCCTGCTATTTGCCCATAGCTGTAGGGTGGGGGAGAAGAGAATTCATACCTTTCCCAAGGGTATTAGCATGTGAGTGAATGTAATGGATTTGACTGGGATTCAAACTCAGCTCTCTGATCCATCAATCTGAGCCGCTATCCATTACTCCACCGTTCCTCCTATTTTCTGTTACTAGTGTATAAAATGCAACAAAACTAAACTGAAAGATAAATTTCTTTTACATGCTTGAGGACAAGAAAGATCATGTCTCTCCACAACTTCCTATCCATTGTAACTCTAACCAATATTTGACCCTCTTGCTATATCTCCTAGTCCCTGTTCTGCCATTTGTAAAACATAACCAATGAAACTGTTGTAACCCAGAAAGTTTTACTGAATGAGGATTAAGAAAAAGGAGGTTAGAAATGAAATGGTAATCTTTATAACATCAACAAAATACAATACTCACCAGCGGCGTGAAGTAGGTAAACCACTGCTAGTGGTGGACTACATAGACACCATATTACTCCCACTTACAATAGTGTCCAATGTATTTATAAGGATTGGGACATACCTATTAGTATTCCTAGGTACGGTATATAACACTATCTATCTCAGTTCAGGTTCTTTCTATCTATCTATGCTCGTGTATATGCATGCATGTTGTAACCGAGGAAAGGTTACTGAATGAGGAATAACCAAAAACAGAGGTTGGAAATGAAATGGTAATCTTTATAAGATCAACAAAATACAATACTCGCCAGCGGCCTGAAGTAGGTAAACCACTGCTAGTGGTGGACTACTTAGACAGCATATTACACCCACTTACAATAATGTCCAACGTATTTATTAAGGATTGGGATGTACCAATTAGTGTTCACAGGTATGGTATATAACACAAACTCAATCGGGTTATGAATATATTATATCTGTAAGCACTGAATAGAATAGAGAAAAGGGATAACTAACTCAATGCTTTGATGGTTCTCATTTATATTGTTCATGTATAACCAGTGCTTCTGGGTGAATGTGTTGATATCCTTTTAGGTGTCCCATTTTTGTAATGAGACATTCTGATCTACTCTACACTATCCATTTACATCAGCTCATTTGGTAGATTACTCTCTCTCTTACCTTCAATATGCCCTGTGAGTTTCTAAACCATCTTTTCTCATTGCATGTGTCAGAAATATCATCTATCTCCTTGTAGGACAAGTGTTCTTTTTTGTTTCCATTTTTCTTAACACTTCTATCCATGGTATTCTCACTGCCCCCTTCTGCGTAATTACGTCTCCATTGGCTCAACTCTCCTTTTCATATGTGAGTAAATGTCCAGCATTCACTGCCATAGAAGTAGATTGATATTGCAATGCAGTTCCACACTCAAACTCAAATGAGATTAAGGTGAAAGGAAGAAAAAAGACATAGCATTATGACAAGCCCTGAGAGCCATGCCTAGCATAGCATCAGGACATTTATTGTTATAATTATCATTATTAATAAGAATACTCAGTTGTACTATTTGTTTTTAATAATTTGGGATTTGGTCCATTTTGAAATATTATCTCAAATAAGTCACAAAGCTGTTCAAATATGCTCACAAAAGTTGGATAGTTGAATTAAACAGCATGATATTTGAACAGGCTATATAAAACTGCATTTTTACACTATTGTTCACCCAGCCCAAGAGCCACTCAAAGTAGAGCGTTACTGAATGAAGTTGTTTTATGAAGAAGGATGTTATGTAGGAGAGATAACAGTTGGCCTTAAACTTGATTAGTTTGTTGTTTTTTTAAGTGGTATATCAACCTCTATTCTTAGACTTGTTATCAACCTCTATTTTTAGACTTGTATTCTTAAGTTAAGATTGTAGTGATTGAGAAAGCATCCTCTCGGGAGTCTGTTCCACAAAGTAACTGTTGTTGGGCAGAAACTGGAACTTACCTAACGAAGGGAATGCGGATAGTTCACCCCTGTGTCTATGGCATGGTGGGTTGGGGAAGCATATTCTTGGGAGTCTCTTCCACAAAGTTGAGGTGCTTGGGAAGAAACTGTCTGAGTAGAACTTCCTTCTTTTTAATGGAATACAAACAGAATGAGGAGGATTTGATCTTGTGCACGTATCTGTAAAGGTTCAAACTGGTGGAACTAAGGAACCTTTACCAAATGTTTATGCTCAGTGATAAAAGAAACAGAAAATTTCTTCTAATTCCAACTTGAATATTTCGTAAGCAGTGTTGAGGCAAGAGGACTTCAGAGAATAAAGAAAATCTGTACCATATTCCCAAGTGAGAACCGATAGTGTCTTCAGCATAGCTAATTTAATCGGTAAATCAGGTCTGAGGTGTAGACAAGGGAGTAAATATTTGACTTCTTATCGATGATGTCAAGTAGACCTAATTGAGACTGTTTTTCTTCCCTCTTGTTATAAAGCTGACAGTTTCTTTTCTTCTGTCTTTATCTTTCTATTTCTTTTCTAACAAGCAAAAATTCTTCTTATGTTCTTCCCACCCCCTGTCATTCAATCTTCACTGGCAATACAATAATAATGAGAGTTCATTGAACATCTTTTCCTCATTCTGAAAATCTTTGTTTTATTCTTGAGTGTAAGATAAACATTTTCTTTTGGCTTTCTTTTCGTAATAAATTCACTTTGTTCTCTCTCTCTTGTTGCTTCTTTCTATTTTGGGTGAATTTGTTCAGTTCTCTTTTATCATTGGATCTTTCTATTACCCAGCAGATTCACTCAGTTTTCTCTTCTATTTCCCCCCTCTCTCTCTCTCTCTCTGGTTAATTCACTCAGTTCTCTCTTCTATTCCCCCCCTCTCTCTCTCTCTCTCTCTCTCTGATTAATTCACTCAGTTCTCTCTTCTATTCCCCCCCTCTCTCTCTCTCTGGTTAATTCACTCAGTTCTCTCTTCTATTTCCCCTCTCTCTCTCTCTGGTTAATTCACTCAGTTCTCTCTTTCATTTACTGGTGAATTCAGTTTACGTATCTCATTATCTCTTTGTTACTCCCACTAAATTTGCTCAGTTCTTCCTTTTATTTACTCTTTCTTTTTTTGAATGAATTTGCTCAGTTCTTTCTTTGTCTTTCTTTTTCCCAATAATTCACTCAGTTCTCTCTCATTGCCTTTTAATTTTCCTGGTGAATTTACTGTTTTTTCTTTCATGGCCTCTTTCTCTTTCTAGTGAATTTCTTTCACTTCCCTCTTTCTTTTTCCTTTTCTCATTGATTTCACTTCTTTTTTCCTCTTCTCATTGAGTTAATGTCCTTCTTTCTTTCTCCTCTTAAATTCTGTCTTTTTCCTCTTCTCATTGATTTCACTTCTTTTTTCCTCTTCTCATTGAGTTAATGTCCTTCTTTCTGTCTCCTCTTAAATTCTGTCTTTTTCCTCTTCTCATTGAGTTCACTTTTCTTTTTTCTCTTCTCATTTAGTTAATTTCTTTCTTTCTCTTTCCTCTTCTCCTTGAGTCTACATCTTTCCTTCTTTCTTTTTGTCCTCAACTAATTGAGTTCACTTCTTTTTCTTCTTCTCAGTGTCTTTCCTCCTTTCTTGTTTATACCAAGCAGCACGTGTCTTTCTTTCTTCAACCTCACCAAGTCCTGCTATTCTTTAAGGAAACATTGTATTTTTTAAAATCATTTCACACCAGGTAAGGCAATAAAGCCACTAAGTCTAAAGGGGGTTACTGCGTATGAAAGAATATGAAAAAAAAGAAAAATATAATTAAGGGGAGAGAGAACAATAAAAGAACAGGTTTAAGCAGATGGGAAAGAATGATTGACATTGCATTAACATTTTTCAAGGTCAAATTTGACTGAAATGCAATAAGCCAAAAGTGAGTTGCACAAGCAAGAGTGCAAGGGAAGAAACTGTTATCATAAAACTTACATCTAGCTGTTACAATTGTAAAATGATGAGACCTAGTTGCCAATCTAGTACTGTGCTTAAATTTGTACAGTTTAAGTACCAAAGAGGAAAGCTCATCGGAACCATTATGATGAAAAGGCACAGGGAAACTACATTACAGTGGTGAGAAAGTGACTGAAGCTGAGATGCTAGGTCAGAACCAATGACATTGCAGATTCTTCTTCAGATTTTATCAAGAATCTCGAAATACATAGAAGCACCAGAACAGATGTGGCGGCAATATTCCGTACAAATACCCAGATATTGTATTTGCAATTCACTAAAAAAACATGCAATAAACATTTGTTCCATCAAAATATGATGTAATGGAAATAGTTATTCAAATGAAAACTTTCTTAAAAAAAATCAAATAGACAAACTACTAGAAAAGAAAAAAATATGCAAGGCTAGAAAAAAATAGAAATAAGCTGATAAAAAAAAAAATTAAATAGTGTCCATAAAATTTAAATAAGTACTGAGGACTACAACTACTACACTAAAAATTGGTATTGTTTATGTTTTAAAATACATTCTCTTATTTTTATCCTTTTATGAAACTTAATAAAATGAATAATTATATTATTTATTCTTAATTTCTTTTTAATACTGTTAATGTACTTTTACTACATTAAGAGTATAAAAAAAGAAAGTGATCTCATAAAATATTAAATTTATGAAATATTAAAAAATTATTCTGATTTTAAAATTTATTAAACTAAATGCTGCAAAAAATAATAAAATGAAAAAATAAATTGGGAAAAATTGATGAAATCCTATTGGTACTTTTAACAGATTGCAATCCCAGAATTTATTGAATTATACCATTTTTGAAAAAAATCTAACAGTTGAAAAATTAAAAAAAATATTTTCTTTTTAAAACAAGTTCACTCAAAAATAAAATGAAACTTTGCATTTTTAAATTTTTCAATCATGCCTTTATTTAATAAAAGAATCTCGGCACGATACTGCTGCCATATCGGTTTAATTCTTGATTGTATCTTAACAATACAAGCCAAGTGCTGTATTTCAACCATCAGGTCATTTCATACAAAGTTAGTTTATATTACTACTGCTATGATTGTATGCATAAATGAATAGTTTAAGACATTTTTTTATGTTCATACCTTCTTTTTTTATAGATACAAATATCTAAGTAAATGCTCTGTTTATAATAAACAGTATTAACAACATTTACCGGCCTGAATGTCTGAGAAATTGTCATAGAAAATATGCGTCCTCCGACAAGAATCAAACCTGTATCCTATACAGAACCGTCATATAGCCTGACGTGCTTTTACCGATTTCGCCACAGAGGAGTGTTCAGTTAGCAAGGTCGATTTTACTGCTTTTAAACTACAATTTTCCATGATTCTCTCACGTACATTCATATCTGCTCAATGCATATCCAAATGTAAACAAATGACGTCACACATTATGAAATGGATAAAGTCCGACAATTATTTTAAGACATTTTTATGTTTATACATTCTTTTTTTATTTCTCGGACATTCAGACCGGTAAATGTTGTTAATATTGTTTATTATAAACAGAGCATTTACTTAAATATTTGTATCTATAAAAAAAGAATGTATAAGCAGAAAAATGTCTTAAAATAATTGTCGGACTTTGTCCATTTCATAATAAATGAATATATATATTCATACATAATGGTTGATTACTCATTTCTGATTATGCCTGTATTGACAGTTGCAGATGCCTATTCAGTTACATTTGTGTTTTCACCAATTTTGACACTGAAAATCTCAGTCACAATAACTTGTGACTTTGTGCTAACACAATCAGCGATGGCTTCAGAATAGCTTCAACTACCTACTATCCCTCAGTCAGTTATGTGCCATGTGTGATACACACTTAGGCGATCATGTATCTTTTGATACATAACTGACGAGGCAGATTTTTTCTTGCAGTAGGTTGCCATTTCTTTCTGCAGTAAACCAGTTGCCATCCAAAGCTATAGAACCTGGTCAGTCCTGCTATTTACCCAAAACCGGGGAAAGAAGAAGAGGATTCATACCTTTCCCAAGGGTATTAGCACGTAAGTGAATGTAATGGATTCGACTGGAATTTGAACTCGGCTCTCCGATTCCTCAATCCGAGCCACTATCCATAACTCCACCATGCCTTTCACTCACAGTTCTGAATTAAAAGCTGTCATTCTCATTTCAGGACATAAGCAATCGTCGTTATTCACAGCTTTCTTTATCATCTATATACGGCTTTGAATTCTTTAGAAAGGTAGTGAAGGTGTTTCCTCATTGCCACTTTTGAATTCAGAGCTGTCTTTCTCACTTCTGGACATAGACAATCATGGTCCTCCACAGGTTCCTTTTCTTTATCATCTGAGAATTTACATGGTTTCTTGGGAAAGCTAATAGAGTGGCATCTTGTTTCATTCGCCATGCTTTTGTATTCAGAATTTTCCTTCTCCAATGCTAGAGAGCCCATTCTATCATGCTGAGGGAATTCATGCCTCTCCTAAGGGTATTAATGTGAATGTAAGATTAGACCAGAATTTGGATAATTCCATTTTCCATAGTGATAACCATTATGCCGCATTCACATCCTTATTCCATAGATAATTAGCACGGCAGACTAGACTCACTTGCCTTGACTGGAAGCCAGTCTAGGAGAAGGAAAACAAATACCAAACCTCTGCTATCTTATCACCATATTCAAACATGACAAAACTTATTAAAGCAAATCCATACAGAGAATCCAAAATGGAATCCATAAGTGGTTTATCTAACTGCATTGATCCACTTCCAGATCCCAAGAGATCCCAAGCTTGCTGTGCATTCCCCCAGATCATTTCTGTTTGAGCAACAGAGAAACCCAGTTGTCTGGGCAGATGAAGGGATCCATACACTGTGTGTAAGTCTGCATTCTGAAGAGATCCCTTCAGTTTCTCCACCCAGGGACCAACACTTTCTTTTCACTATTTTTGCATCCCTCACCTCCTGAGATATTGTAGTTTGAACCCTCTCAATTCTTCCTTGAATGTTCAATTCCTTCATTCTCCCCTCTTTGAACATGATCTTGGAACACTGCCAATTTAATGAATATATATATATATGAACAATTTAATGAATATATATATATATGAACGAATGAATTGGGATCAAATACAGATTGGAATCTGACATGATAGGATAAGAAAATATTTGGAAATATTTATAAATCTAACATGTTTCTCTTTTATTAAAGCCTCATCAGAGAATGAAATATGGAGGGGAAAAAGAAAATTCTGCTATTTTCAATTTTTGTGTTTGTTTCTCACTGGTTAAACAGACCTCACACGCATCTGTCTTGTCAAGCAGCGTTCATGTGTATAATTCATGTGTGTATGCGTAACATAATTCAAGTTTGTCTATATGGACTTCGGATGATAATCTGTGTGTGTGTGTGTGTGTGTATGTGTGCATCTATTAGGCATTTTTAAAGACAATTCTTCTATTTTTAATTCGTGTGTTGTTTGTTTTTCATTGGTTAGACAAACCTGAGGTGTATCTGTCCTGTCAAGCAAATTTCATATGTATAATTCTTGTATCATAGTTCAAGTTGTATATAAAGCTTTTTTTATCGTTTATAATATTATAAATTTCTTTTTTATAGTCTCTATTATAAATGTTTTCTTTAGTCTATAATATAATTGCTTTTTATATCCTTGGAGTGTTTAGTTTTCTAATTTTTGGAATATAGTTTTCCAATCACAACTTATTGATCAGTAGTTGATCTTTGCAACCATAATGAACATTCTTGTATCCTTTTTTTCTCTTCAAGAAGAATGCTATTTCTGTTCAAGAGCTCTTAATGAACTGACATGTTCTTTCATTTAAAACTGATGTCAGTGTTATGTTCGTTGTGAATAAGCAAGGAATTGCTTAGTAATTTTGGGTGTTAGCATTCATCAGTTTTGGAGATTAAATAATGTAATACCTTGTGGTCAGTCATTCTGGGTTTTGTCTTGGATTTTTAATGGTATCAGAGATTTGCGAATGCTTTCTGCATAGATGTAAATACATTTTGCTGGAAATTAAGTTTTTTTTTGTATCTCTTCCTAAAGATATCCATATTTTTGATTTTCTGAGAGCTTCCTGAATATCTGTTCTTCAATTCCCTTGTATTTCTGCTTGGTGCTTTTAATACATTCGGCATGCCTTTTTTATAATTCTATTCATTTCCCAAAAGCTTATTCAAGAATTTTTTTAATTCCTCCTCCCTTTTTTTTTTTTTTTTAACTTATTTTTTTGTGGATATTTTTGATACAATTCAAACATTTTAGTGCTATTTTTAAAATGTCTTTTTTATCATTTTTATTTCTTATATTAATTATAATATTTTAGGGTGTATTAATAATAATGGTAGTATTAACCGTTTCCCGACAAGGAAACATTTACCATTTGTTGACCGAGCAGCCAGTACTGCTTTTGGTTGACATTGATAAATTCTTTTTCATAAAACCTTTTTTTCAGGAATATAAGTTTTTCAAGTTCAGTAGCTGTTATCACTCTTTCAAATCTTTCAATAAATGGCATCATCAGAAGATGTCTGGATACAGCTGGATTCCCTTTCCAAATTGAACCCATAGGCCTCGACCGTAGCCAGATGAGATAACCATTTTCCCTTTTAAAATGGAGAAGTTGTTGATTTGGGATGCGACCTGTGACATTACATTTTCGACCAGTAATTTGATCAGGTCCGTGGTTGAACTGGAGTCTGTTGCTTAGGATGTAGAGATAAAAAAAAAATAGTTAAATATTCTTCTCTTGTGGACAGATTTATTTTTGCTCCTGTGGCAGAGGAGACTTCTGGAGTTATTGGCCCTCGTTCAATGGCATTCCTTCAGAGGGCTGGTGGGATCACATCTCGATTAAGAGATGAGCCTTGCAAAACAGAGTGTCCCTTGCATCGTGTCTCACTGGCGATGGTGCCAGTTAATACTTTCAGCATCATTGTGGCTGGCAGAGATTAGAAAAAGAAACTTTTGTTTTTGTTTATAATTTGTTCAAATAAATAGTTGCTTTTTATTTCAAGTATTGATAGGGGCTTCTTTCCTAACCCTTATTTTTGAAGTAGTATGGAATGTCAACATCTTGATTATGTCATTATTTTCGCTTCTCAAGTCCAGTAGCTGTTATCACTCTTTCCAGTATTGACGGGGACCTTGTTCCTAACCTTTTGTTTGAAGTAGTTTGGAACATTATCATTTTGATTCGGCCATTATTTTCTCTTTCAGTTACATGTGTTATCCATTTTAGTTGTTGCTGCTGTTGGTAGTCCTCAAGTGATGTGGTTTCTGTTATTTGGTACAGATCTTTGTTTGTGAATCTGTTCAATAAAGGATGATCTTTGCTAAGACCCTCAGACTTCACTTGCTCAAAGCCTTTTTTAAACCCTGATCTTAGAAAGTGGTTACATTCAGCTGACAGTTTAAATATTTTTGAACAGGTTTGATGGCATGCATGACATTCATATAAAAGTGTTGATCTGATGAAGATATTTAAGCACATAATTGATTTTTCAGGTTGATGGGCAAAATTACCTTTGGCGCAGCTCATTCTATCTTCAGTTTCCTTATTGCCTATTCTAAATTTGTTAACAAATGATCCACATACCAAGGTATTTGAAGTGTCTACTATTTGCTAATTCTACATCCCGAATTTTTATGATGGATTCAGGGTAGGTGCCATCACTGCTGTCATTTCAATTCCAGACCATAGTTTCTATTTTGGAAAGGTTTATTTTGAGGTGGATCTCGAAAGATCATTATCTTAAAAACTTTTTAATGCAATATTCACTCACGGAGAAAAAGAATTATTCTGGCATCCAAGATATGTTTCAGCATTAAATAACTCACAAACGAGAAAGCAACAGTTTAGATATTTCTGAATGAGTTTGACACCATAGATGACATCCATATGAAAATCTCAATCTGACTAATAATTTCTATTTTGGAAACGTTTATCTCAAATTCTATTTCTTGGAACACATATTTTATGTAGACATAAAGACTATGTCTTCATTATATTGTCATTATTATTATTATTATATATTAGGGTGTATCAAAAGTATTCTCATTTTTTACAAGTTTTTACTCCAAATCTTATTTTATGTAGGCATAAAGACTATGGCTTCATTATATTATCATTATTATTATTATATATTAGGGGGTATCAAAAGTATTCTCATTTTTTACAAGGTTTTACTCCAAATCTTATTTTATGTAGGCATAAAGACTATGGCTTCATTATATTATCATTATTATTATTATATATTAGGGTGTATCAAAAGTATTCTCATTTTTTACAAGTTTTTACTCCAAATCTTATTTTATGTAGGCATAAAGACTATGGCTTCATTATATTATCATTATTATTATTATATATTAGGGGGTATCAAAAGTATTCTCATTTTTTACAAGTTTTTACTCCAAATCTTATTTTATGTAGGCATAAAGACTATGGCTTCATTATATTATCATTATTATTATTATATATTAGGGTGTATCAAAAGTATTCTCATTTTTTACAAGTTTTTACTCCAAATCTTATTTTATGTAGGCATAAAGACTATGGCTTCATTATATTATTAGTATTATTATATATTAGGGTGTATCGAAAGTATTTTCATTTTTTTAGATGTCTTTATGCCAGTACTTATTTTATGTACACATCTAAAGACTATGACTTTATTATTATTATTGCATGAGAGAGACGAATGCTTACAAAGTGATACTGGGGTACAAACATACACAGCCCAATATACCAATCCTGTCTCCCACTCTAATAAGTGTATACTGGGCACATGCAGCACAGTCAAATATGCACGATATTGCGACAGGTATTGATAAATGCTGCACATGATTTGGAGCCCAGTTAGAAATAGCTTCAGGTTGGGTAACTCCAGCCCACTCAGACAGTCTCCAGTTGAGGGCGTTTCCAAGTATGACTGCCAAATCGCTTTGTCTACCTCAACCTTCAACCTCTTGAAAAAAAAAACCCTGAAAAAACTCCTTTGACATCCAGTCATAATGCTTACTAATTATTCCCACTTACGACGAATATATCAGCTCCCCGGGGACATACCCAACTGATTAGGGTCAGGTAACTGGCAAGCAAATCTGTGGTACTGAACAGGATATTAACTGAAGCCCATCTTAGTTCCCCAAAATGAAACATGTAACTCTTAACACCTCCAATCAGTTATAATTGGCAGGTGTAGCATCAGAGAATTTTATTATTATCATCAATAATGTAATAATCTAAGCATAGTCCCAGATTGGTAGCTCGGCCTCATCATTTTACGATTGAAAATACAAGATATGACCATATGTTCTATGCTAACCATTTCTTTATTTACATTATTCAGACTGTTATCCTCATCTTCATTGCCATATTCACAATGTTTCGGCCATTGTACACTCCGGACTTCTTCAGGTGATTGGAGTTTTAAAACAAAACCCTTTATTTCATCCACCAGGGGTAGATTGTTCTAGTTCCATGTGCCATGCATCTTCCGAATGTCTCAGTTAATTCCCTTTTACTCAACTCTCCAAGTTTTTGATTCACCACTGCTGTAGCTTGGTATTGAACTCACAACTCTTTGTGTCTAGTCACTGGATCTAACCAACGTCTTTATCCACTAGGCTATCCTCAGTGGATATAGATGGTGGTTAGATCCAGTGACTTCTCAGTAAACTTTGATCTTGAAGAATTTAAGTGCAATGAAACTCGTTATCTTATATCTTCTTAATTACTCTTCTTTTATTGTTCTCTTTATTTAATTTTTTTCCTCGGACTCTTTCACTCTCTATAACCCCTTGCATCTTAGTGGCTTTATCACCTTGCTCAGAGTGAAATGATTAAAAAGAAAAAATATACTCAGTTGTAACTTTTGTTTCACATGTTATAAGAGTAAAGACATGCATTGAGGTTGTGGTCATTTCAAGGCATTATTTTAAATTGCGTCTCAAAGTTACTCAAAATACTTGTAAAATTTACAACCTCTAAGCAATGTCTGAGTTTTTATCATCCATCTTTATCTCTGCTCTGCCATCCATTCACCTAAACCTCTTTAATAGGTTACCTGTTGCTTTCCTCTTCTTCTCCTGTCAACAGCATCGTCTGATTTGGCTCTTGTTAAGATAGAAGATGGTCGGTATAGTCAAGTACTTTTTGGAGTGGTACAAGGAACCAACTGTTATTCTAGCAACTTTAGCGATGGGTCATATGTCACATCAGCTTAACTGTGGAGATTCTTCTTCTTCTTTTATGTGCCATGTCCCTTCAGGATGTAGACGATCATGGCCCTCCACATCTTCCTGTCCTTTGTAGCTCTTAATAAGTTTTATCTTTTTGTTATTTCTCCCAAACCCTGTTCTACCATCCATTTACTCAAACTCATCAAGTATGTTACATGCTGTTTTCCTCTGTCCTTCAATCTGTCCTATGAGTATCAGATTTTCCAAGCCCTCCTTCCTCATGACATGCACTGGAAATTTCAACTTCCTCTTCCTGATGTTAACTATAAGTTTCTTTTTAGTTTCCATTTTCTCTAAAACCTTGTCTGTGCTCACATGTTTGGTCCATGGTATCCTCAGCATCTTTCTGTAGAACCACATGTCTGCTGCTTCAAGTCTCTTTTTATCTTTGAGTAAATTGTCCAGCATTCACTACCATATAGGAGAACAGGCATCATGTAACAGTTCAGTACTCTTTTCTTTGTTTCTAACAAAATTTTTCTGTCTCTTAATACTCTGCTTAGCTTTTGGAAGGCATCTTTGAGATTGAATGTTAAAAGCCAGTTTCTCTCCCAAAGAGCTCAATTTGACTTGACATCTTGCTGGACTCTTCCTTGCAGGGAGGTTAATGCATATCCTATTTGTGTTAATTTAAAGTAGTACCCTGTAAATGCAAAAAAGTTTTCAGTTCAAATCATATCTTCCTGGTACCAGTTTAAACTGACTTTTTTTTAAACCTTATAACTATAATTTTATAGATTGCGAAACATCTACAACAATATCCCTGTCCACACTCACAATAAAAAATTACTGATCAACAACACAACTATCCTACACCAAGAAAACAACAAATTCAGACTACAGATACCAGAAGCAATTTATATCAAAGAATTAAAGCTGGTACTGAACAGAATTAACTATGAATACTGCAGTAATGTTCTGAAATGCCTGTAAAGGAACAGTTTTTTCACACTTTAATGTGTGCATGACCATGAAATTATAACAGGAAAAAATTCCATAATGAATAATTTTTCACGTTCTAATAAATTCTCAGCACATTGTAAACCGTTTTGCATTTAAAAGCATAATGAAAAAAATTATAGCAATGGATAACAACAAGCAACTTTGTATAAATACTTGTACTAATGAACAACATATAGTTTTTTACTACTTGCACTCTTGAAGATGATCTTGGAAAAAGATCGAAAGTACTTGGGAAATGAAAATAAAAGAATTTTAAACAGAGCCGAGTTCAAATTTCATTCAAATCCATTACATTCACTTATGTTAATACCTTTGGGAAAGGTATGAAACCTTTTCTTCTCCCACCAGCTATCAGTAAATAGCAGGACAGACCGGGTTCTAAAGCCCTGGATGGCAACTGGTCTACTGCAGAAAGAAATGGCAACCTACTGCTGGAAAGAATTTGCCTCATCAGTCATGTATCGAAAGATACATGATCACCTAAGTGTGTATCACATATGGCACATAACTGTCTGATAGCACATTTCTCTCATCTTTTAACATGAATACACAGAAGGTTATTCGTGAGCATGAACGGATATTGTTAAAAATTAGCAGATATAATGTCTGTAATTTATTCAATCAGACATGCCTATATATATATATATATATATATATATATATATATATATAATTATTGCTCTTCTCTTGTATTGAGCCCTTTTTTAAATTGATATGAACGCTTGAATTTTATTCTTTTCATGTAAAAACATTTGGATTTGTATATATATATATATATGTTATTTTTAAATTATATATTTATTTATTTAAACTGATACCATTTTAAACTGACTTTTTTTTTAACCATATAACTATAATAATAAACTATAATTTTTGAAAGTAAAATATTCCAGTGAAATATGTTGGTATTTTCTGAAAAGGTACAAGAAGCCAAGCATTTTTCCAACAACTTTAGTGGTGGATACGTACCGAATGAGGTCTGGATTAAGCTTGAATCTTAACAGATGTTCCAGGTCAAGTGCCTCATTGAGAATACAGCTGTTCCACAAATTTACCAGTACAGATTAAAAGCTTGGTATACATTTGCATTATATTGTTAGCATGTCTTAAAATTTCAATATGTCTGACAATGTAAAGAAAAGCAGGGAGCTATTCACTTTCCAATTTTTATATATTTGGAGAAGTTATAAATTAGTAGACAAAATAAACAAGATCTCATGTCAAAACATTCAACAAAAGAATTTATTGACTACACATGAACATTGTGTTAGAACAAAATTCAGTTGTAAGCTTTTCACTGTCTTCTACAGACAAAATGGCTAAGTGAATGGTTGATTGATTGATTCGTTTTCTATGGCTTTGCAGGTTATTTAAAGCCAGGAAATATTTTTAGATTGTAAGAATTTTTATTTTTGAACGTAATAATGGTTTATTGATACAAGTCTTACTAATTAACCTATAGCTGGGGGAGAAGAGTTGGATTCATACCTAATAAGAATTTGAAAAACAAAAAATGTGGATACAAAGTGGGGGATCAATTTTATATTACAATCATTATATAAACTGATCCCTAACTTTGTGGCCACGGTAGTTTCTATGCATTTATATTCCAGAGAATGTAAATAAATCAAAAAGACATGCCTGTGTAGCTAATCAATATTTCACTGATTGATTCATTTTCTACAGCATATCAACTCTTTGCAGGTTATTTAAAGCCAGAAAATATTTTTAGATTGTAAGAATTTAGTGGCGGAGGAAGATAATAATGGTTTATTGATAAAAGTCTTACTAATTAACCTATAGCTGGTGGGGGGGGAGAGGTGAATTCATACCAAATCAGAATTTGATAAAGAGGAAATAATGTAGATACAAAGTGGGGGATCAAATCTATATTACAATCAATACATAAACTGATCCCTCACTTTGTGTTCACGGTAGTTTCTATACATTTATATTCCAGAGAATGTAAAGAAGTCTAACAGACATGCCTGTGTAGCTAATCAGTATTCCATTGATAAATGGATTTGTTTTATACGGCTTGTCAACCTTTTGCAGGTTATTTAAAGCCAGTAAACATTTTTAGAGTGTAAAAAATTTTGTTTTTGAGATAATAATGATTTACAGACACCTGAGGATATTTGCATTTAAGTGAACATAACAAAGCCAACTGGAATTGAAATTGTCTCTCTGATTAACAATTATCCATTACACCACCTGCACTGTACCTGGTGGTCACCCACCTAGGTACTGACCAGGGTTGACATTGCTTAACTTCAATGATCATACAAGAATCAGTGTTTCAATGCTACATAGCCATAAGCCTGTTTCCTTATAAAGAAACATTCAGCATTTATTGACCTATTGAAATTAGCTGTTTCTTTATAAGAAAACATTCTATCAGTTGAATGTTATAAAATCTTTCTCTTCAGAAGTTTTTCAGCAAAATAAGCTTTTCAGTTCAACTGTTATCTTGAAATAGTGTGGAATGTCACATTTCATTGTTGTCATTTTTTTCTCTTCTCCAGCCCCGTAGCTGTTATCACTCTTTCCAGTATTGATGGGGGGTTTCCTTCCTAATCTTTTATCTGAAGTAGTGTGGAATGTCAATATCTTGATTATTGTCATTATTTTCTCTTTGAGTTACATGTGCTATCATTTCAGTTATTGCTGCTGTTGGCAGACTTCAAGTGATAGAGAGTTGCTAAATGTTCAGACATTACTGAGTATTGACAAGGTTTGATGTTGCTTAACTTTGGTGATCGTACAGGAACCAGTGTTCCAATAGAATATGGCCATAATGTTTGTATGTGCTGCTAGGTGGCTTGCTAAGTAGACATAAGTCTACATTTATGTCGTCTTGGCTCTGTGTATCTCTCGGTACCTGACAGTAAGTATACTTACATATTTTTTATTACGTCAAACATTATTTTTTATGTTTCAAATAGACCCCCCTTTTAAAAAAAAAACAGTGTGCATTATGTCTATGGCCTGTGCACTTGAGAAAACTTAAAGAAAACCTGTGTCTCCCTTTGTCGGTGAAAACCACTGTCTGCTCTCTCATGCTTGTCCACAGATATATACACATATGTTCATCTCCTTCCATCTACCTTATCTCTTCAGGGCGACCATGGCTCTCCACAACTTCCTAACCTTTGTAGCTCTTCATTTGTCTTTTTTACTATCCCTTTCACTCTATCATTTACACAAGCTTCTTGAAGTTTCACTCTGTCTCTCTTGCCATTAATATTTTCTAAGAGTGTCGAATTCTCCAAGCCCTCCTTCCTCATTCTTCGTTTCAAAAATTTCAACCATCCCTTCTGATTCTTAGTATGTATCCTTTCTGTTACCATTTTCCTTAAAACTTGTTCAATGCTTCCTGTGTCATTCTCAGCATCCTTTTGTAGAACAACATTTCCATTGCCAGAAGTCTCTTTTCATGTATTAGTAGATTGCCATATAGGTGGATAGATATTACGTATCAGTTCAGCACTTCTGATTTCTTGATACTTTGTTTAGCTTTTGAAAGGCATCTTTCACTATTCGAACACAGCTTTGGATTCCAGTGATACATTTGCTACCCCTTCGTCACCGAGGCCCGTTGGAACAGTTGGTATGACGTTTGCCTGATAACCTAACTGTCTGGGTTTCAGTTCTCGGTAGTGGATGCGCACTGCTGATGAGTCCCAAATATAGGTCGAAACGGCTGGCCAGTGCTTTCTGCATTCTGTTGAGGTTTCTTTCAGACTCGATGAATTACTTAATTATAATTATCTCAAATCCTCCTAATTTCTATCACTTGTATATCCTTGCTTGAACCAGCTTCTAGTGCTCTGGACTGAGCGGCTTGGGGATGATAGTCGTAGCTTGTGGAGGCACAGCTCTATGGGTAAAAGAGAAACTCGGATGAGTTCCACCACGGAATATGTGATCGAGCGGCGCTATATCAAGTCTGATTCGCTACCTCTTTGTCACCGATGCCTGTTGGAACAGTTGGTGTGACATTTGCCTGATAATGTAACTGTCCGCGTTTCAATTCTCGGTAGTGGATGCAGATTGCTGATGAGTCCCAAATATAGGACAAAACGACCGTCCAGTGCTTTCTGCATTCTGTTGAGGTTTCTTCTAGACTCAATGAATTACTTAATTATAATTATCACAAATCCTCCTAATTTCTATCACTTTTTTTTTAATATTTGCTAAAACAATATATTTAAATATCTGTATTTACTTGATTTTGACATCTCCAATTTGCAATTTGCATGTTGGGCTGTCCCTTTTGCTGACAATCATACATTCAGTCTTCTTATAATTGAGATTTAGTCCTTTCTTCACACCTTCTCTTACTACCTCCTCTAGGAGTTATTGCAGTTTTTTTTCTATGTCTGTTATCAACACAGTTTCATCTACATGTTGTTAAGATTGTGCCTGTTAATAATAAATCCTGGTAGGATATCTAGTTCTCATGGGATCACCTCAAGTTTAATAAGTTTTCCTGTTTCTCAATACTTTGCTTAGCTTTTGAAAGGCACCATCCATGATTCCAATTCTTCTACAAATTTTGGTGTGGCACTTTCTGTCCTCTGTTAAAAAACTTCCTAGATCTCCAATTCATAGTTCATATCTTGGGGTGTTCCACTTGCTGACAACCATACAACTTTACTTATAATTGAGGTTTAGTCCTTTCCTCTCACTTTGCTGTTTAAGAGTTCCTGCAATTCGCTTTCTATATCATATCAACACTGTGTCATCTACATGTTAAGATTGTGTCTACCAATAATAAATCCTGTAGGACATCTAGTTTACTCTGGATCATCTTACTGCAAAGGTTTAGTAGTCTGGCGAGAAGACGCATCCTTGTCTTATACTCTTTTCTAATTTTGTTTAAAATTCTCAAAATAATATTTTTCTAGAAGCAGAGTTTATAGATCAGTTTTGAAAATGATGCTCAGCACAACTCACCTGAATCCCTTAAAAACGTTTATGGTGACTGGACTCTTATCTATCTTATAAGCTCATTTGAAACAAGGTAATGTTTTGGGGTAATTATTTAAAGGAAGAGAAACCAATACATCTGGTATGCTAGCTGGTATCGTAAAAATAAGAAGAAGGTTATCTCCCTTGCATTGATTCAGGTAAGTGTTTTAATTCAATTGTAGTTCTGTGCTGGAAAGGAAACGTGATGTTTTAAGGAAAACTCAGTTAATTTAAGAGTAGAAAATATTTATTGATTTTATTTTCTCATATATGAAAGTGTCATAAATAAAAACTTGAATAAATTGTATAATGATATCGATAATCTTATCTGAATTCATTTTAAATTTAATAAATAATCTTATTTTGTGGTAGAGGTGCCGATATGAAATTATGTAGTCATATGTGTGTGTATATATATATATATATACATACACACAAGATATATATATATATATATATATATATATATATATATATATATATATTAGAAATCTCAATACTAAGCAAATAGTACATAATACTGCTTCTACTAATCTCAAACATATTAATCTCCTATATCGTAATCAAATGCATACTAATTATAAACAAGATGAAAATATACTAAAATATTAGTAAATACTAACATATCTACAACAGATCCTAGCAAAAAAATTAAGTTAATTATATACTACACTAAATCTAGTATATCCAACTCAATTATTCGCAATGATTCTTCTCCCCCGGTTAGCGATTTGAAAAAAACCAACATAGTTTACAAATTCAGGTGCCCTTTGGGAGATTGTATCTCCAACGAACTAAATAATATCTATGTTGGTCACACCACAAACTCGCTTCCACGACGCTTGACACTACATTTGAATGATAACTCTAACATTTTTAGGCATTTAAAACAACATGCCTGGCCGCATACACAATTCCGGAAAATCCTCGTCGAAAACACAACTATACTTAAACATGAAAACAATAAACAAAAACTAAAAATTCTTGAAGCTATATACATAAAACAGTTGAAACCTAACCTGAACAAAATAAACTATGAAATCTCCACAAATATCCTTAAATGCCTATAATTAGTAACAGAAGTCATTGGTTCATACCAACGGCTTTCCATACTCAATACTCATCGGATTCACTCTCGCGTGGTCATGTGTGACGTCATGAGCTGTTGTGCGATTTTCGCTTTCAGCGTTTTATATGCACGTGTTTATCGTTGCTTGGAAATCATCCATGTAAACAAATAATACTATCATCAATTTCTTGTTTGTGTATTGCTTAATATATTGTGTAATTGTCATCTTCGATAATGGCTTATGTAAGCCGAAAGCTTAGATTGGATTAAAAAATATGTATCAATATTGTGATTTTCTTTCTTCGTTTAATGATAATGTTATTAAGCTTATCAGACGATATGAAAAGAACTTACATAAAATATATAGACAACACTTATCTATATTATTTAATGAAACATGTATGAATATATATATATATATATATATATAAGCTTTACTTTAATAATTCATAAGCTTCCGATCCTATGATTAATTAATTATGAACATGTCATTTTTGTTTGATTGATTTCATCACGATTCTTCTGTTAAGCTTAGAAAGTAATTATACATTCCTATTGCTCAAAGTAGAGTCCAATAGTGTTATAAAAACCTCAGAGAATTCCAGTAAGATATCTTTAATCATTCCTAAGATACAATGGTCCAAAGCTTAATCTAACAATTGAACAATTTTGCTGTTACACCTGGTGTGTGTGTGTATATATATATATATATATATATATATATATATATATATATATATATATATATATATATATATATATATATATAATGCTGTGGACAAGGAATACCAAAAAGGAGATATAACTAGAACATTCTACATTTATGTACATACACATATACACACAGGCAGGCACACAATGAAATAAGATAAAATCCACCTTGCACAAATGAAAACTGCATAAATTATTTCTTAGCTCAATATAAATTGCTGGTATCTCCTGATGAGTGGACAGAGCGATTGCTGGATAATCTGTTTACAAAACTCTAGAATTGAGATGCTTAAAGTAACATCAATCAGCTAAGTGACAAATCTTGTATTTGTATTAATCTTATATATATCTCATTGAAATCAACCAACAATGTGTAACCGTTTAATATTTTTTAATTCATGAACTGACACTACAGAATCCCAAATAACAGAAACCATATCACCCGAGGACTTTAAATAGCAGTAACAACAAAAATGGATAGCACTTGTAACTTGAAGGACTTATTCAAGATGTTGACAATCTACCCTACTTCAAATAAAAGGTTAGGAAGGGAACCCTCATCTATACTAGAAAGGACTTTGAGTAAAGGAAGCCGACGTGTCTTGGCAAAGACCATCCTTCTATGAACATAACAGTTACTGGACTTTAGAAATCCATTTTCCTGAAAAACTTATAAATGCACACCAAAAGTAGAAAAGAAACCCCATCAATACTGTAAAGAGCTTTGAGTGAGTGAAGCCTGTGTTTCTTGGCAAAGACCATCCTTCTTTGAACAATGTGGACTGGGGCTACGGATTCACAAACAAAGAACTGTACCAAATAACAGAAACCATATCACTTGAGGACTACCAACAGCAGCAATGAATTGTAACTTGAAGTGAAAATAATGACATAATCAGGATACTGACATTCCACATAACCTCAAACAAAAGGTTAGGAAGGAAACCCCCATCAATACTGGATAGCACATGTAACTCAAAGAGAAAATAATAATAATATGTTGACATTCCACACTAATTCAAATAAAAAGTTAGGATGAAAGCCCTCAACAATACTGGAAAGGGCTTTGAGTGAGGGAAGCCTATGTGTCTTGCCAAAGACCATCCTTTTTTGTACATAACAGTTACTGGACTTTAGAAATCCATTTTCCTGAAAAACTTATAAATGCAAACCAAAAGTAGAAAAGAAACCCCATCAATACTATAAAGGGCTTTGAGTGAGTGAAGCGTGTGTTTCTTGGCAAAGACCATCCTTCTTTGAACAATGTGGACTGGGGCTACAGATTCACAAACAAAGATCTGTACCAAATAACAGAAACCACATTACTTGAGGACTACCAACAGCAGCAACAACTAAAATGGATAGCACATGAAACTTGGAGAGAAAATAATGTCATAATGAAGTATTATAGAAAAGACACAGGGAGATCACCTTACGGTGGTGGGAAAGTGACTAAAGCCTTCAATAATCAAATTGGTGCAACACAGTCTTTTTACTGCTATTCATTAAAAAAAACTATTTTAAAAGAAAAGATATTGCTTTTATGCCAAAGGCAACCCTTCTTGGAACATTGTAGATTGCCAAATATTTTTCTAGTTTGATTTTCATGCTTTAGAAAGCAACTTCCTTTTTCTTTGTGATCAATCTCATATTTGAGAAAGGAGTTATTTTAATTAATATGTTCATAAAAAAGGCTTCGAGCAAGTGAAGCCTAAGGATCTTAGCAAAGATCATCTTTCTTTGAACATCGTGGACAGGTTCATTATTTATGAGGAACTGGCAGGGCGTAACGGTCGTGTGAACTAATGAAGGGAGGGACAAGCACAATTATAGTAGGATAATGATTAAATAATAATGTTTCCTTAAACCTTCAGCTCGTTTTCACATTATCTGTCTTGCTAGCTAATGCTAATTTTAGGGCTGGCAGATTTAAAATTTTAGCTAACTCCTTCTCTAAATAACTGGATGCCATGCCCTAATGACCGACCATAGTTCTCCACAGCTTCCTATTC
This sequence comes from Acanthosepion esculentum, assembly GCA_964036315.1. NCBI lineage: Eukaryota > Metazoa > Mollusca > Cephalopoda > Sepiida > Sepiidae > Acanthosepion > Acanthosepion esculentum. The sequence goes on along the minus strand of OZ038508.1, from coordinate 60,263,177 downwards.
TTAATTATTAAATCCAACAAGTAGGCCCAAACATTTAACCTACTGTATATAGTTCTTTGTTTTCTTTCTTTTATGTGTTATGAACTTTCAAAACGTGGGTGATCATGGTTCTCCACAGCTTCCTATTCCTAATTATTAAATCCAAAGTGTGGGCCCAAACATTTGACCTATTATATATAGTTCTTTGTTTTCATTTTATGTAATTCGAACTTTCAAGACGTAGGTGATCATGGTTCTCCACAGCTTCCTATTTATTGTAGCATTAAGCAATGTTTGTCCCCTTACTCTCCTTCCCTGTTCATGTTCTGACATTCATTTATATAAGTTCATTGGGTACTTCACTCAGTTTCCCTTTCACCTTCTTGTTTTCAATATGTCCTGTGAACTTTAAAAACTCGTAAAATGCTTTTCTTGTGGACTATCAATATCTCAGCAAGAGTTCAACTTGAGAGATTGGTGGGAATCACCTTGAAAAGGAATGCCTACTGATTGAACGATGAAAAGAAAGAAATGGAGAGCACTTTTCAAACCGTGTTCACATTGCTGGAAGACGTTCAATCTGGTTTGAAATGAAACTGTACGTTTTTGGCCCAAGCGAGATCAAAGAATGTCTCTGGCTAGTTCAGTTGAAAAGAATCTTTATGAAAAAAAATCTTTATCTTCTACATAGGAAAATTAGGATTTATGAAGGAGGAGCGCAATCGATAGGGGAATGAAAGAAAAAGAAGACTGATAAGGATAGAGAAAAAAAACGTGTGAAAGATTGGCAACAGCAGAATCTCCACCACAGCAACACCATGACATGGTGAAGCTGTGGCTCTATACTCAACCAGAGTGGGTGTTGGGTCTACATGATAACCAAAACACCAAACTCTACTAACAGTAAGAATTGTTGAAATGTGGTTTCACAACTCCAGCTTTTTATAAATATGTTTTTTTTATAAATCATACATGGTGTCATGCTAGACAATTTATCTCGCTTAAATCTGTCTTACATATTTATGAGTCGACCATTCATCCATGCTTTGAATATTGCTGCCACATATGGTCTGGTGCTCCTGCTGTATATATAGAAATTCTTGATAAACTCCAAAGAAGAATCAGCAATATTATTGGTCCTGATCTAGCATCTCGGGTTCAGTCACCTTTTGACCACAATGTAGATTCCTTCTGCCTATTCTATAAATACTTTCATGCCACTTACAGTCTTCAAAAATTTAAATGCCATGTCAATCACCAACTTCTGTTTTCCTGAACCCTGTTCTTTTATTGTGATTTCTCCTCATTAAAATTCTCTTTCCCTCCCAGTAAACCCTTGCATCTTAGTGGCATTATCCTCTTGCTTGGAATGAAATGATTAACAAAATATCACCTAATGAGAACAGGAGATATAATTTCTTTCATGTAACATATATAAGAAAAAAAATATGAAAAAGGGAAGCAAAATATGTAAAAATTGAGCAATAACAGAAACTCCACTGCAGCCACACCTAGTGTAGTGAGGCTGTGGCTCTATACTCCACAGGGAGAGTTCACAGGTTAATAAAACAAAAATTTCTACCATCTGCAAAATTGTTGAAATATAGTTTCCTAATATCATTCAAATTCAAAATAAGCTACCAATTATAAAATACGAGGATAAGACAAAATTATGTGCACTTTCACCATAACATATCTTTAGGTTTGTTAGACTGTCTTCTGTTCATACTTTCTTATAGTTGGTACTACTGTGGTTATGTGATCAAAGTTTGAGTTTGATTGTGTCAGTTTTCCTGCTGCTGTTACAGGGTAAACATAACCGCTCTGCTAGTAGTGTGCACCAAGGAGGAAAAAGGAGCAGTAATCCAAATCTGTAGAGACCATGCTACCTCATTGATGATAACTCACTGGTTCACCATCTTTCAAGCTTACTGAATCTTCTCGTCAGTGACGGAGGTTGATGGGTGTTCTGCTCATTCTTTGCGAGTCATTCTTGTCTAGCCACTTTTAAACTTCTCAATCCATACAAGCAGACTTCTACACAGTAGTGCACTGTTGCTATATTGTGTTAAAAGCCTCTGATGAATTTCAGCCCCTAACACACCTTCCGACAAGAAAAATCAGATCACTGATCTGTTCCTCCTCAGTGCACACTGCTAGTGGAGTGGCCATGTTTACATTGTAACATCAGCAAGAAAACTGGTGTGATCAAGCTCAAATTTAGAACATGTGACCACAATAGTACTAACTATAATTCATTGGTTGCTTTTAACACAATATGGTGACAGTGCACTATCACAGATAAATGTGTACGAGTGGAATAAGAAGTCTAAAAGTGGATGAACAAGCAAGCCGCATGAAGAATGAGCAGGACATCCGCCAACCTCCATCAGAAGATTCAGCAAGCTTGAGAGATAATAATGGTAAATCAGTGAGTTACCATTGAAGTAGCATGTTCTCTTCAGATTTGTATCACTGCTCTTTTTTCAACAGTGATTTTTTATGTCGGGAAAAGTCAAAAGCCACAAGTGTCGGGGGAGAGTTAGTCTTTCTTCTCCCTCAGGTTGTTGTTGATCATGGCTATCCACAATTTTCCTTTGTAGCTCTTAATAAATTTTGTCTTTTTGCTTATCCCTCCTAAACCCTGTTCTGCCATTCATTTACTCAAGCTCACGAAGTATGTTATGCATTGTTGTTATATAGGAATAAAGTGTTCCTGTCGACATTTAAGTTTAAACATAGATCACCAACGATCAAACACAGGTGATTCCATTATTGAATTACGTAGACCATAGCGGAAATGCATATATGTAGAAAGTTGTGTGATGTCTAATTGATCGCTATTTCTCTTCTATCACTATACAGACCACTATTTCTCTATTTGGATTACTATTCAAATGACTATTATTGAGCAAGTACTATTAGTGCAAGTGTTATTTGAAGGCATCTGACACCAACATTCTTCAACGGTGTACTATAGTTGTATCTGCGATTACAAAGTCTCTACTACAACAAGCATTACAAAAGTAGCAACAAGTGTTTGTCAACATCACAAAAATTTTCCTTTGTCCCTCTTGCCTTCAATCTGTCCTGTGAGTATCAGATTTTCCAAGCCCTTTTTCCTCATTATGTGCCCTAAAAATTTCAACTGCTTCTTTTTTGATATTAAGTATACGTTTCCTTTTTGTTTCCATTTTCTCAAAAACTTTGTTGTTGCTCACATATTCAGTACATGTTATCCTCAACATCAGAACCATATTTCTGTTGCTTCAAGTCTCTTCTTCATCTTTGAGAAGACTGTCCAGCACTCACTGACATACAGGACAGACATCACGTAACAGTTTAGTACTCTTTTTCTTGTTTCTAGCAAAGTTTTTCTATTTCTTCTTACTTTGCTTAGCTTTTGGAATGCATCTTTGGCTATCCCAATACGCCTTCGGATTTGTATTTCATACTTTTCCATCCTCCAGTATCTGTCTATATTTCTGAGATGAGGTATTATGTATACTATTTACATTATTCAAACTATTATCCTCATCTTTGTCATCATATTTATTACGTTTCGGCCGTTGTACGCTCCAGCCTCATTCAGATGGTTGGAATGTCAAATTGAACCCTTTATTTTGCTCACTAGGGTAGACTGTTCTAGTTTCATGTGCCATGTTTAATGGATGTCATTTATCAGTTATCTCTTGTTAATTCCCCTTTCCAAGTTCTCCACTGCCTTAACCGGGTATTGAACTCACACACTTTGGGTCCTGTCCTGTCACTGGATCTAACTAATGCCTTTATCCACTGTGCCATGTGTCCTCAAGGACACATGGCACAGTGGATAAAGACATTATGAGAAGGAGGTCAGGGCATACAACAGCTGAAACGTTGTAATAAGTATGGCGACAAAGATGAGGACAATAGTCCGAATAATGGAAATAGTGTTTTCCATCCTCTGTCAAAACACTTCCTAGATATTTAAATTTTTGTACTTGCTTGATGTTTTGCTATAAAGCTTTAAAAGTGAATGCATCAGTTACACGACACAAATGCTCAAACAAAATCCTCTCACTATTGACAATGTTGTGGAGAAAAAGAAATAAAAAAACAATTTTTAAAATAATAATGAATAGAAATAAATAAATCCAGAAAAGGTTTCTTGTCACATAGGTTTCTCTTTTCTTGTCTTGGCTTCAAGAGCCATGCAGTAAAAGCCTTTCAACTGGGGAATGTTAGTTTTCCCAGTCCGTTTGCAATCAAACTTTTTCCATTTAACAATGATATTGTCAGATGTGTTTTAGCAGTCCTACTCATGAAGTAGAGGTTCAGTCTTCCCAACTCAGTATGAAGTTGACTTGAGCTCAACCATCTTTACCCACTTGTATCCTTACTTCCCCTAAGTTATTTCAGAACCAAAAAAAAAAGACATACTTGGTCTTCCCATCTCAGCATGACCATGTTTACCCATTCATATCCTTTCTATCATCCTGGGTATGAGGATAAATTTCATCCAGCATCAAGGTTTCTGATCAGTAGGTTTTGAGTCATGTGAAACCACCTCTTAATTGCTGTTGTTCGCATGTCTACCCTGACCTGGGATGGTAGAACCTGTTAGGGTCCCAGTTATGAGCAAATAGTTAAACACCAAACTAAAATGTATAAAAATACCAGGAATACATTTTTTAAAAGAAATATTACCAAGAATACATTTGACTCTTTACAAAAACACATCAATGAAACTGAATGTACAAACTAATTTCTTACAAAGAATACATATTCTATTCATATGATACTATCTTCACTATTTACATTATTCAAACTATTGTCCTCACCTTTGTCGCCATATTTATTACAACATTTCAGCCAGTGTATGCTCTGTCCTTCTTCAGGTGGTTGCAATGTCGAACTGAGCCCTTTATTTCGCTCACTGGTGTAGACTGTTCTAGTTCCACGTGCCGTGTTTAATGGATCTCAGTTATCAGTTATCTCCTGTTAATTCTCCTCTCCAAGTTCTCCACTGCCCTTAACCAGGTATGAACTCACACTCTTTGGGTCCTGTCCTGTCACTGAATCTAACTAATGCCTTTATTCACTGAGCCATGTGTCCTTCAGGACATGAACGTTGTAATAAATATGGCGACAAAGATGAGGACAGTAGTCCGAATAATGTAAATAGTGTACATAATACCTCATCTCAGAAATATAGACAGATACTGATACTATCTTGTCGACATTAAATAACCCATTGAGGTTGATATACTGTAAAACAAAATAAAAAAAATAAATACTTCCCATAAATAATTTCTGAACCAAAAAGGAAAGCGGACATACTCAAGAGATATTTAACTTTGTTTCAATACAATCAACATAAAAGAAATAAATGTCCAAGGTTTTTTTGTATGCTTCTTCTACCTTCCTTGTTTATATATTGAACCCACACCTTCACCTAAAAATACACAACAAACCCACATTCTTGTTAATATCCACAGTGCCTCCTTAGAAAAATCCTTCTTGATTGGTTGCCAAGTTCCATGCTGATCATATGACTATTTTTTCAGATATTTAAAATAGCAAGCTACTTTCCAAATAGACTTTATACAGGTCACCTTTGTAACTGAGAAAATCACCTATTGATTCTTATTTCACGTCTATTAATATTTTGAATAAAGTTATCAAAATATGTTGACATCTTCTGAATTACTTACAGGATTTACAGCTTGCTTCTTTTCTTTTTACATCATTAATATCGATAGAAAACTGTCAAAGACAGTTTTACAGTATTAACATATGGCCAGTAATGCCATTTTTTTTTTTGTATTTCTGTTATATCTTTAATTAAAATATCAGGCAATATGCAGGATAATTGACATGATGCCGGATGTTCTTCTACAAGACAATTTTTCACAATAAAATTGGAATTAGCCAACCAATGTTCAGAAAGTTTTCTAAATATGCTTACATTTATATCTGCAAGGTCCAAGGTTGCTCAGTTCTTTGTGGACACATTTTTTAATAGCTCCAACTTTTGTCTAACTCGTTCTGATTATCATTTCTTCCCAGATAAATGATGACAAACATCCATTTAACTCTGCAAATAGTCAGGTACACTGTAATTATGGCCTTAAAGCAGGGGTGTGGCAGGAGTCTTGTCCTCTAATCTATGATACAGGCCCCCACCCACTCTACTGCATTTCAATTTTCATAAGGTAGTATTCATTCAAAATACAAATTTTATTCTCACCTAATTAGCTGCGATAAAAAAACAAGTATTGATAAAATAGCGAGAGTCATAAAGCACTGAATTTCGGGGGTAGTTCACACCAGCCCTGGCTACACCCATAAGGGATCACATGATTTCTGATATTAATTGACTGAAGGTGTTAACATCGTTTGTCTTGATGAATTAAGATGGACTACAGTAAATATATGCCCTTCCAATCTATAATACAGCCCGTACCCGAATCTGTGATACGCCCCCCCCCACATTTCAATTTTCATACGGTAGTATTCATTCAAAATACAAATTTAATTCTCACCTAATTAGCTGTGATAATGGATCATATGCACTATAGGTGAACAATTCAACTAGAAATATTGAAAATAAATACAAATTAGAGACATGTAATAAATTTAGAAAGGGGGTCCAGTTCATAATATAAATACAGTGTTAAATTGATCACTGACTTCTTAATGAGTTATTTTTATTTTATATTTACTAATGTCAAGCTTGAAACTGTTTATATAATTGATAGCTGCGTACTACAGATCAGGGTTGGTGCAAGGATCTCGTGGTCCCCCACCGAATCAATGATCCAGGGCTCCCGCTAATTTTCATAAGATAATATTCATATAAAAATACAAATTTTATTATAACCTAATTATGTACAATAATGGATCATATGCAGTATAGGTGAACAATTGAACTAGAAAAATTTTAAATAAATACAATGTATCTAAAAATACAAATTAGAGACATGTCATAATATATAATTCCATCTTAAATAAATCAATGTTTTGCAGCAATTTTTAACATCAACTTGAGATTTTTCTTCTTAAAAAGTTGAATAATTTTAACACATTCAACATTATGGATAAAAAATAGTGAATTTTATATAGCTTTTTTTTTTTTTGGCTTAGCATGATTAAAACAAATTAACGGATTTGGACAAAAAAGACCCCAGAATGACGTCAAAATCTGTAAAAACTGAACATTTTCATCCTTTAATAGTCAGTTTGGCTTAGTTTAATTTTTAACTTGTATAAATGTAGGTAGAAAAAAAAGCAAATGTTGGTAAGATAGCGAGGGTCACAAAGCACTGCCCCGGGGTTCTTGGGGGGTAGTACACACCGACCCTGCCTTAAAGCATAGTAATTTATGAATTGCTCACTTCCTGAATATTGCACGGTCGTTTATTTTCTAAGTTCGCAAAGAGCTGGAAGCCACTCATGTTGATTCTACAGAAGTAGCCAAACATAAAATGCTTGCTAAGTGTCCTAATATAATCAGAACACCCACATTTGTACAAATGGTGCAGAAAATTATCAAGAAGAATCCCAGAAAGTCAATCAATGCAATTCCTCAGGAGCTCAAGGTTTGAAGGCGCTCTATTGGAAGAATTGTGCATAAGGATCTTATATGAATCAGAAAGGTCATTTCATGCCTGCAAAGACAAAAGAGAAGTGTCTGATCTGCACGAATTGCATGTTGAGTGAGTTGAAACATCAAGAGAATGAAATACTTTGGTTTTTCTCTGATGAGAAAATCTCTGATCAGGAACAAAAAATCAAGTGAAGGAATCACAAATGCTTATGCAGAGATCCTAAGGATTTTCAAACGGTCATGCACAAAAATTTCCGGCAACTGTGATGGTTTGGGAAGTTGTGCGCAATGAGGGAGATGGCATGGCTCCTCATTTCTTTCCTAGAGTGATATGAATGGATTTAGATAGACAGATGCAAAGAGATTCAGATAGATAGATGCAAAGAGATTTAGATAGATAGATGTAAAGAGATTTAGATAGATAGATGTAAGGTGATTTAGATAGACAGATGCAAAGAGATTTAGATAGACAGATGCAAAGAGATTTAGATAGACAGATGCAAAGAGATTTAGATAGACAGATGCAAAGAGATTTAGATAGACAGATGCAAAGAGATTTAGATAGATAGATGTAAAGAGATTTAGATAGATGTAAAGAGATTTAGATAGATATAAAGAGATTTAGATAGATGTAGATAGATTTAAAGAGATTTAGGTAGATGTAAAGAAATTTAGGTAGATAGATGTAAAGAAATTTAGGTAAATAGATTTAAAGAGATTTAGATAGATATAAAGAGATTTAGATAGATGTAAAGAGATTTAGATAGATGTAAAGAGATTTAGGTAGATAGATGTAAGGAGATTTAGGTAGATAGATGTAAGGAGATTTAGATAGATTTAAAGAGTTTTAGATAGATTTAAAGAGTTTTAGATAGATTTAAAGAGTTTTAGATAGATAGATGTAAAGAGTTTTCGATAGATGTAAAGAGATTTTGACAGATGTAAAGAGATAGATTGATGTGAATTCATTTAGATAGATGGATATGAAGAGATTTAGACATATATGTAGATAAATATAAAGATAGATATGAATTGATTTAGTACAGATACCAACATGGAAATTTACATAGATATGAATGGATTTATATAGATATATGGGAAGAGATTTAGATTTAGATAACTGGAAGAGGCATGACATGTGGAACTAGAACAATCTACTTTGGGGGATGAAACAAAGGGTTCTGTTTGAAATTCTGAAGAAGGCTGGATCACATAATTGTCGAAACATTGTGCATATGGCAACAAAGATGGGGACAACAGCCAGAAAAATGTAAATATTGTAAATAATTGCAATACCTCATCTCAGAAATATAGACAGATCCTGAAGAAGGCCGGAGTGTACAATGGCTGAAACGTTGTGAATATGATAATGACGATGGGGGCAACAGTCCAAACAATGGAAATAATGTAAATAGTTACAATACCTCATCTCAGAAATATAGACAGACATTTAGATAGGTAGATGTGAAGATATTTAGATAGATAAATGGGAAGAGATTTAGATAGATATGAAGAGATTTCGATAGGTGGATATGGAGAGATTTCGATAGATGGATATGGAGAGATTTAGACAGATGTAAAGGAGAAAAATATGAAGAGCTTTAGATAGATATGTTGATAGATAATGAGAGATTTAGACAAATGGATATGAAGAGATTTAAATAGATGGGAAGAGATTTAGATAGATATGAAGATACATATATATGAAGATAGACATATGAAGATATGAAGAGAGATAATAAGAGGTTAAGATAGATAGATATTGTTATAGTGAAAGACACCTAGCCTATAGATAATAGACTCTCCCATCTATTGTCAGTAGGAGTCGAATACGAAAAAGTAGTCAGCGACCACAACTTGATTACTCTGCGTAATACTGATTATTACAAGTTCCTAACGTTTTTGTACGTTGAACCTATTTAGGACGAATTTAGTCCAAATACAGTTTCCACTGAGGAAATAACTCTACAACAACTTTTGGCGACGAGGATTTGCACTCATCCGGAGGAAGAAAAAAAAAATTTGTTCGGCAATATAACTTTGGCAGCGAGGATTTGCACTCATACGGAGGAAGAAAAATTTTGTTTGCAACAAATAACGTGGGCGACAAAGTCTCAGATTTACACTTTAAAAAAAAAAAATTTGGAAAAGTTTTTCGCAAGCCAATTTAGTGACGAAAAAATCTGTCGTATTCTCAACTGAGAAAAAGAAATATTTTTCTTGATAAGACAGATATGAAGAAATGTAGACAGATGCGAAGAGATTTAGTTAGATGGATGTGATGACATTTAGATAGATATATATGAAGATAGATAAAATATAAAGATATAAAGAGAGATATGAAGATGGTAGATGAGAGACTTAGATAGAAAAGTGTAACAAATTTTTATCTAAAAAAGGCCTCATGAATTTAAGCGTCCTACAAGGCTGGCATCCCGTTCCCACCACTTCACTGTTGAAACTGTTAGATGTAGACGTCTCTTCTACTCCAATAGCTTCATGTCTCGCACCTCTCGCTTGTGGAACTCCCTTCCTTATTCCTGTTTCCCTGACAAATATAATCTCCAACTATTTAAGTGTAACGTCAATCGACATCTCCAGTTGCCTTGATCTATACACTTCCCTTCTCCACATCCTTTCCCCTTTCATTCCTATCTGCTCTCGCTCCAAATCTTCTGTAACCCCCTTGCCTTGATCGATCCACTATCTTTCTCCACATCCTTTCCTCTACCACTCCTATCTGCTCTTCCTCCAAACCTTCTGTAACCCCTTGTGTGCTAGTGGCTTCCAGCCTTGCTTGGGGTGATAAGCTTAAAAAAAAAAAAAAATATCAAGATTATATGGGCCACAGAAATATATATTTGAATAACAATCTCCTTTATACCATAATAAATTAATATCTTCAACCCAACCATCATTTCCTCTACATATCTTGGGGAAAAGCCAGGATACTTTATTCATGCATAGTGTGACATAGGCAAGTACCCTGTCAGAGCCCATCCATCTTCAGAGGGGTTTTTTTTAAACTAATTTTCATGCTAACTGTTCAAAATAAAAATGTATTTTTTATTATTAATTTCATTAATTAATTTTTTTATTTAATTCTTTTAAATGTTCATCAATTGATATTATTATTATTATTATTATTATGAAATCAACAAAGATGAGAATATATGTTCAAGTAATCATTACATAATAATAGTTTTGTTGATTTTTTTAGTGGCATATCAACACCTCTATGGGTTATTTAATGCTAAAATCTAAATATTTTGAACACTATTTTGGTTTGGTTTACGGCATATCAACCTCAATGGGTTATTTAATGCCAACAAAATTTTTATTGCTGGTAATGTGTTTTTCTTCAAAAATCTATTTCTGGAAATATTTTTCCTTCAAGAAATCTATAGCTGGTCATATTTTTTTCAAAGAATGTATAGCTGTTTGTATTGCTGATATTTTTTTTAAAGTATTTCTGATAATAATTTTTCCTTCAAAAATTATTGCTGGTAATAATTTTTTTTATTACAAATTATTTCTGGTATCAAAACCTATTTTTACACAAGTTTGGGTGTTAACTATTTGCCCATAGCTGGGACCCTAACAGGTGCTACCACCCCGGGGTCAGGGTGGACCTGGGAACACCAGCAATTAAGAGGTGGTTCCACGCTCCTCAAAACCTCCTGATCAGAGGTCTTGCTGTTGGACGTAGTTTATCGTCTTACCCAGGATGCGGGCGTAGTTTATCGTCATAACCAAGACGAGAAAACTAATTTATCGCTTCAACAAAATATATATTTTGAATGCAATTGTATGCCTTCAACTACAGATAAAATGGTATTGTTGGTCATTTTGCTTTAAATAGGTATTGTTGGTAATTTTACTATAAATATTTATTTTTATACTTTCATAGTGTTTTGTTTTTGATTGTGGGAGGGGGAGTCATTGTTTGCCCATAGCTGGGACCCTAACAGGTGCTACCACTCTGGTTCAGGGTAGACCTGAGGGCAACAGCAATTAAGAGATGGTCCCACCCTCTTTAAAACCTCCAATTCTCCCGATCAGAGTCTTTGTTGCCGGATGTCGTTTATCATTATATCCAGGACTAAGATTATAACAGTAAACATTTGAATTCAAAAATTTCTCAGATATTTTCTGGACAGAAACCAATTTGTTAATGGTGTTGAGATCTGTTCAATTTCAAATCTTTTTCTTGAATTTTTGCTACATCACTCTTCTGTATCTGTCTATATTTCTGAGATGAGGTATTATGTACATTATTCGGACTATTGTAATAAATATGGCAACAAAGATGAGGACAATAGTCTGAATAATGTAAATAATCACACTTCTGCTACGCACTGTGTCCCAATCATGGCTCTCCACGACTTCATCTCTGTTGTACCTTTCAGTAATGTTTGTCGTTTCACTATCACTCCTAGTCCCTTTTCTGTCTTCCATTTACACAAGCTATTTAGGTAGGTTACTCGCTGTTCCCCTCTGCCTTTTCAGGACAAGACTCTCCACAACATTCTTTGCAGCTTAGTAATGTTTGCCTTGAAAATATCCTTACTAGTCCATGTTCTGATGTTGTTAGGTCAAACTGTTTTCCTGTTCCTCTTGCCTTCAATCTGTTTTGTGAGTGTCAAAGTTTCCAAACCTTCCTTCCTCATTCTGTATTTCAGAAATTTCTGATTCTAAATATCCTATTTGTTTCCATTTTCCTTAAAACTTCCTAGTTATTCCCATGTTCAATCCATGGTATTCTTAGCATCATTTTGTAGAAGCAAATTTCTGTTCCCTCAAGTCTGACCTTCATCTGCAAGAAGAATGACCTGTGTTCCCTGTTACATTGGAGGATTTATATTACATAACAGTTCAGCACTCTATTCTTTGTTTCTAAGGAAATTTTCCTGTTTCTCAATACTTTGCTTAGCTTTTGGAAGGCACCATCCATGATTCCAATGCTTCTACAGATTTTGGTGTGGCACTTTCTGTCCTCTGTTAAAACACTTCCTAGATCTCCAATTCATAGTTCATATCTTGGGCTGTTCCACTTGCTGACAACCATACAACTTTACTTATAATTGAGGTTTAGTCCTTTCCTCTCACTTTGCTGTTTAAGAGTTCCTGCAATTCGCTTTCTATATCATATCAACACTGTGTCATCTACATGTTAAGATTGTGTCTGCTAATAATAAATCCTGTAGGACATCTAGTTTACTCTGGATCATCTTACTGCAATGGTTTAGTAGTCTGGCGAGAAGACGCATCCTTGTCTTATACTCTTTTCTAATTTTGTTTAAAATTCTCAAAATAATATTTTTCTAGAAGCAGAGTTTATAGATCAGTTTTGAAAATAATGCTCAGCACAACTCACCCGAATCCCTTAAAAACGTTTATGGTGACTGGACTCTTATCTATCTTATAAGCTCATTCGAAACAAGGTAATATTTTGGGGTAATTATTTAAAGGAAGAGAAACCAATACATCTGGTATGCTAGCTGGTATCGTAAAAATAAGAAGAAGGTTATCTCCCTTGCATTGATTCAGGTAAGTGTTTTAGTTCAATTTTAGCTCTGTGCTGGAAAGGAAACGTAATGTTTTAAATAGGGTTGTCCCATTTAGCACGTTAAAAACGTATACCCCGATTAAAAAAGTTTCGAAAATTGATAAAACATTTTTTTAACGTCTAAATGTTTACGTTATTGTTAAGAGGAAACACTAAAATATTTTTTGAATATTTTTTCAGATTTTTTGATCCTTCCTATCCTGTTAAGAAATTGATTCAAATATCTTGTTTTTTTAGTCAATGAAATTTACTAGAAAATCAAGACGATCGGCCATTTTTTCTGAACTTAAGGAAAACTCAATTAATTTAAGAGTAGAATTAGAGTACCGAGTTCGAATTCCAGTCAAATCCATTACATTCACTTACGTGCTAATACCCTTGGGAAAGGTATGAATCCTCTTCTTCTCCCCCCAGCTATGGGTAAAGAGCAGGACAGACCGAGTTCTATAGCGTTGGATGGCAAATGGTCTACCGCAGAAAGAAATGGCCACCTACTGCAGGGAAAAAAATCTGCCTCGTCAGTCATGTATCAAAAGATACATGATTGCCTAAGCGTGTATCACGCATAACTAACTGAAGAGTAGAAAATATTTATTGATTTTATTTTTGATATATGAAGGTGTTGGTGTCATTATAATAAAAACAAACAAACTTGTCAACTGTATAATGATATCGATAATCTTATTTCTGATTTCATTTTAAATTTAATAAATAATCTTATTTAGTGGGAGAGTCGGCGATATGTAATTATTCGTCGCATACATTTTTGCCGTAGAAAACTTCGCTGTAAGACAATTTCACTGCATCTTTTTTTAATACGCGAAGTACCTTATTATCATGTATATCTGGTTCGTACTACTGTTATTTCGGTTTAAAACATATTAATAAGCGAAGTTATGTGATCAAAATCCTACATTATTCATCCACGTCAATGAGGAGCGCAAAAATTTCAACTTGACACCAGAAACTTCGTCACGCAATTTCATACTTCAGACTTAACGTTTAAACTTTCTGTTAATATCAGTCTGCTAATAATTCTCACTCGAGCAATATGTATTATTTCAAACAAACTTACAAATTGAATACGCAATCAACTGCAATATAAAATATCTGATCAAAGAATGATATTTGACCTTGTAAAAAAAGGCATCCATATATACTTGATAACAATGTACTGCTCATGAATTAAACATTATTCCAAAAGGGACGTTCAAGATAATAGTATAAAAAAACCAAAAAAAAAACCAACGACAAAACTGTCTGACGGCAAAAATCCTAAAGGCAAACTTTCACGGCGAAAATTCCTGAGGCGAGTTTTCCTAGGCTAAAAATGTGTGTGTGTGTGTGTATATATATATATATATATATATATATATATATATATATATATATATATATATATATATATACATACACATATGACGAAATATACTCTTAAGGTGTGCTATATTTATGGGATAAAGTGCTCAATATCAGAGATAGAGTGTGTGTAAATATAAAAGTGAACTTTGAAGTTAACACTTAGAGGCAACAGGCTGTTTCATGCTAAATGCAATTGCGTCTCAGTTTTAACTTCAATGTTCACTTTTAATAGCCACATAGCATGAAGTTAAAATGCTATCAGTCAGTGGGATACTGAGAGGAAAGACATTAAGACAAGCCGTCTTTGCAATAAAGTGCTCAGGATTCGAACTTGTATCCTATACTATAAGCAGTAAATCTGACCTTGCCAACCGAACGATCCTCAGTGGCCGAATCGGTTAAGGCACGTCAGGCTATATGACGGTTCGGTTTGTCGGAGGACAAATGTTTTCTATGAAAATTTCTCGGACATTCAGGCCGGTAAATGTTATTTAATACTGTTTATTATAAACATAGCATTTAAATACTTGTATCTATAAAAAGAATGTTAAACATAAAAATGTCTTTAAATAATTGTCGGACTTTGTCTCTTTCATTATATATATATATATATATATATATATATATATATATATATATATATATATATATATATATATATATATAATTGTAGTAGAAAGAAAGAACAATAAGATATATTGTAGCGGGCCCCTAAACGACGCGGTTTCCATTATTGTAGCGGTGAACGTCGGCGTCACCAAATATGTTGTGGGTCCCGCCACAATTATTTTTTTATTTTTGCCTAGGAAAGGTGTGGAAAGGATCATGCCATTATGCTGGAGGTCGCTATCCAATGTGGTGGTCACAATGCAATTTATATTTGACGTAAAATAGCACATGGTATAAAATACAAAACAGAACGTAATGATTCAAAACATAACAATTGAATTTATTAAGTGTTTCATGTACATGCATAAACTGAAAGGTTTGACAGAGTTATGTCCCTTAGATTTGGAAATATTTGTACCGGAGCTCATAAAGGTTAGATTAACTATTAAACTGTAGTTTAGAAGATTGAGTTGAGTTCGTGTTGAATGTTTGGAATTGTGTATTGTACAAGTTGGTAAGAGTTCAGAAATTGTACTTGCGTAATTGTTGTAAAGTTCTTTTACGTCTGACTGCATTAGTCAAGATGGATCACATTTTGGCAGCGGAGATGAGACGTACGAGTGACGAAGAGAGGAACGAGAGATTATTTATTTCTGTGTATAACAGAAAATGTGGCACAAGGCCGAAGTGGGGAATGGGGAAAAGGTCGGTCTTCTGTCTTAACTTCTAAACTTAGCTAGCCACAAACGCTGACCCAATCATACTAACAATATTTCTTACACCAAAACAACACATTCTTACTTACCTTTCTTACCACACCCACCATAATACCTCAATGACTCTATGAAAATACTAACTAGACACCATATGTACAATTTTTGTGGGGGAGGGGAGGAATAAAATAACAATTTTTTTAAAAAAGTAACCCCAATGAATAAATACAATATGAAACAAGAAACTTGTAGAGGACCGTGGGGGTGAAGATGTTCTGAGATATCTCTGGGTTAAGATTTCCTGCTAGCCGGTCCAGCTACATTGGAATATTGGACTATAATTAAGTCCAAAGAAGACAAAGAAAACAAACAAGACCGATATACATGGGTAAACAAATATATATTAATACACAAAGACATGAACAGTTACATAGTGTTTGTATGGAGAAATTATGTGTGTGTGTTGTGTTGAGTGTCCGTACGTACGTGTATTGTTCTTAGCGTGTTCCCAGAATATGGGAAATGCTGTATCTGTGAGAGGTCACATATTGGCCCAAGTGAAAAAGAGAGAGTTTTTACCTCGCCTCCGCGCGAGGTAGCGGCCCAAGGCCTGAGTCGAAAAAGAGAGATTTTACCTCATCACCACGCGAGATGGCGGCCCAAGGCCTGGGTCGGAAAAGAGAGAGAGAGAAGGGTCAGCCAGTATTTATACTCGTGTGAGAGAGACAAACTAAACAAAATCGTGTTAGTAATAAAAAAAATCCACAATCACTAAATGTGGCAGAAACATCAGTTAACTAGCCGAAATTTATGCAGGACTATAAAAAATAAAAACATTCATTCATCCCAAGCACTCACACAGACATGCACTCATTCAGACACAACAACAGATACGAAAAATCACACCCGAAACGGAAAACGTCCCGCATTCACCAGAGAACTGACGTCACTGGCCACCTAACGAGGGAGGGGATGAGGAATTAAACTTAAAGAAAAATAGGGACGGAAATAAAAGGGGCCAATGAGCATACATACCCTTGCTAAGTTTACTGGGAAAAAAACTAAAGAATCCAAAACAAAACCTAAGTTAACCTAATTTTGGGATGGGTTGCCCGTGTTCAACCCAGCTAAAGCAATATTCTGATGCCTAACCGGCATCAAAGTGCCACTCCAGGTCATCCCCTTTCACACGACACAAGCGCGCAAGATTCACCCAACTTTTGCCACATCCAGATGAAGAGAGTCGCCGCCTTTCCGACCTAATCTTGACTTTAAGCTGATGCTTAAAGTACAAGATCAGTTGGGAAGAGGTAAACTTCTCGCCTCCATAGAATCCCTTCTGACGTGTCGTCCAAATCACGACTCTCATAACACCTAGCAAGCATAAGAACACATCGTGTTCAGCCCTCGTCAACGGCGGAGCCACATTGCTACAAACAGAAGCGGCCTCAAGGACAAAGAACTTTCCAGACAGCATGCGAACCATGAGACCTTCAACATACTTGCACAGCGGTGCTACAACCGTGCAATGAAAAAAGGCGTGACCAATGGTCTCGACTTCCCCACTACAGCGACGGCAGTTTGGATATTTCTCCAAGGCCGCTAAGCAAAGTCTTTTGGCGACCCAGAGGGCCCCACGCATCACCAGCCAAGTGAGTGATGCCTCATTGTTATTGAGACATTTCAACCCAGGCGCCCAAGGCCATATCGAGCGAGCCTCTTGCTTCGTAAAGAGGAACGAGAGAGAACTAGAAACTCGTGTTTGGTTTTTATAATCTGTTGTATCACGTGACTGGCTCAAACTTAGTTGGCGCGAAAACAGACCTATCGCGTGTAGGTGATTTGATTGGTCGAAACTGACCAATCAGCGAGCTAGATTGGAGGTGATTAACCAATGAATGCTTGTTGTATATTTTGTAAGTATGATGGTGATGAAAATCACAACAGGAAAATTACATTTCCCAGCGGGGGGTAACTGCAAACGTGGAATATTCCACAATATAATCCGGTGTTCTTATTGATATTTTTATTTTTACAAAACAGTGCTCAATGTAAATTTACAGAGTATAAATATTATAAATTAACTGATTTAAAATATGGTTTCTTCGCTACACAGGAATTACCATGTTTCAAAAACCGAAGCTAAAAACTTCAAATTTAATTATATAATTAAATTAAAAGTGTTAGTTCTGTTTTATCTTCAAGCGAATTTTGGAATAACTTATTTTTAAATTTACTGAGTTTTAAACGCACATAATTTTTTTTTTCCAAAGATACAGAGAAAACCAATCATTTAGACAGCGGCGTTAGCGTGTTTATTTTTATTAACTATTATTGTATCAATTATGAGTTACGTTCGAAAAAGGGGTTAAGTTTAGGGAGGGTAGGGGTGCATTTTTCAACGAATTTTGACATCCGTTTGACATCCGTTCAACGCATATCGTCTGTTTTTTGTTTTTTTTTTGCTTTTTTGGGTTTTTTTTTTATCAACGACAAAAAGTTATTCGGCATTTTTCCCCTTAAATTCGTACTTGTATACTTAAAGATTCATTCTAAAAGGGTGTTTGGGTTAGAATACGTTATATTGAACTACAACTATAAAATATTATTTTTACTCTTAATTACTAATAGACTATGTTTGTTTTTAAATCAAATAAATGTAATAGAATTACTTTAATTATTTTAACTTGAAGATCAAATGTAGATAAGATATGGATACGAATCCGACAAGATGATAGAATGAAATAAAGAACAAAGTAGAAAATGAATCTTAATCTAACATGTTTCAATTTATTATGGCTTCATCAGAGATCGATAATAGAAATGAAAAAGCAAAGAGACAGAGTACTGGAATGTTATGATTTTTGGTAGTTCTCATTGGTTAGAGATGCGTCACGTGTATAAATGCAATATTGTGAGGAACATTTTTGGATATTTAAGTGTGTGATTACTACCAGCTATAAACACTCGCTAAAAACATTACACCTTAACAGCAGTTTTCTACAGATCATGAATCTAACTTAGGTCTAAAATAATGAATGTTTTACAATTTTTTCTTTTACAAAAACAAACCTAACCAAAACTAGATTATTACAATATCTTACTTCGTTTTACCAACCCATCCAGAATTGACGACCATAGACTTTCTACACATACACGAGAATAGAAAACTCCATCCAAATACAAAATTATTTTGCAACATTTCAACGACAAAATTCGAGGGTGACATCTGTAGACTTCCCTCACATAAATGAATTAACGTTACCGTACTACTTACACACAGATGCGTTTCTTTACTTACAAACTCTTACACTATTATACACTTTAACATCCTAAATGTTCCTCACACATATTTATATATTGTTTATTATGTTGTTAGAAAAATCAATGACAATTAGAAAAAAATTGATTTTCCTAACATTGTTCTGTCATAATAAAAATTTATGATTTTCTCGTGTGTATATTCTTTTGTCTTCAATATAATATGCAATAAATAATTTGTTAAAGCATCATTATTTAACAAGCCTAACGTAGGTTTTCACCAATTATTTTCACTGATTAAAAATATAGAATATTTTGTATTGGTTTTAAAAGCTGTAAAACATCCTTGAAATAAATGTATTGGTTCTTTGCTTTATAATTGGATTCCCCTGAGGTCGGCGACGGTGACCAATCTAAGGGAGATAATCGCTGCTTTCCTCACGTCAAATAATTTCTCACAATGAAAGGGAGAATATTTCTTTTCGCCTAATGTCGTTTTTCTTGAAGAAGACGAAAAATATTTTTCATACATTTTTTTTATCATTATTAAATTTCTTGTAAAAGAGAGAATCAGAAAGATTTAGTTATAATGGCGGTTCAATTTAATTGCGTTGTAACCGGCAAATGTTTACGAACAATAAAAATGGCGTTGTTGTTGTTATTTATTATTTTTTAAAATGATTATTATCATCAATATTTTTTATTACTATTATTATATTTTATTATTATTTTATTATTAATAATATTTATTATTATTATTAATAATAATATTTTATTATTACTATTATTTTATCATTATTATTATTATTTTTATTTTTATTTCCTTTGATATCTGGCGTTTACACATTTCTTTCCGGGTCCCGCCCAGGGACCTAAGGTTAGAAATGGTATCATGACACTTTCCCCTGCCATAAAAAACAAAAAAAAACGTAGCTAAAACCCTTTGTAAAGTGTGGGCTGTACATGTCAGAACAATTTTTTGTATCTCTTTGAGGCATGGACTTCCAGGGATCCCTTCAATTAGTCTACTGGAATCTTTTCCAACCAATCCAAGAGGTCCAACTACAACAGGGATTGTTGATGTTCCCATGTGCCACATTTTTTGAGATTTCTATTTCAAGGTTCTTGTATTTTGACAACTTTTTTGAATATCTTCAAAGATACATTGCAGTCTGCAGGGACTGCCATATCAATAAGGCGGCACTTTTTTTTTGTGGTCTTTAATAACAATGTCTGGGCGGTTGGCTTTGATTGTTTTGTTAGTGTGTATTGTGTAGTCCCATAGAATTGTAACAGGTCCTATCTCCGTAACCGGGTCTGGGTGGTGTTCATACCAGTTACTTTGTGTTGTATACCATCTCCTTCGCTAATTCCTAGGTACCTATAAGCTTCATCATGCTCCAGTTCCCTAATCTTTGTGACAAAATCTAAATCTATTAAGGGTGTTTCTGTAATTCTACCTTTCTTGAATGTTACTTTTGCACATTTATCTAATCCGAAGTCCATACCTATGTCGTCACTGAAGTATTTTACAATATTGAGAAGGCCCTTCAACTCATTGTTGTCTTTGGCAAAGAGTTTGAGATCATCCACGTATAGTAGGTGATTGAATATTTTCTTATTTATTTTGTAACCATAGCTACTGTTGTTCAGTTCATGCGTAAGGGGGATTAAGGACAAACAAAACAGAAGTGGGTGACAGAGAGTTTCCTTGAAAGATTCCACGTCGGATATTTAGTCGGTTGGATATGGCAGTGCCTCTGGTGTGATTAAGGTATAGTTTGGTGTTCCACATTCCCATGCTGTGCTTAAGGAAATTTAATACCACAGGGGAGACTTTGTACATTTCCAAAGTCTTAAGGATCCAAGAATGTGGAACACTATCAAAGGTTTCACGATAATCAATCCACGCTGCGCTAATATTTCTATGTCTTCCCTGCAATTTTCCAGGAACATTTTATTTATCAGTAGTTGATCTTTGCAGCCATATGTACCTCTCCTGCAACCCTTCTGTTCCACTGGAAGAATGCTGTTTGTTTCAAAAAAGGAGTAAGTACGGTTCGTCAGGACAGATGTGATCAACTTATACGTTGCAGAGAGACATGTTATCGGTCTATAATTTTTCGGGTCGTCTGTTTCATTTGTTTTTGGTATGAGGTATGTAATACCTTCAGTAATTCATTCCGGGATTTTATTGGGATTATTTACAAGCGTTGATAATGTTTTTGCAAGGATTTTATGGATAGATGAGAGATGATAAAGCCAGAAATTGGGCATCTTGTCATTTCCTGGGGATTTCTATTTTCAGGATTTTCTTAGAGCTTGCCTAACATCATCTGTGGATATATTTTCCCATTCTTGCAGAGATGTATCCAGCATTCGTTCTTCTTCACGTCGGATCCATTCTGCATTTGAGTTATATTCCTTTGGGCTGCTCCAAATATTTTCCAAAATGTCTGTACATTATCAATCGATGGTGGCCTTTCGACATGTATAGGTGTTTTTCCAATTTCATGACATCTTCATCTGATCATTTTTATAAAAAAACTAAGATCACACACATTTTCTCTCAATAAAGCCCTTTGTAATGTGTGAGCTGTACTTGTGAGTACAATTTTTTTGTCTTTCTTTAAGGTGTCGCAGTTAGCTCCTCTTCATTTTCTTAACCCGTCACCAGGGGTCTCTCTCTCCCGGGAGTATAAATACGGGCTGACCTTTCGCCTCTGCCTCTTTCCACGGCTCTTTCCACGGCTTCGCCCACGTGCGGCCAAACTTGCCTCTCTTGAGGCCGTCAACCTCGCACGTGGTGCGAGGTACAAAAACTCTCTCTTAGCATCTCCAGTATGTGAACTCTAATACACAACCAGCGTTTCCCATGTAATGGGAATACGCTAAAACAAAATTCACAACCGTACGGACATTTCCATTCAACACACACACAATAACTTTCCATACAGACACTAACGTTTTATTCATGTTTTAAATGATGTATTTGTAAATTCGTGTATCAATCTGTTTGTTAATAATATATATTTGTTCGCATACATATATATCGGTCTTGTTTGTTCCTTTGGACTCCACTAAAGTCCAACATTTTTATGTGGCTGGACCGGCCATCGAAGTCTTAACCCAGAGATAATTCATCTCTACTTCTTTCATTCTCACACACCGCCAATCCACTACAAAGGTATGGTCTACCAGAAATCCCTTCAATGAGTATATCAGAGCCTTTCCCAATCAATCCAAAGGTTCCTATTACAACTGGAATTATTGATGTCCTTATGTAAGCTACTTCAAGATCCTTGTATTTTGATATTTTTTGATAGATACATGACAATGTCCAGAGATTGCCAGATCAATAACAAAGCACATTCTGTTCTTGTGGTCTTTGATCATGATATTGGGACATTTAACTTTGATCTGTCTGTGTGTATTGTAAAGTACCATAAAATTGTTACAGACACTATCTCTGGATCTGTGTGATGTTCATACCAGTTTCTTGCAGTTCCCTTCCCATATAAGTTACATATTTTCCAGTGCAGATATTGGCCCACTCTATCATACTAAGTTTTATATTCAGTGGGTGCTAATACCGTGCAACCTGATATAAGATGATCAATTGTTTCTGGATATTTATCACAGAATCTGCATTTGGGGTCAACACAATTTTTCAGCATGAGTGCTTGGTAATTTCTGTTTAGCAAACATCGGTCCTGTGCAGCCAGAATAAAACCTTCAGATTCAGCTTTTAACTTTGCACTATGTAACCACTGATGTGTAAAAGGTTTGTCTAAATCAGCCTGTTTTATTTGGGCATGAAGAGGCTTATCTTGCCAACGTTTCTGCATTTAGTATATTGCATTTGCTTTGGCTTTCTTTGTTTTTTAGGTTCTTTGCTGCTACAGTGTTATTAGTACTATTACTATCAGTAATATCTGCTTGATTCTCATGTTTCCAATTTGTAGCTTATACCACTCTCTTGTTGACAATCATACATTCTGTTTTCTTTCAGTTAATAGTCTTGCCTTCTATTTTGTCTAAGAGGTCTTTCAGATTCCTTTCTGAGTCTGCTGTCAACACAGTGTCATCAGGTTATCTTCTGTTGTTAAAATTATGTACACAACTAATAAATTTTGGTAGGTTTTCTTGTTCATTTAGGATATTTTTTATATACTGCTAGTTCACCCAGTGCAAGGCCCAAGGGCCACTCAAAGTATTAATAATAATAATAATAAAAAAAATCAATTTAACTAACTTATAATTATCTTTCAATTTTTTAATTAATCTGGTACAGTTTTAAAAAAAATATAATTAAACAGATTATGTTGACTCATTTAGATAATTTATATAAATATTTTTTGATTCCATTCAACTAAATTGTAATAATGTGAAATAGCAGATGACAACAATGCTTATTATGAATGCTATAAGTTTACAAGTGAATTTTGACGATTCTTTCTATGGGTTTAAAAATAAAACATTATTAACACAAATATTTCTTATATATGGCAGTTCTTAAAATTTGAATTAAAAAAGATTAAATGTAGTTTTAAGAATTTTTGTGCTAAACCAGATAGAGCAGCAGTATTCAATGCAGGGATGACATATATATATATATATATATATATATATATATATATATATATATATATATTATATATATATATATCATACAAAAAAACTGGTGAAAGGTCATTGTGTGAACTATGTGAACTGTTTTGCTCTACTGATGTAAGTTGCAGGGACACAGACAAAATTTAGCCGTATGTTGAATTTGGTTTGGTTCAGTCGCATAACAACTCATATTCATTTAATGCCGAAATCTAAAAATGAAAATTCAAAATTAATTCAAGAGAATGACATTATTTCCTGATTAAATTATAATTACTTGGTTTCATTTTTTTAAGCAAATAATCTTATGAAATCAAATGAGGCATGAAAACTTGATTCTCATTACAAAAAATGAGATTAATCATAGCAAATTGTTATTTTTTAAAAATGTTTTGTCATTGTACACCATGTTGTCAATTTTACTATAAAATGTATTGTTGGTCATTTTACTATAAAATGTATTGTTGGTATTTTTACTATAAAAATATATTGTTGGTCATTTTCTATAAAAATGTATTGTTGGTCATTTTACTATTAAAATGTATTGTTGGTCATTTTACTATAAAAATGTATCGGTCATTTTGTATAAAAATGTAATTTTATACTTTCCTAGTGTTTTAATTTTTGTTTACTAATTTGCTCATATTTGGGTCCCTAAGAAGTGTTAACGACAAAGAAGTAGGACTAATACTAGATAGCGAACTTAGGAAATGCATTCTAGGATGCCACCAGCTTTCCGAGAGAATTCTGAAAGGGAAGCCTTTCAA
Source organism: Acanthosepion esculentum (assembly GCA_964036315.1). NCBI lineage: Eukaryota > Metazoa > Mollusca > Cephalopoda > Sepiida > Sepiidae > Acanthosepion > Acanthosepion esculentum. The sequence continues at coordinate 60,238,715 of OZ038508.1, read as the reverse complement.
CGTGGCTATTATAGTAGTGTATGCACCGACGACACAAAGCAAAGAGGAGGACATCGAATCATTCTACTCCATGCTGAACAGTGCAAGGGCTCTATGCGAATCACAGGAAGTCATCATTATCATGGCAGACCAAAACACCAAAGTAGGCAGTTGTCCTTGGCCCAGGTGTATATGCCTAGTTTCCCCACAATAACCCTGACCTTGTGACACATCATGTTTCAGTGGGAAGATGATGTAAATTATTCATATTTGAATCTCCTAAATGTAATGTTGTACAGTATATGCTTTTCATGATAAGCCTTCTATCTATAATAATATCAACCATTTTGAAGTAGTTTACTGTTTGTTTAGGAGTATTAAAAAATAACAATGTTTGGTTTAGAGTATTAAAATGAAAAAAGTTTGGTTTGTGATATTAAAATAAAAAAGTTTGGTTTGGTTTTGTGTATTAGAATAAAAAAATGTTTGGTTTGGGGTATTAAAATAAAAACGTTAGGTTTATGTATTAAAATAAAAAAGTTTGGTTTGGTATATCAAAATAAAAAAAAAATTTGGTGGATCAAAATAAAAAAAACAAACTTTGGTGTATCAAAATAAAAAAACTTTGGTGTATCAAAATAAAAAAACTTTGGTGTATCAAAATAAAAAAACTTTGGTGTATCAAAATAAATAAAAAAACTTTTGTGTATCAAAATAAAAAAACTTTGGTGTATCAAAATAAATAAAAAAACTTTGGTGTATCAAAATAAAAAAACAAACTTTCGTGGATCAAAATAAAAAAAAAAAACTTTGGTGTATCAAAATAAATAAAAAAACATTGGTGTATCAAAATAAATAAAAAAAACATTGGTGTATCAAAATAAATAAAAAAACTTTGGTGTATCAAAATAAATAAAAAAAATTTGGTGTATCAAAATAAATAAAAAAAATTTGGTGTATCAAAATAAAAAAAACAAACTTTGGTGTATCAAAATAAAAATAAAAACTTTGGTGTATCAAAATAAAAAAACTTTGGTGTATCAAAATAAAAAAAACTTTGGTGTATCAAAATAAAAAAAACTTTGGTGTATCAAAATAAAAAAAAACTTTGGTGTATCAAAATAAAATAAAAAACTTTGGTGTATCAAAATAAAATAAAAAACATTGGTGTATCAAAATAAAAAACTTTGCTTTGGGGTATTAAAATAAAAGAAAAGTTAGGTTTGGTTTGGAGAATTAAAATAGAAAAAAGAAAATGTAATTTATCTACCGTCAAATATTGTAAAACATTCAAAAGTTATCTCCCTTCCATTTGTCCATTTTGAGAGTTCGTTTGTGATTCATCAACATTTATTCATTCTTGTATTACAGATGAATAGAAATTCAATCTATCGAAATTTAATTACAACAATACAAAGTCAAAATTTATTATGAGCTACGAAACTGTGGAGAGCCATGATCGCCTATGGCCTGGGAGACAGGGCATACAAAGAAGTGGCAGAAAATATTTCAGCTTTTTCGATAAGAGAGCATCAAAAGAAAAACTGTAATGTATCCTTCTGGAAAAAAGTGGCAGCGAGTGTTTGTTGATATCACAAAAAAACAAAATTTATTATGAGCTACGAAAGACAGGAAACTGTGGAGAGCCATGATCGCCTACAGCCTGGGGGACATGGCACATAAAAAAGAAGTAAAAAAATATTTCAGTTGTTTCAATAAGAGAGCATCAAAAAAGAAATTGTAATGTATCCTTCTGGTTCAGTAAAAGAAAACCATTTCAAAATGGGGAAATATGAAAGCTTTTGTTATAAACAGAAGCGTATTTTAAAAATGAATCTCAACATAATTAGAAAATAGCTAAAAATTTCATTACTGACATCAAAAATGTTGAAGCAAAATATTCTATTTCTGAGTGAACATAATGAATTTCTGCTTGAAGAATTTTTCTCTGCATCAAATCCCCAAAATAGGAACCGCTTCCCTCCAGATTTTGCCTGCTTGCTGTCAAGTGAGTTAGAATAGAAGCCGAGTCCAATTTCCTGTCAATAAAACTGCATTGAATTATTAACAAAATTAATTTTACATTATTCGGACTATTGTCCTCATCTTTGTCGCCATATTTATTACAACATGGAAATTCACAGGAGATAACTGATAACTGACATCCATTAAACATGGCACGTGGAACTAGAACAGTCTACCCCAGTTCAGTTTGACATTCCAACCACCTGAAGAAGGCCGGAGCGTACAATGGCTGAAACACTGTAATAAATATGGCGACAAAGATGAGGACAATAGTCCGAATAATGTAAATAGTGTACAAAATACCTCATCTCAGAATTATAGACAGATATTGAAAGGCCGAAACATTGTAATAAATATGGCGACAAAGATGAGGACAATAGTTCGAATAATGTAAATAGTGTACAAAATAACTCATCTCAGAATTATAGACAGATATTGAAAGGCCAAAACATTGTAATAAATATGGCGACAAAGATGAGGACAATAGTCCGAATAATGTAAATAGTGTACATAATACCTCATCTCAGAATTATAGACAGATACCAAAATTAATTTTGTCTGTTACCAAATTTAAGACAGTGGTGGATGTTTGTTTTTTTCGTTTTTTTGTGGAACGAGTGACCACTTCTTTTAGGAGCTGTATCTATTTAGGACATTGATGATCATCGTTCTCAACAGCTGATTGGTTTGGTTTGTTTTACGGCATATCAACCTCAATGGGTCATTTAATGCCGACAACTTTTTTTTTTTTTCCTGGTAATATTTTTGCTTTGTCATAAATCCATTTCTGTCAATATTCTTTCCTCAAAAATGTATAGCTGGTAATATTATTTTTTCAAAAACGTATAACTGATAATATTATTTTTTCAAAAAAGTATAACTGGCAACATTATTTTTTTAAAAAACATTATCAGAGGCCTTGCTGTTGGACATAGTTTATCGTCATACCCAGGACTTGGATGCAGTTTATCGTCATACCCGGATGCAGATGTAGTCTGAGTGTTAATTATTTGCCCATAGCTGGGACCCTAACAAGTGCTACCACCCCAGGTTAGGGTGAACCTGGGAACACCAGCAATTAAGAGGTGGTTTCACGCTCCTCAAAACCTCCTTGTTCTCAACAGCTGAAACGTGATGATAACAAAAACAACAAAAAGAGTAGTATGCATGTAAATAAATGAAATTATCTTTGTAAATAGTGTTGAATTAATATCTTACCTATATCCTTATGGTAAACATTCATCTTCTGTGTACCATCTCCCTTCAGGATTTAGTTGATCATGGCTAAACAAGAAACAAAGGATAGACCACTACTCCTGTCCAAAAAAACCCTGGTGGAGTGTGAACTGGATGATAGGCAAACCTATCTACTCCTATTAAATAAATAAATCACACACAGTGACATGTGCTAATCACGCTGTCATTGGTGATAATATACCAAGACTTCAAGTTTTTAATTATAGAAAAAATTTTCTAAAAAACAAAATAAAAAAAAACTTTTCCCATTTCTAAGATATATACTAATGTATATGGACTTCTACAGTGAAAATAGCTGAAATACCTACTATGAAAAATTACCCTGGATTTCTTTTCGTTGTGATGAGCCTGAGATCATGCGACCCACTGCCAGTTCTAAGAAATATTCATTCTGTGACAAAAGACATGACTTACCTCAGAATTCAAAACGAGCGCGAACATGTCTTGCCTGTAAAGTGATGATGAAAAAGAAATATGGCCGCCGTTGAAGACGTGATTTATGCATGCCTATCTTGTCCAAAACGAGACAATATTTGCACACATGCAAATTTTGGCCGTAGCATAAAAAGCGGGGTACCAGCAGCACGGGTGAATCGAAGTCATTCGGCAGACAGTGTGCAATAGAGTTGGACGTGCGTATTGACAGTCGAACAAACGAACAAAGAGGAAGTCGAAGTAGGCACTGCACTTTGTGACCCCCCCCCCCGCTTCTCATCACCAGTTTTGTCTACATGTTCTCTTACTATCCCAACTGGTACCTGTTCTGCTTCCTATTTACACAAACTGATTAGGTACTGTTGTAACCTCAGAAATGTTACTGAATAGAATAATTGCATGGACGGTGGTAATGAACGATAATACTTAGGACACGAACAACACATACAAGATTCGCCAGTGGTGCATAGAAGAAGTAGTCAACTGCTAGAAGTGAGAAGTGTATCCCACAATAAATCTCCAACTGCGGGATATCTACCAACCACCCCATGTGGTCAGATGTGGCACAAGGCTGAATTTAATGTGGGGTATCCGAGCCCATATTCTCAGCCAAAAATTCCCTGTAGACCATGTATAAAACGGTGTCGGGCAGCTGTTTCCCCAAGACGAGACTCTGCCCTTTGACAAAGCCTCGTCTGGAGATCCCCTCTGCTCGGAGGCAGAGAGTTTGACCAGCACAGCTGGAGACGAATCTCCAACTGCAGACCAACATACAGTATTTACTACTGTATTTATGTGAATGGAGACATACCCATTATCGTCCGTAGGAATGCTACAACAGTTTTTAATCGTAAAACATAATACCGCATAATTTAGTTTCTGTTTGAATTAGCAACTTACCTTTTATTACATATATAATAATTCTCTTCTGTCAGTAATACTTGCTCCCATTTTTGTTGTAACCTAGGGAAGGTTACTGAATAGAATAATCAAACGAAGGTTGGTAATGAACGATAATACTTAGGACAAGAACAACACATATAAGATTCGCCAGCGGCATGTAGAAGAAGTAGTCAACTGCTAGAAATGAGTCAAGTGAATTCCACAATGAATCTCCAACTGCAGACCAACATACAGTATTTACTACTGTATTTATGTGAATGGGGATGTACCCATTATCGTCCGTAGGAATGCTACAACAGGTACGTTATTTGATGCTTCCCTATACGCTACTTGCATTCAATAAGTTTGTGAGTCTCATAGTCTCTAAGCTCTCTTTCCTCATGATGTACCCCTAAAATTTATGATTCTAAATACACATGTTCTTTTTTATCCTATTTTTCTTAAAACGTTGCTGTTCACATGCTCCATCCAGCATATTCTCAGCATCATATTTCTGTTGCCTCAAGTCTCCTCCTCATCTCTAAGGAAATTCTCCAGTATTCACTGCCATATAGGAGGACAGTGGGAACATGGCCAAGTGGTTAGAACGTTCACATGAGACCAGGGTCCGAATCTCACCATGGCTGATTTGTCCTAATGTTATCAGACTGGAGCGATCAATCCCAGCATGTGGCAACTTTGAAAAGTACCTGAAAACCATACCATGGGTTGACCCAAGTCTTGTGAGTGAAATTGGGTAGATGGAGCCCTTGGGGGTCATCGATAGCTGTGCTAGCACAAAGTCACAAGTCACTGTGGCCAAGGGCTTGAGTGTGCTTTCCTTCTTTAAATTATTGATCACGCTAGATAACACGCTCTTTCCCAGAAACTGTAGCTAAGGTCTGCTCAGCATAGTTGCAGTATAAACCACAATTGGGCCTGAGCAAGCATCTGCAATAGGGATTGGCTAGCCACCTCAGTAGACAGGCATCCCCAGATACGAGTGGCCAGCTATACATACACACAGAGGACGACAGATATTACATAGGAGTTCAGTAATTTTTTCTTTGTTTATTGTAAAATCTTCCTGTTTCATAAATTTTTGATTAGCTTTTGGAAGGCATCTTTCAAATTCTGATGTAACTTCAGATTCATGTACTCCATTTTTCCTCAAGTGAATATTCAAGTTTATATAGTTATTTCTTATTTAAAACAAATTTACTCTTTGGAAATGCATTGGAAATCAGGAAGAAAGTTTAGGTTAAGTGAGGCTGGTTGGTTTAATGTCATACCAACTCTTGTTAGATTATTTAATACTGAATATTTGTATGGGCACCCAGTGAGGACTGAACTCACTACTCTGCAGTAATGATCAATTACACTAGCCATTATCCCAAACCAAGTTAGGCGGGTTCATTTTTTAATTTAATAATAAGATAGAGTAAAACTGATGATGATAATAATAATAATGAAAATGCTTAATATAAAAAGCGATAAGAGGATATATTAAAACTTGTAAAAAAATAATTGATAGCAAAAATAATTTATCGAAAGATTTTAAAATAAATATCAAAGTTACATTTTGATGATTATTAATTTTGACTGGGATTTACTTTCCTCTTAATTGTTTAGTTACTATTTATCTCAACTTTGAAATCTTCCACTGCTATAGTTTGACAGCAAAAACAAAGTTGTGATGACGAGTAACTAAAAAATTAACATGAAAATATATAAATGGTCAAAATTAATAATAATGGTTGACAATTTTCCTTTTCTTCTTAATTTTATACTTTTTTTGATTTTGGCTGTAAAGACAGTGATTTTCTCATATTTTAGGTATTTTTCTTGCCTTCAGCATCGGGGGAAATTATTTAAATGGAATTAAAAAAGACAGATATTTAGTCTAGTCTAACAAAATGAAATCAATAAATAGCTAACAGTAGATCATATATCATATAAATATAAAGAGTAGATCAATGTCATAAGTATAAACAGTAGATCATATGTCATAAGTATAAACAGTAGATCATATGTCATATAAATATAAACAGTAGATCATATATAATGTAAATAGTATATCATATATCACATAAATATAAACAGTAGATCATATATAATGTAAATAGTAGATCATATATCACATAAATATAAATAGTAGATCATATGTCATAAGTATAAACAGTAGATCATATATCATATAAATATAAATAGATCATATGTCATATAAATATAAATAGATCATATATCACATAAATATAAATAGTAGATCATATGTCATAAATATAAACAGTAGATCATATATCATGTAAATAGTAGATAATATGTCATAAGTATAAACAGTAGATCATATATCATATAAATATAAATAGATCATATGTCATAAATATAAACAGTAGATCATATGTCATATAAATATAAACAGATCATATGTCATAAGTATAAACAGTAGATCATGTCATATAAATATAAACAGTAGATCATATATAATGTAAATAGTAGATCATATATCGCATAAATATAAAGAGTAGATCATATGTCATAAGTATAAACAGTAGATCATATATCATAAATATAAATAGTAGATTATATGTCATAAGTATAAACAGTAGATCATATATCATATAAATATAAATAGATCATATGTCATATAAATATAAATAGATCATATATCATATAAATATAAATAGTAGATCATATGTCATAAATATAAACAGTAGATCATATATCATGTAAATAGTAGATCATATGTCATAAGTATAAACAGTAGATCATATATCATATAAATAGATCATATGTCATGACTATAAACAGTAGATCATATATAAATAGTAGATCATATGTCATAAGTATAAACAGTAGATCATATATCATATAAATAGATCATATGCCATAAGTATAAACAGTATATCATATAAATATAAATAGTAGATCATATGTCATAAGTATAAACAGTAGATCATATATCATAAATATAAATAGTAGATCATATATAAATATAAATAGTAGATCATATGTCATATGTATAAAGAGTAGATCATATATCATATAATTATAAATAGTAGATCATATGTCATAAGTATAAACAGTAGATCATATATCATAAATATAAATAGTAGATCATATGTCATAAGTATAAACAGTAGATCTCATGTCATAACTGCTCTGATGAGATTTTTTCCTGGTGCCACTAAATTTGCATGTAGCCCAACCCTTTTACTGTTGAAATAGTTAAATGTAACCACCACTTTTACCCCAACAGTTTCTTTCCTCTCACTTCACTCCCTTCTGTTCACTTGCTTCCCTGATTAACTACAATCTTCAAAATTTAAATGCATTGTCAATCGCCATCTTCTATCTTTCCTCAATCGTCCTTATACTTTTTTTACTGTAAATTTTATCCTGTACAAGGCCTGGGGGTCACCCAAGGTAGAGGATTATATTAAAGGATAGTTTATATGGATAGGAGAGGAAGATAACGGTTAACCCTAGACTTGAAAAGATTGATTGATCAGGGAAACATCCTCTCAGGTATCAGTTCCACAGAGCAGTCATTCACAGGAAGAAGCTTCGCAAGTGGAATTTGCTTCTTACTGATAGAATACAGAGGGAATGTAGGTGGTTTGCTTTAATGTAAGTGGCAGGATGGGTCCTAGCTGTGAAGGTTAGATATGACTAAACAAAGAAATGAGCACTTTCCATAGAAGTAGTGATAGAGCAGTGAGGGGCTTGCCACATCCCACCTGTGAGAGAGAAGCTGGAGGGTGGTGAGTCTTTTCTCTCACTTTCACTCCCTATAACCTCCTGCATACTTGTGGCATTCCCACCTTGCCTGGCGTAAAATGATAAAAAAAAAAAAAAAAACCCCCAAAAACAGAGATCATATGTCATAAGTATACACAATTTATCATATATCATAAGTATAAATAGTAGATCACATGTCAAATAAGTAGATCATATATAAATATAAATGTATACCCTAAATTGTGTATTCTTTCTTAAAGGCCATACATGAAACATGCTTGTGCGATGATATCTTTTTTTGATTCGTGACTGACTGGGCAGAAGAATGCTCACAATCAGCTGCCATTATTTTCTGCAGTAGACTGGTTGCCAACCAAGGCTATAGGACCCAGTCTGTCCTGCTATTTAACACATAGATTGGGGAAAAAGAGATGGATTCATATCTTTCCCAACAGTATTTGCATTTAAGTAAATGTAACAAATTCAACTGGAATTTGAACAATACTCTTCAATTTCTCATTCACCATCCCCACATCCAAACTTAAAACATCAGTGTTCTCCCATCTAGGTACTGACATGGTTCAATATTGCTTAACTTTGTTGATCAGATGAGGACTGGTGTTCCAACATGATATGGTCGTGAGCAAATTGTGTATATTTGGTTATTATTTTATGCTGTTTTTGAAATTTGATTTTGTAACCAAATACTGACAGAATATAAAACACAACAGCTTTTCATTATAGGAACACTTTTAGAGAAATAAAATTAGGTTGAAAGTAAATATTTAATTTAATAAAGATGGTGGAAAGATGGCGCAAACAAAAAAAAAATGTCAAAACTAATTGCAAAATGAGATTATTAATATCTTGTAGAAGGTTTTTGATTTGGTAACACTTTGAAAGAACAAACACACATATATGCAGTATGCAGCTCACTGCAGATGATGCCAAAATAGGCGTTTGCGTTAACATTCCTACTAGATCAACAGGGAAGTAGGGTTGGCCTGGCTGGACAATCTGCTCACAGATGAAAGAATGCATGATTTTTAGCAAAAGAAAAATCCAACATGCCAATTACAAATTGGAGATACCAAATTTAAATAATATTTAATAATTTAAATATCTGGGAAGTGTTTTAACAGATGATAAAAAGTGTGACACTGAAATCCGAAGGTTTATTGTGATAGCAAAAGATGCCTTTCAAAAGGCTAAGCAAAGTATTAAGAAACAGAAAAATTTTGCTAGAAACAAAGAAAAGACTTATGTCATATCGGCCCTCCTATACAGCGATGAATGCTGGACAATCTCCACACAGATGAAGAAACTTGAAGTAACAGATATGTGGTTCTACAGAAGGATGTTGAGAATACCATGGACTAGACATGTAAGCAATGACAAAGTTTTAGAGAAAATAGAAATGGAAAGGACAGTTATACTGAACATCAGAAGCAGACCATTGAAATTTCAAGGGTACATAATGAAGAAAGGGGGCTTGGAAAATTAGATACTCACAGGAGAGACCAATGATTCCCAATGCAGGGTGCATGCCCCACCAGTGAGGCATGGTAATATTTTAGTGGGGCATGCATAGGATGTGCACCCTTTGGCTTACTATACCAACAGAATAAGGGGGCAATTTGAGAAAGAATTATTAACAGTGAATTATTTTCTAGTGAGCTCAAATTTCATTTTGCATTATTATTTCATGATAAAAATGATCAAAGTATATTACAAAATAAGTTTTCATTCAAATATTTTATATTTCTGCCTTTCAGTTTTCTATTATATGGTTTGAAACTATATATATTTAACTGTCTTTTTGTTTTTTTAAATTTTCTCTTTCATGGACGTCATGGTCTTTGGAGATTTGTTTAGTGACCAAGTTAATGGCCTTTTAAGCTCCCTTCACGTGAATTGCAGTAAAGTTTTGAATATGTACGAATTAAATATTACAGGGGGGCACCAGAATTTTAGAAGTACCAAAGTGGGGCATGGCCCAAAATCGGTTGGGAACCACTGGTATAGACTGAAGGCAAGAGAAAACAAACGCATAACTTATGTAGTGAGCTTTAGTATATGGTTGGTAGAACAAGGTTTAGGAGAAATGACAAAACAACTAAATTTATAAAGAACTACAAAGGACAGAAAATTGTGGAGAGCCATGATCACCTGCATCCTAAAGGGACACAGCACACAGAAGAAGTGGAAGAGTGCAATTAAATGCAATTAACTCAATGTCAGCGAGAAACATTTTTTAAAATAATTTCACCACAAGCAAGGGGATAATGCTACTAAGACACAAGGGCTTCCTGGGAGTGAAAGGGGAGGAGGAGACTTTAGTTAGGAAAAAGGGCAATAAAAGAACAGTACTGAGGAAGATGGAAGATGGCTATTGGTGCTGCATTTAAATTTTTGAAGATTTTAGGTGGCAGAGAAGCAAGAAACCGAAGAAGAGAGTTCCAGAGTTGAGAAATGTGAGGAAAGAAACTTGACAGGTACAAATATGTTGACCCAGTTTCACCTGGGATGTATGCATGAAAAAGAGATGCAATACTATCATATAAGAATAAAGTGTCACTGCCAACATTTGGGTTTGAACATGGATCACCAGAGACCAACATTTAGATTGCGTGACAAGTAAAGAAAAAAATATATATATGGAAATTAGTGGTGTCTGACTGAATATAATATAAATATAATATAAATTTAACCCTTTTCCCTAAGTATTGTATAGTGTCTTACTCTAAATATTTGCTGTTTTAATTTATTTATTTATTTTTTTTTTAAATAATTAGGTTAGAATAAAATTTGTATTTTATCTGAATACTATCGGATGAAAATTGAAATGTAGTAGAGTGGGGGCCCCCATGTCATAGAAGAGGGATCGGGCTGTATCATAGATTCAGGGAAGGGGCTACGAGACTCTTGCACTGGTCCTGATTATTATTATTATTATTATTATTATTATTGTTAGTAGTTCTTAAAGAATTTTTTTTTTATCAGGCTTCAGATAAGGCTAACTTTTGGGCTGTCTCTATAGATAATCTCCTGTGTCTGACAGGATTTAGCATGCTAGCATTCTTTACAACCTCCAGGGCTGTAATGTCCATGGATACATATTTGACTTAATCCAATCATTCTTAAAAAATCAGGTAATGAAAGTCATGTTGAATGGCTACATATCAAGATCCTTTCACATTAATGTAGGTGTCCTGCAGGGCTTTATCCTTGAACCTATGTCGTTTCTTATCTTCATCAATGATCTTCTCAATGTGATCAGACCCCAACTTGGTATATATGCTGATGACACAGGTATTTACTATTTAGTAGTAAGTCCAACAGGTCCAACAAAGTAAAACTGGCAACCGCTCTTGAAAAGGACTTCCAATCAGTAGTTAACTGGAGCAAAGAATGAATCGTAAATTTTAACGCCTCTAAAACAAAACTGCTTTCATTTAATCACCAGAAAGAACTTTTTCTGCCTACCATCAGCTCGTGCTAACACATTTCCTTCTGTGAAGGAACATCTTCAAACTAATAATGGTTTTATTAATGACTCAGTTTGATCCATTGGGCTTTAATTGCTCGGTCACGAAAAGCTTCACAATCAAGCAAGGTTCTATTTGCCTTTAATGACCTCAAAGAAAATCTCAATAAATGAGTGTGATTTAAAAACAAATAGAATCTTGCTTGATTGTGAAGCTCTTTGTGGCCAAGTGGTTAAAGCATGCTGGATCAAATGTTGGTTTCTCCTGCAAAGGAGGATGTGCTCGAATCCTGCTAGAGGTCATATTTCCTTTAGTTTTATTGAGTATGCCGGTCAGTAGATAAAATAAATACAGTTTAAAATAATTTTAAAAAAACATAATGTGTACTCAAATACTTATATCTAATAAGAATAATGTTTGAAGTAACACATATATATATATATATATATGTGAATCATAGTGGGCAAGAGAATACCAAACTGGAAAAACACATGTAGTTCTACAGAAAGATACTGAGAATTGACGAATCATGTGAGCAACGAGGAAGTTTTAAGGAAAATAGGAATGAAAAAACACTTCTGTTTAAGATCAGAAAGAGAAAGTTCTGGGAAACATGAGGATAGAGGGCTTGGAGAATCTGATACTCACAGGACATACTGATGAGGAAGAGGGAAACAGTGAATAACCCACCTAATGACTTGTGTAAATGGATAGCAGAACAAAAATTGGAGGGGATAATAAGGAGACAAAAATTAGTGCCATGAAGGATAGGAAACTGTGGAGAGCCATGATCTCCCACATTCTAAAGGGGCCCAGCCATAAAAGAGAAAGAACACATACAAATGGAGATTTATTCCAATATAAAAGATTTGTACAAGATGGCCTGAATTCTCATCCGTCTTGTTCAGTACCAGTTGGGCTTCTTTCCAAATATGTTTAAATATCGTCAGATTATTTTGTTAGAATGATTGTAAACTGTCATTTCCAATAAATAATGACTTCTGCCAAGGTGTAAACCAGGTAATGAAGAGGCACGTCTGTTTTTGTTATACGAGTTCATATTTTGAATTTATTATGCCTATTCCTTAGTTAATAATCTTTTTTCCAACAGATAACTTCTTTTATGCACTGCGGCTCACAGGATATCTGCTATTATGGCTCTCCACTACTTCCTATACTTCATAGATCTCTGCTTATGGCTATATCACATTGAAACACCAGTCCCCATATGATCACTGAAGTTAAGGAACGTCAAACCTGGTCAGTACCTAGATGGGTGACCACTTTGGAATGCTGTAAACGTGGATGTGCGAGTGGTGTAACGGATAATTGGAATTGTTAATTGGTGAGCTGAGTTTTGATTGCAGTTGGGTTCACTTACACGTAAATACCCTTGTGAAAGATATAAATCCACCACTTCTTTCTCAGCTATGGGTTAATTAGTAACACTTCTATCACTAAATCATTAATATCTCAAAAAAAAAAAAAAATTCTTACAATCTAAAAATATTTTCTGGCTTTAAATAACCTAAAAGAATAAGGACACAAACATTGTTTAGAGTGATGCAGATTAATTTGGTATTTACAGCTTATCAACCATTTGCAGGTTATTTAAAGCAAGACAATATTTTTAGATTTTAAGAATTTTTTTTTTTTAGATAATGGTTTAGTGATACAAGTCTTACTAATTAACCCTTAGCGGGGGGGAGAAGAGGCAGATTCATACCTAATCAGAATTTGATAAACAAGAAATTATGTGAATATAAAGTGGGGGATCATTTCTATATAACAATCGATATATAAATTGATCCTTCACTTTATGGCCACAGTAGTTTCTATGCATTTATATTCTAGAGAATGTAAATAAATTTAAAAACAATTCCATGACATTATCCATTATACCACACGCACATTAAATTTCAGTGACAGTCAGTTTCATTTTTGAATGAAATCTTTAAGTCTAAAAGAGACTATTGCCACTCGACGTTGGCCTCAGTGGGTACTATATATATATATATATATATATATATATATATATATATAATTTATTTAAATATTATAACATAAATATGTTATAAAATCACTACAAAAATAGCCATTTCGTTTCGACACATCCAGTGTCTTATCAAGTGATGATGTTGAATCCATTTATTCTACATTCAACATCATCACTTGATAAGACATTGGATGTGTCGAAACGAAATGGCTATTTTTGTAGTGATTTTATAACATATTTATGTTATAATATTTAAATAAATGATTATATCTGCTCTACTCTATCAATAACCAACAATTATTATTCTTTAAAGAGTGCTCAACACTCTTTAAAGAATAATAATTGTTGGTTATTGGAATTTACTCCGTATATACCAATCCCACACTTGGGTGTGTGTATATATATATATATGTATGTATATGTATTGTATATATTTAGGTAGTATATTTTCATTCAAACAGGTTTGGTTAAATAATTTAGACATGATATATGTTGATTAGTTTTCATTGTGATCCTTTCAAGATTAATTTCAGATTAATTTTTTGGTAGATTTAGAAAAAAGAGTAAGAAAAAAAACAAAATTTTCTTTTGAATAGGTTTTATTTTCCCAAGTACTTTCAATCTCATCTAAGACCATCTTCATGGGGTTAAGTAGTCTGTGAGTATTTATATCTGTTTCTGTGAATTTAAAACATTTCAACTGTTTTTTTTACTGCTTATGCAGCATTCTAAAGGTCAAAGTTCACGGATTCTTTTGGGTTTTTTTCCAGTACAAGTGAAGTAACTTTCTTGCTTTTGCTCATACATATATAATTTTTTTTTTCATAAGTATTTAATTACTTTGTTGCTATATCCATAGTTGACTTTATTTATTTTAGTTTTTGCTTGTTATTGTTTTTATGCAATATACACACACATATATACTATAGACCAAAAGTTTGGGGTCACCATCTGGATTTATTAATTAGTAAGTTTTATACGAGGTCATTCAATAAATAAGGTGATTTTTTTGGTATATGGACTTCTAATACAGACAGAAGCTTACTCTTTTTTTTTTTTTTGTTTTACTTCTTTTTCACATGGATTTAATTTCTTTTGCAGATTAAAAAAAAACTTTGAGAGTTTTGGCGATTAACAAAGATGGCCGACCAAGAAGCATGCTCCAGGATTGAACAGCGATCAGTTATCAAGTTTTTGGTTGCTGAAGGGTGCAAACCAGTTGAAATTCATAGGAGAATGTCAACTGTGTATGGTGCCACATGTTTCAGCCAAAAAATGTTTACAGGTAGGCTAAATTGTTTAAAGAAAGACGGAGCAGTGTCGAGGATGAAGACAGGCCTGGGAGGCCTACAGAAGTGAGGTCTCCTGAGGTGATCAAATCAGTCAATGACCTTATTTAGTC
>OZ038508.1:60123510-60218510 GCA_964036315.1 Acanthosepion esculentum | reverse complement strand
ATAGAACACAGTCTGTCCTGCTATTTACCCATAGCTGGAGGGAGAAGAGGAGGATTAATACCTTTTCCCAAGGGTATTAGTACATAAGGGAATGACTTGAATTCAAACTCGGCTCTGATTCCTCAATCTGAGCTGCTATCCACTACTCCACTGTACCTCCATATATATATATATATATATATATATATATATATGAAGAAATATAGTCTTAAAGTGTGCTATATTTATGGGATAAAGTGCTCAATATCAGAGATAGAGCGTGTGTAAATATAAAAGTGAACAGAGAAGTCAACACTTAGAGGCGACAGTCTGTTTCATGCCTGACGATTGCATCTAGCATGAAACAGACTGTCACTTCTAAGTGTTGACTTCTATGTTCACTTTTTTATATATATATATATATATACACATACACACATACATACATACATACATACATACATACATACATACATATATATAATTTTTAAATGGATTTTTAAAATCTGCCATTATTTCTTATTAAATAGTATTTTTGGTGGTTACACACGTTTCAGTTGACTTCCCTGCTTTTTTTTTTTTTAAATAGTGAAATTAATGTCAACCAGCCTAGAATAAAAAACCCTACTGAAGAAATATATGCCCCTTAACTGGAATTGAAGATGTATTCCATTTTCCCATCAGGGAAAACTCTCCTATAGCAATTTGGTATGTCAATTTAAACATGTACACACACTAGAAATAACATTTATCCTTATATCCACATGCAAACACATGTTGCATATATGCACCTTTACATACATATCCACACGTATGCTCGGAAACATGCATAAGCATCGGAAGCAATTTACTAAAAAGAAATGTGCAGAAAGTGTATAGAAACTCTCTCGCTTGTTGGCTATTATGGCACATGGGAGCTTCCTTACTTTGTTCAGTTCGGCAGTAGCAGCAACGAAAGTAATCGGCAGAGAATGACTGAAAGTACCAGAGGTTATAAAAATGCTGACCGAGCCTATTCAACCAGCTTTTTTTTTTTCATTGTTTTTAAATTGGTGTCACCCCGAGCAAGGCAGAATAGCCACTAACATGCAAGGGGTTACAGGGTGTGGAGGAATTAGGAATGGA
The DNA here is from genome assembly GCA_964036315.1 of Acanthosepion esculentum. Lineage (NCBI taxonomy): Eukaryota > Metazoa > Mollusca > Cephalopoda > Sepiida > Sepiidae > Acanthosepion > Acanthosepion esculentum. Next base: position 60,217,406 of record OZ038508.1, on the reverse strand, counting down.
AACATTAATAATGAGGAGGAGGAGGAAAGAGCAATCAAATGGACAATAAATAGCGATTGTCATTGCTTTTAGATTTTTGTAGATTAAAGTTGGCTGGAAAGCATGGAGCCAGGAAGGAGTTCCACAAGCGAGAAGTGTGAGGTAAGAAACTATTAGCTTAGAATTTATGGCTACATCTAGCCGGCTCAACTGTAAATTGATTAGATCTCAATGCCAGTCTAGTACTGCACCTAAATTCATGAAGCCTAGGTACATAGCAAGTCACTACTTATCTGAATAATTACCATGAAAGTACTTATAAAAAAGGAACAGAGAGGCAACCTTACAGCAGTGGGCTAGTGACTGGAGCTGAGCTGCCAGATCAGGACCAGTAATATTTCTGATTCTTATCAAGGAGCTCCAGGTAAATAGCAGGGATACCGGACCATATATGGGAGTAATATTCTAAGCATGGATGAATGGTAGACTTATAGATATGCAAGATAGATTGAGAAGAGAGGAATTGCCTCGCCTGACACAGTGAACTGATTTTCTTAGCAGCTGACCTAGCAGTGGCTGTCTTTATTTTCTTGGCTTTAAGAAGAGCAGAAAATATCTCAAGCAGATGAAGTCTTAACTCCATCACACATCATGCATGAGTGGTTTCTCATGTTATCCCTCCTCTTTCTCTGCTTCAGGGCTGGGCTGTCAGTAAAGTATTTACATGAAAGTATTTATAAGCAAGACACAGAGAGGCAACCTTATGATGATGGGTAAGTGACTGAAGCCGAGCTGCCAGATCAGGACTAATAATATTGCTGATTCTTCTTGGGATCTTATCAAGGAGCTCGAGGTAAATAGCAAGGGCACCAGACCATATACGGCTGCAATATTTTAAGCATGGATGAATGGTAGATTTACAGGTATGTAAGAGAGATTCAGGAGAGAAGAATTGTCTCACCTGACACAATGAACTGACTTTCTTAGCAGCTGACTGATGTAGACGTCTCTTCTACGCCAATAGCTTTATGTCTCGCACATCTCGCCTGTGGAACTCCCATCCTTATTCCTGTTTCCCTGACAAATACAATCTCCAACTATTTAAGTGTAACGTCAATCGACATCTCCAGTTGCCTTGATCTATCCACTTCCCTTCTCCACTTCCTTTCATCTTTCATTCCTATCTGCTCTCGCTCCTAATCTTCTGTAACCCCCTTGCCTTGATCGATCCACTATCTTTCTCCACATCCTCTCCTTTACCACTCCTATCTGCTCTTCCTCCAAACCTTCTGTAACCCCTTGCGTGCTAATGGCCTCCAACCTTGCTTGGGTGGATAAGCTTAAAAAAAAAAAAAAAGCTGAGGATGTTAACCCAAGCAGGCACAATGAGTCACTTTTCTGGAGGATAGCATCAGCCATGCTGATGGAAGGCAGAGAGGGGTCTCTCAGAAGATTAATAGAGAGAAGTTTACTTTCAGAGGTGTTAAAATTGACAAGCCATCTTTTGCACCAGTTAATGACAGTCTTGGAGTTGTTTTGTACATCAGCTGCCATTCACTTTTCCTTTTCAGAGGCTGCTACCTTCAAGGCTCAGCTCAAAGGACTACTCACAACCCTTGCTGCAGAAGACGTGTGGCATATCCTGGCAGCTTTACCAGAGATTTCTCATTCCTCGTGAGGACAAGTGGAGAAATCTCCCTTCGAGACACTTACCCAAAAGAAAAAACTACACACGACCCATACCTGTCCTAGCAACTTGACAGACAGATTTTTCATTCCTGTCATCTCTGAGTGTTGACTTCAATTTTCACTTTTATATTTACATCTGCTCTATCTCTGATACTGAACACTTTATCTCATAAATATAGCATGTCTTAAAAATTATATATATATATATATATATATATGAAGAAATATAGTCTTAAAGTGTGCTATATTTATGGGATAAAGTGCTCAATATCAGAGATAGAGCGTGTGTAAATATAAAAGTGAAAATTGAAGTCAACACTCAGAGATGACAGGAACGAAAAATCTGTCTGTCAAATTGCTAGGACAGGTATGGGTCGTGTGTAGTTTTTTCTTTTGGGTAAGTGTCTCGAAGGGAGATTTCTCCACTTGTCCTCACGAGGAATGAGAAATCTCTGGTAAAGCTGTCAGCACTTAGAGGCTAAGTGCTGACTCCCATGTCCACTTTTATATATATATATATATATAATTAATAAACAATAAAATCCAAAATCACCTCATCTGTCACATCAACCCTGCCGTGGATGAGACAGATGACTGATGTTTTCATCTGCTGAAACAAGCTATTCCCCATATGAGGTGATTTTAGATTTTATTGTTTATTAAGTACTTGCTCTGTAATAATAAATACATTGACAATCTCTATTGATAATGGCTAAAAGAACTTGAACAATTTTAACACACACTTTATGTACAGAAGACACACTTGCACAAGCACAAGAAAATTTAAATAAAAAGCATAATCGCAGTACCTTTAATGAAACATCTATAAAAGAGGGATTGCTGCCTGTGGGCATATATACATATATGTAGAGAGAGGGAGGAAATTGCCAAAAAGAAAAATGTATACACACTTCAGGAAAAGAAAGACTTGTCTTTCGTAGTTTTGTTAAATTGCAATAACACTATCATGCATGAACTTTATGGAAATGATGAATTTTTCTTTCAACAAGATGGCACACTGCCATACTATCAGCATGAAGAGGTGCAGCTGAGTCTCCACCCCACCCATTTTCTCCTGATTTAACACCTGCAGACTTTTACCTATGGGGAGAACCCTAACGGATGCTGTGTGTTGCAACAACTACATTGGCAACCCTTAGACAAAAATTGAAAATGCATGTGCAGCAATCCCACTTTGGCCAACAATGCGCAAGCGGTAGTTCACCGTACTAATAAATATCTGGACACTAAAGGCCACTATATATATATATATATATATATATATATATATATATGTGTGAACATAGAAGTCAACACTTAGAGGTGACAGTCTGTTTCATACTAGATACAGACTGTTGCCTCTAAGTGTTGACTTTTATATTTACACACACTATCTCTGATATTGAGCACTTTATCCCATAAATATAGCACATTTTAAGACTATATTTCTTCATATATATATATATATATATGAATATAAAAGTGAACATAGAAGTCAACACTTAGAGGTGACAGTCTGTTTCATACTAGATACACACTGTTGCCTCTAAGTGTTAACTTTTATGTTCACTTTTATATTTACACATGGTCTATCTCTGATATTGAGCACTTTATCCCATAAATATAGCACATTTTAAGACTATATTTCTTCATATATATATATATATATATATAAAAGTGAACATAGAAGTCAACACTTAGAGGTAACAATCTGTTTCATACTAGATACAGACTTACCTCTAAGTGTTGACTTTTATGTTTACTTTTATATTTACACACACACTCTATCTCTGATATTGAGCACTTTATCCCATAAATATGGCACATTTTAAGACTATATATATATATATATATATATATATATATATATATATATACACACAAAGGATTTCTTTCATTTATTAATCTAACAGACTTATGACTTTACCACTATTTTAGTGGATTCCCATATTTGAGTAGATGGTAAGCTTATTTGTTAAACAGTATATTTATTTATTTTCATCTACATGTCTGAATATTTGAGATTTATATTTGTGTGTGTGTGTATGCATGCATGTGAAAACACAAAGGTGTTATTTGTATCTTCATGTATGTATTCACAGACTTGTGTGTGGCCATATACGGACATGTAGATATATACATAGACATACATATATAAATGCATCTGTGCATGTGCGTGAGGATATCTACGTTAATGCATTCACACACACACACACGAGCCATCATCAAAGTGGTTATACGGACATTACAGCAGAGACGTTCACTGTCAAAGATGATATACTGTTTTGCTTACATAGAAGTTTGCTATGCACTGATAACAGTTGCGGAATAGCAGATGCAGGTCGTAAATTTCTAATGCAGTTCTGTGACATCATACATGACCATGTGAGAGAAAGAAATGTCATCAACAGAACCATGTGTTTAAATGCACTGTAATAGTGATTTTCTAAGCGTAACTTAGATATGGCACAAGGCCAAAAGTATGGGGCACCCAGTGATTACCGAACTCACTATTCAGTTGTAACTGTTCTAGCAAGACAAGCTTGCTAACCATTACACCATCTCTAAGTGCCCAAATGCATTGTAATATGTTGTGAATGGTTTGAAATGTAATGTTTTAATGTAGATGGCCTCCAATATCTTATATCGTACATATATATTTATGTATGTAAAATTTCAGATAGAGTATATCTGTAAAAGGACAATATGAATAAAGACAAAAGGAAAATTTAGTAATAGAAAATATACCTCCTCCGACAGGAATCGAAACTGTATCCTATATGGAACCATCATATAGCCTGACGGGCTTTTACCGATTTTGCCACAGAGGAGTGTTTCGGTTAGCAAGGTCGATTTTATTATTTTTAAACTAAAATTTTCCATGATTTTTCATGTACATTCAGTTGTTTACATTTGGATACACATTGAGCAGATATGGAATCGGTAAAAGCACATCAGACTATAAGACGGTTCCGTATAGGATACTGGTTCGATTCCTGTCAGAGGATGCATATTTTCTATGACAATTTCTCGGACATTCAGGCCGGTGAATGTTGTTAATACTGTTTATTATAAAACAGAGCATTTACTTAATATTTGTATCTATAAAAAAGAATGTATAAACATAAAAATGTCTTAAAATATCTATGTATGTATATATAACACAAACGAAAAAAAAATGACCCCCAAGTGGAACTCCCTAATTCTTACTAGCTTCCCTTATAATCTTCAAAAATTTAAATGTAATGTCAAGTGACATCTTCTAATGCCTGGATCCCCATTCTACATTTTATCCTTTCCCCAATCCCCACTATACCCAGTTTTTTCTCTTACTTTCACTCTCTGTTACCACTTGCATACTAGCGGCACTCACACCTTGCTTGGGGTGAAATGCTTAAAAAAAAAAAAAGAAAAAAAAAGCAAGTGAAGAGATGGTCTTCTGCAAAAAACTGACAATCATCATGTGCTTATTGTAGATATCCACACACACACACGTATATACATGCATTTATGTATATATCTAAGTCTATATATGTACACACATAAATATGCATATTTACACCCTCATGTCTGTATACACACCATGTATATACATAGAGTTATTTAAAGACATTTTTATGTTTAACATTGTTTTTTATAGATACAAGTATTTAAGTAAATGCTCTGTTTATAATAAACAGTATTAAATAACATTTACCGACCTGAAAGTCTGAGAAATTTTCATAGAAAATATTCATCCTTCGACAGGATTCGAACATGCATCCTATACGGAACTGTCATATAGCCTGATGTGCCTTAACCGATTCGGCCACTGAGGATCGTTCGGTTGGCATGGTCGAATTTACTGCTTATAAACTTCAATCTTCTATGAATCTCTCACGTACATTCATAACTTCTCGTGGCGTATCAAATGTAAACAAATGACGTCACACATTATGAAATGGACAAAGTCCGACAATTATTTAAAGACATTTTTATGTTTAACATTCTTTTTATCGATACAAGTATTTAAGTAAATGCTCTGTTTATAATAAACAGTATTAAATAACATTTACCGGCCTGAATGTCCGAGAAATTTTCATAGAAAATATTTGTCCTCCGACAAACCGAACCGTCATTTAGCCTGACGTGCCTTAACAGATTCAGCCACTGAGGATTGTTCGGTTGGCAAGGTCGGATTTACTGCTTATAGTATAGGATACAAGTTCGAATCCTGTCGGAGGACGAATATTTTCTATGAAAATATCTCGGACATTCAGGCCGGTAAATGTTATTTAATACTGTTTATTATAAACAGAGCATTTACTTAAATACTTGTATCTATAAAAAGAATGTTAAACATAAAAATGTCTTTAAATAATTGTCGGGCTTTGTCCGTTTCACATACAGTTATGTAAATATCCAAGTGTACACACATACATACATCAACAAGATGTAAGTTTGGGTAATGGCAAACAGAACTGGGGATTTAATTTGAAAATTTGGCTAAGGTGGCTCATGTTCAGTTTGCATGAATTCTCTTGTTTACCGCCTGTCGTGATAGTTGATTGATAAAAGAATGGATAAGTGAGAACATTGGCAAACGGTTGCCTGATAAAGATATTACTCGGTTATGAAATAACAGCTAAAAGCTGTCATACACATTGTTAACTTGAAATGGAGCCATTTTCAAATTCAATCACACACATCTTTTGCTATAAAAAGGGAACATTTCCAAAAAGTTGCCCTGTGCATATATATATATATATATATATATATATATATATATATATATGGTGTGTGTGTGTGAGAGAGAGAGAGATGGACTCTCCCATTGATTTTGATGTATGAGGATCTGACAACCTCATTCAATTTTTATTTTTGTTTTGTGTGTAACTCTTCAGTCCTGCATACAAGTCCACATATTGTGCAACAGGGAGAATCTTGAGACAAAGCCACAGGAATATTACCTGATGTTTTTCACCGTTGTCTTTTGTCTCTCTGCTGGTCAATACAACTGATTTCAAAATTTCTGATATCACTCTGGCACAAAATATCTCCAGATATTTCTATCCAGGGCAACTTGGTCAAAATCAGTATGAGGCATATTGACAGCTAAGAGGTTAACTTTAACTTGTCTTTATACCGAGTCACGATATGTCTTGCATCTGAATGGAGTTGGAGAATTCTTTCCATTTTATACAGAAAAAAGGCGGCTCAGGTTGCTATCTGTTTAAAATGGAATCTGATTGGTTGATTATGATCATGTGATCAGGCATAGTAATTTTTGTGCCAAAAATTGATGATCATAAAATTTTGTTGTCAAAAGTTGGGAGTGCCATGACAAGGTGTTAAGTAGTTCAAGTGCCAGGTGGCTGCTGGAAGACACTATATCAGGCAACAGGACTCTGCACCATGCCACACAAGCAGGATAACCCGGTCATAGCTGTCAGACAATTTCTGTGACCACATCACCCCTTACATCTGGCCACCTAACCACCCAGACTGCACCCACTCCCAATTATTATATGTGGGGTGCAGTTGAGCAAGAGACCATCCAGAAGATGTGCAGGAGATTCCGAAGTCATCTGGAGGCTGTGGTTGAAGCCAATGACAATTTTATTGAATAAATCTACTCTTTAGTAACTCAAGATATTTTTGTGCAATTTTGGCAAATTGTTATATACCATACCTATGAACACTAATGGGTATGTCCCAATCCTCATAAATACGTTGGACACTATCAAGCGGGGGTAATAGGCTGTCTAAGTAGTCCACCACTAGCAGTGGTTTACCTACTTCATGCCGCTGGTGAGTATTGTATTTTGTTGATGCTATAAAGATTACCATTTCATTTCCAACCTCTATTTTGGTTATTACTCATTTAGTAACCCTTTTTTAGATTACAACATAAATATTTTTGTTAAAATGAGATGTCAGTGTTATTTTCATTTTTACCCAATTTAGACGACAATTTATCTATGCCACTCAGTATATAGCTTTAAAAATTCATGTATAAATACATCTAGATAAATAAGCCTCTGTACAAAATGGCTTCCAGCCAATTCATATAAAATGGTTTCAAAGCAGAATGTATACAGAAGATTCAGACAGCTTAGAAATATATAAAAAAGATTATTTCGTATTAAATAATCAGCCCCTACCCAACATTTATTGACAGATTGGTTTGAGGAAAATACTTATGATTAATTTCTTTCTTCTTCAAATGGTTCATTCAACAAAAATGCCTAATTTTCCTATCATATTATAATGTTTATTCCACTGACAAATGTCTTCAGTTTCATACCCTCTTTAATAAAGCACTTTACATTTTTCTGTTTTCCCCATTCTTCAGTTCTTTTGTATATGAAATTATATGCTGGAAATCTGAAGTTGAAGATTTTGTTTGGTTGGTTGTTTTGTTTTAGGGCATATCAACCTCAATGGGTCATTTAATGCCAACAAAATTTTGAAATAGATTCATAGCGATAGTTTGGTAAAAAAGGTGTCATACATTATGAAATGAACAAAGTCCGACAATTATTTTAAGACATTTTTATGTTTATACATTCTTTTTTTTTTATAGATATAAATATTTAAGTAAATATTTTCTATGACAATTTCTTGAACATTCAGGTTGATAAATGTTGTTAATACTGTTTATTATAAAACAGAGCATTTACTTAAATATTTGTATTTATAAAAAAAGAATGTATAAACATAAAAATGTCTTAAAATAATTGTGAGACTTTGTCCATTTCATAATGTGTGACATCATTTGTTTACATTTGGATACACATCGAGCAGATATGAATGTACGAGAGAAAATCATTGAGAATTGTAGTTTAAAAACAGTAAAATTGACCTTGCTAACCAAAATGCTCCTCTGTGGTGAAATCAGTACAAGCAGTAGCTAAATGGTATAGCACATCAGGCTATATGATGGTTCTGTATAGGATACAGGTTTGATTCCTGTCGGAGGATGGATATTTTCTGTGACAATTCCTCAGACAGTATTAACAACAATTTTCTTGGACAGTAATAACAACATTTACCAGCCTGAAGGCCGGTAAATGTTGTTAATACCGTTTATTATAAACAGAGCATTTACTTAACTATTTGTATCTATAAAAAAAAAGAATGTATAAACATAAAAATGTCTTAAAATAAAAAAAGGTGTGTATGTATACATATATACTTGAACCATTTTTCAATTACTCATATATTTGAGTACAATCCAACTTCTTTTAGGAAATTTACAATCTTGGATGGTTTTATTTTTGTAAAAAGTTTTTTAAATTACTCACTTGGTAATATTTTGTTCGCACTAGATCAAAATCTAAACACTCTAACAGTATATGTTTCACTGCAAATTTCTCTTGGCATGTAGTGCATATTGGGTTTGGTTTGGATTGTTTTACAGCATATCAACCTCAATGGGTTATTTAATGCCAACAACTTTTTTTTTCTGGTAATATTTTGTTTTGTCAAAAATCTATTTCTGGTAATATTTTCTTCCTCAAAAATGTATAGCTGGTAATATTTTTTTTCAAAAATGTATTGCTGGTAATAGTTTTTTTTCTTCAAAAGTTTATTTCCGGTAATAATTTTTTACAAAGTATTTCTGGTATTAAAACCTATTTTTACACTTTCATAATGCTTTTTACCTCAGTTTCAGGGTTAACTATTTGCCCATAGCTGGGACCCTAACAGGTGCTACCACCCCGGGCTAGGCTGGACCTGGGAACACCAGCAATTAAAAGGTGGTTCCATGCTCCTCAAAAACCCCTGATCAGAAGCCTTGCTGCTGGATGTAGTTTATCGTCATACCCAGGATGGCTGAAGTTGAAGAACTGAAGAACAAGAAAGAATGAAAAATATGCTCTCTGCTGAGTACAAAACCTCTTAGCATCAGTTTAAACTGACACTTTTTTTCCACATATTGTAAGCATATCGTAGGTGGCAGGAAAGCAAGAGAACAGTTCCCCAGATGAGAAGTGTGAGAAAAGAAGCTATTAGAATAGAACTTACGGTTACATCTAGCTACTTAAACAGTAAAAAGACGTGCCATTGTTGCCAATCTAATAACACGCTTAAATTAATGCAGTCAAGGTAAACAAGGAGGAAAGCAATATTTATATTGAGTAATACAAAAATATGGTACAAGGATAAAAAGAGGGAAAAGCGGAAGGCTGGTCTTGAATCTGTGTTATCTTAATCTTACCGACTCAAACACACCACAGTATTCTTTACCCCAAAACCACCTACGATTCTTAGCCACAAAATACCTCAAAGTCTATGTAGTCCTAACTATTTCCCCATATGTACTATTTGTCTGTGGCGGGGGGAATAAAAATAACAACATTTAGAAATTAAACCCTAATAGAACAGTTACCATGAAAGTATTTATAGAAAAGACAGAGGGAAGCCACATCATGGAGGCGGGAAAGTGATAGGTTGAGATGCTACGTTAGGAATGGTTATATTACATTCGATTTTGTTGAGAATCTCGTGATATTTCGCAGCAACACAAGACCAGATATGGCAGCAATATTCAATGCACGAATGGTAGATCTATAAATTTTCAAAATGGATTCTGATGTGAAAAATTGTTTAGCATGAAACAAAGAACCAACTTTCCTAGCAGCAGATCTAGCAAATGATTCAGTATTATCACTCCACTTCATGTCATCTCATTATATTTTACCTAAAATTAATGACACAAGAAGATATTTTTAAGCCAACTGCTGATGTACTGATGATAATTGCTCTATATAAAAATAGTGAAGCTTGGGCTTTGGATATCTTGAAAGCCTTTGACATGGTTTTACATATAAAACTTCTTCACAGGTTGAAAACTTATGGTGTCTCCACCCAAATTCTCAAACTGATCTAGTCTTTCTTATCAAATTGTGAAATAAATGTTACCCTGAATGGCCACTCTTCTAGATCCTTTTGTACTAATAAAGGTGTCCCTCAGGGTTCCATCTTTGGCCCTATTTTGTTTTTTTAATTTTCATTCACAACCATTCTGATTATGGATTTCGTTAATCGGACTGACTTCCTCATCTTGGTTGCTTTCCTCACAACGTTTCGGCCGTCTGATCCTCCGGCCTTCTTCAGGTGCATCTCGAACTCGGGAACCGTCGGTCTGGAATTTCGAACCCAACCCTTTATTGTTAAGGGGGTACCATGTTCTCGTTCCATTAAGGCCATCGCTGCTGCTACTACTGCTTGACGCCATCGTTGCTGCTGCTGTTGCTTCTATTATCGTTGTCACCGCTCTTGTTTGTTGCTGCCACTGCCTTTGCTCGGGATTGAACTCAGAACATCGGGAGAACTTGCAATCACTGTTCCAACGTCCTAGTCGCCTGAGGAAAGCAACCAAGATGAGGAAGTCAGTCCGATTAACGAAATCCATAGTGAAAACCCCTCATCCCAAAAATATAGACAATAACCATTCTGATGTTATCAGCTCTCAACATGGTATCCATACTGATGGCACAACCATTTACTCCTGTCTCAATAGTAAATCTCATCAGTCTGATGAGGTGAAATTGGCGGCCGATGTCAAAAACAACCTTCAGTCTATTGCTAACTGGGGCAAAGGATGGATTTTTAATTTTAATGCTTCCAAAACTAAACTGCTCCCTATTAAACATCTGAGAGACCCCTTTCTGCCTCCCATCAGTATGGCTGATGCTAACCTCCAGGAGAGTGTCTCATTGCACCTTCTCAGGCTAATGTTCTTGGTAAACATGAAGTGGAAACACTATATTGAATCCATTGCTGCATCATCTAAGAAAGTTGGTTCACTGTGTTGTGCCAGACAATTTTTCTTTCCAGAAACTATCCTACCATTCTGTTGTGGTCTGTTAGGGGCCAGAAAGAAAGACATGGAAAGAAAAAGGTAGGTTGAACAAGTGTATTGAAATAACAGATATATACAAAGTCAGAATGTTATTAGACAGCAGATAGAAGTGTCCATTCAAACTGTCAGTTTACACTACGTCTCGACTGTCTCCTCCGGAAGTCTGGCAGGTTGGTATTTATGAAGGTGAAAGAGTTCATTCCCATGTAGGTAGGTCACCATAGAGGTGAACTCGATTAAAAAATGATAAATAAATAAAATAACATAGCTTCCCTCTGCCTTTTCTATAAATACTTTCTTTAAGCACACTACTAGATTGATGGTATTGTCTCTTCATTTTACAGTTGAATTGGTTAGATGCAACCGTAAGTTCTATGCTAACAGTTTCTTCTCTCACATGTTTTTGCTTTCAAGTTAACTTTGATCGTCAAAAATTTAAATGCAATGACAATCATTATCTACTATATTCTTTATTCCTGTTCTTTTTTTTTTTTAAGCTTATCACCCCAAGCAAGGCTGGAGGCCACTAGCACGCAAGGGGTTACAGAAGGTTTGGAGGAAGAGCAGATAGGAGTCATAAAGGAGAGGATGTGAAGAAAGATAGTGGATTGATCAAGGCAAGGGGGTTATAGAAGATTTGGAGCGAGAGCAGATAGGAATGAAAGGTGAAAGGATGTGGAGAAGGGAAGCGGATAGATCAAGGCAACTGGAGATGTCGATTGACGTTACACTTAAATAATTGGAGATTGTATTTGTCAGGGAAACAGGAATAAGGAAGGGAGTTCCACAGGCGAGATGTGCGAGACATGAAGCTATTGGAGTAGAAGAGATGTCTAAATCTAACAGTTTCAGTGGTGAAGGGGTGGGAACGGGATGCCAGCCTCGTAGGACGTTTAAATTCATGAGGCCTAGGAACCAGCGAAAGCAGCTCATCGGAGCAATTACCGTGAAAGTATTTGTAAAAAAGATTGTCTTCTCTCCTTAATAGTATCTTTTTCTTATATTATCTAACAATCAGTAACCTCTTGTGTCTTAGTTGCTTTATTGCCTTGCTTGGTATGAAATGATTAAATAAAAACAAAAAAAAACACAAAGGCTGCCAACCAGTAGCCAAAAAACTTGATTATTCAAATTTATTTCAATGCAGCCATTTTTTTCATGTCTATTAAAAAAACACACAGAATTTTTTAAATCTAAAATGTATGAAGATGGTGCATTAGCTGGAGGAAAATTAATTAAAAAAAAACACTTAACGCATATAGCCAATGAATCAATATCTTAATGTTTGATTTGGAATAAAATGGAGCCTAGGACCAGTAGATGTTGGACAATTTCCTCATAGGAGATAAGAAAATAACATTTTTTATTTATTTAATCATTTACAGCCTGTTTCATGCTCAGCAATCTTTCAAAATTGGTCTTTGTTCATTATTCAGAAAGGAACTCATCAGACTAAGCCAGTATTTGCACTCGTCTGGCCAATTTCACTTTTTGCATCAATAGCTGTTACAAAAATACTGCATGTCTCAAGGGAAAAAAAATTGGATGTTCAGATTGCAAAGATCTATTATATCAATGAATCTTCTAGCTATGATGTAACGTATATTCTTATAATTATTCTGATTTATTATTAGTTATTATTGTTAATCTCTTCTTGTGCCTAATAAGATCTACGGTATGAACGAATCTTCTATCCGTCACATAATGTTTATTACACTATATTGTTATAATTGTTCTATTTTATTATTAGTTATTATTGTTAATCTCTTAGTGCCTAATAAGATCTACAGTAAGAATGAATCTCAAGGACACATGGCACAGTGGATAAAGGTGTTAGTTAGATCCAGTGACAGGACCCAAAGAGTGTGAGTTCAATACCTGGTTAAAGCGTTGGAGAACTTGGAGAGGGGAATTAACAGGAGATAACTGATAACTGACATCCATTAGACATGGCATGTGGAACTAGAACAGTCTTTTTTTTTCTTTTTTTTTTTTTTAAGCTTTTCAACCCAAGCAAGGCTGGAAACCACTAGCACGCAAGGGGTTACAGAATGTTTGGAGGAAGAGCAGATAGGAGTGCTAAAGGAGAGGATGTGGAGAAAGATAGTGGATTGATCAAGGCACGGGGGTTACAGAAGATTTGGAGCAAGAGCAGATAGGAATGAAAGGGGAAAGGATGTGGAGAAGGGAAGTGGATAGATCAAGGCAACTGGAGATGTCGATTGAGTCTACCCCAGTAAACGAAATAAAGGGTTCAGTTTGACATTCTAACCAGAGTTTACAACGGTCAAACTGTTGTAATAAATATGGCGACAAAGATGAAGACAATCATCCGAATAATGTACATAATGCCTCATCTCAGAAATATAGACAGATACTGAAGGATGAATCCTTTTTTCTATGATGTAACTTCACAGTATATAATGTAAATTACAAGAGGGAAGTTCAGATCCCCAAAAAATCTTAAGTCTGAAATCATAATTCCAAGGGTCAAAAAGCAATCTCACCAGTCTAACTTCAGAAAATACCAGGGATATAAATCAAAAGGAAAAATAAGAAGAGGGAGGTTCAGATTCGAAAAAAATCCTAAGTCTGAGGTCATAATTCCAAGGGTCAAAAAGAAATCTTGCATGTCTAACATCAGATAATACTAAGGATGTAAATCAAAAGGAAAAATAAGAAGAGGGAGGTCCAAGGTCATAATTCCAATTGTCAAAAAGCAACCTGATGTGTCTAACATCAGAAAACACCAAAGGGCACAGAGCTAAATCAAAAGGGTAAAAAATTCATATTCATAACTCGTAATGCATAACTCTTCACCCACAACAAGCCAAGCCATGCTGTTATCCAAAATAGAGTTACTGGGGTTAAGAAAGGTTGTGATTGGTCAAAACTGGTACTGAAGTGCAAAAACTTACCATATTTCAAGACTGACTAAAGTCGACCTGATCTCGAGTCTGATTTATTCACTTCTTCGATAGATAGCACAAAGAACAAATTCTTTTTCGAGGTAAGACATGATTTTCTCGTTCGTCACCACTAGTATATTGTTATAATTGTTCTATTTTATTATTATTTATTATTGTTAGTCTCATATTGTAACTGATTTATAGATTAAAATTTATCATGGTTATGTACATGTTTAAATGTAGTATATAAAATGTTTGGTTATCTGTAGTTTTAGACATTGTCTAGAACTTTTGAAACAGATAAATGTTGGACCATTGTGTTGCCTTCATTAACATTATGTATTTAATAAAGTAAAACTGTCTGGTCCATGAGAACATCTAACATTTGATTTATTATCATAGCAATTTTTCCCATGATAATAATGTCCTTCCATCATCAGGATTACTCATTATTGAGAGTCACGCCATTGGCTGATAATGTCTGTACAAAACATAAAACAATTGCCGAGGTGTGAATCAACAGATTATAATGATCAAAGTCCTGATCATAGCCAATTGCAAACAATTAATGCTCCCTTGTATCTGGTAGCTTAATAGCCTGTAGCTGTGTACAAATGTGAAAATTGTCCAAAACTCTTTCTTTGATACAAATTTCTCTTCTATATTAAATAAGAGTAGAGGTTTATCTCTCGTTTCTTGTTTAAGATTGAATTTCTGGTTCCTTCTCAAGTCTTCACATACTTTTTCACTCCCAGTCATGACTTGCATCTTAGTAGCATTATTGTCGGATTTATCTCACCAACAAGTAAGGGAGGGTGGAAAGGAAAGACGATTTCAAGGCTTGCAACGAAAAGTCTGACGTTGCTTACAAGCAAAGTCTTCCTTGTAACGGTAACAAAAGTCAAATGACTAGTAACACGCAGTACTCTCCTCTGCGTAACAAGTGAGCTCTACAAAGGATCTGTAGAGAAAAAACAACTAAAGGAGCAACTGAAAATAGCACCTTTTAAACTCTCAAGGTCTCATTCAATGTGATTCTAGGTCTTGTTCAATGTCATACGATGAGGCCAGAGTGCCTATAAAAATCGTCAATCCTTTGGCTCTGGTTCGGCTCGGGAGAAATTACTATCTTAGACACCACGGCCGCCAGAGCACATACTCCCCCCTCCCTCCCTAACCTCGGTGAGTACAATACCATGTTCTTTTAGTCACCACATTGCCTTGCTTGGGATGAAATAATTATATATATATATATATATATATATATATATGATGGACTCTCCCGTCGGTTTCAACGTATGAGGTTCCGACAACTGTGCTTATTCAACCCTGTGTGTAAGTCGCAAGTGACATTTCAGTCCTGCTAGTGATTTGCAAAGAAGTCTACAGATTGTGCAAGTGTGTGGATTGTTGGAGTGTGTGGCCGGTACAGCAGCAGACATTTTAGTCCTTTCCCAAGTGTGACGAAGCTTGGTGATGTTTGATGCTGCATTGTTCTTGATGCCACTGTAGCAAGTAGTCCTCCACTCATTGCGATCAATTGCTATGTCCTCAAACGTAGCATGGTCCATATTCGCAGCTGAGAGGTTACTTTTCAGTTTGTCCCTGTATCTAAGCAATGGTCGGCCCACGCTTCGATACATATATATAATTTTAAGGTATGCTTTATTCATGGGTAAAAGTGCTCACTATCATGGACAGAGCATATGTAAATATAAAAGTGGACACTTCAGGGCTGAAGATTGTGTTTAAGCATGAAACAGACTGTTGCTGCTCAGTATTGCTCTCGGTGTTTAATTTGTAATGTGTGTGTGTGTGTGTGTGTGTAAGAATATAAAAGTTATTGACCAGACTGGAGTCAGACCAGACGATGGATATTTTAAGAAAGTGCTCAATGCACAACCCTAAAAATATGTAGAGCAGCTAATAATATTGTTAAAAGATTGAAAAATTCAATGTTAATATGACTCGGGTTTTGTTAAGATAGAAGTCATGGTCCAAATGAAAAATAAATAACACAATTGTCCAATGGACAGAATTAATAATATTTGCAATAGAAAGAAAGAGGCGCAAAAATTAAATGGTATCAGGCAAGCAAGCAAATAATATAAGTAAAACAAATCCATAAGTAAAAAAGCAAAAAGGTTTATGAACCAGGAATTAGCATCTACTAGATCAGACAAAATGAATCCAATAATCTTCCATATAGATCTGGACTGAGTCAAGTCAAATTGTAAACCAACCTATTTTACTGACTAAGAAAAGTATCCCATCATGCATTTTGTGGATTTTTGCCTATAAAACGGGAGGGGTGAAAACATTTTGTTGTAACTGAGTTATCAAAAACAACAACAGAAAACCGGAATTGGTTTAACAACAAGTTTATTACCTTTTGGTACAGGGAAACATAATGTAGAATAGAAACTAGGGAAGAGAATGTTTAGCCATGAATGACTGTTTTCAGCAAAGGCTACTATTGCTGCTACTATTCCTCCTCTTGATGTAGGAGTATTTTTATGTCTTTTGTCCAAAGGCCGAGTCCAAACACTTTTGCAGGCATTCCCAGCCAGATTGGAAATAAACAGGTTTCAGCCTTACGATCATAGGTGTTTTTTGGCAAATAATTATGTATGTATGTATATAACTATTTTATTAGTTTTAAGAAGATTTTACGTACTGTCACTGACCAAAAAGATTGAATGAACAGGTAAAGTATTTTTCCCTATATTTTAAAATATTTATTGTATATGTTATTGTATATTCTGTCTATTTAGGCAGCAAATATTCCTTAAGGTAAATACTATTAAAATGACAGACATTTTGTGTCAATTAATTTCAGGTGATACACATACAACAAAAAACAACCATGAATAAAAAAAAGAAACAATTAAAAGCTAAAAGCCCACATCCTTAAATGTATGTGTATATATATATATATATATATATATATATATATATAAATAAACAAAAACACATGTCACACCTCACTTAGAAGAAATGGATTTATGCCATTATCAAGATTATTCATGCAAAAGTGGAACACCAAAAGACTAGATGGAGATCTGTACCAAATAACAGAAGCCGCATCACTTGAGGAAATGCAGCAGCAGCAGCAGCAACGTAAGTGAATGTAATGGATTTGACTGGAATTCAAACTTGGTTCTCTGATTCCTCAATCAGTTATGTCCCATGCGTGATACACGCTTAAGCAATCATGTATCTTTTGATACATGACTGATGAGGTAGATTGTTTCCCCGCAATAGATTGCCA
This sequence comes from Acanthosepion esculentum, assembly GCA_964036315.1. Classification (NCBI taxonomy): domain Eukaryota; kingdom Metazoa; phylum Mollusca; class Cephalopoda; order Sepiida; family Sepiidae; genus Acanthosepion; species Acanthosepion esculentum. The sequence goes on along the minus strand of OZ038508.1, from coordinate 60,199,708 downwards.
TTTCTTTCTGCAGTAGACCAGTTGCCATCCAAGTCTACAGAACCTGGTCTAACCCTAACCCATTCCTGGGGAGATAGAAGAGGAGGAGGATTCATACCTTTCCCAAGGGTATTAGCATGTAAGTGAATGTAATGGATTCGAACTCGGCTCTCCAATTCCTCAATCTGAACCGCTATTGTCATATTTGGGCGGGAGATGCCCAGACCTCACTTTCCGGCCTTGATAGAGTCCAAAGGCATCATGTAACTGAAGAACTATTTTCAACCCTCTAATGTCTCTCTCACAGATTGGATATGGCTGGTCCATTGCTACTTCCACAGAAAATGCTTGGAAGAACTACATTCCCTGATACCACCAATTCAAACCCTCATGGCAAGGACTCGCCATGCCACTTAGATAGTCAAAAACCACCCACATTCCCTCCATATTCTATCGGTGAGAAGTAAGTTCCACTCAAACAGCTTCTTTCCATGAACTACTCCTCCAAACTGTTTCTTACTGTTGAAATCTCTACCTTGAGCAGAGAGGAACCCGGACGCAGATTTGCCGAAGGGCAAAGTTTTGTCCGGGGGAGGTAGACAGGCTCAGACCCATTTATGCAGTTCTACGAGAATATTTTTGGCCAAGCCTACGGGCCTGGAGAACCCGCAGTAAACTCAGCTTTGTGCCACATACATCCCTCGTGGGGGTGGAGGTGCTGTTAAATATTAACTACTGCTCTGTAGAAAAGACTCCTAACAGGATGCTTCTCCTGATCACTACAATCTTAACCTGTTCAAGGCTAGGGTTAACTGTCATCTTCCTTTATGCATAAATGATTTCCTAATGTAACCCTCTATCTATCTATCTTTTGTGGCCTACACCCTTTTTCATTTTTGTAAATAAACGAAGAAATTAAAATATTAGTTTCAAAAATAAATAACTACAAAAACAAATAAGTTAAAATTTACTGTAATTTTTACAAAAATCACTTTGTTTTTATTTAAACACTTTAGTTAATTCATCTTGAATAATTTTTACGCAGATATATTCTTAAATTTCATACTCAGAGTAACTTTTATCATAATTTACAAAGTAATATCTTCATATTTGGGCAGGAGCTGTCCAAACCTCACTCTTCAGCCTTGTGGGTGACAAATTATTCTCCACCTTTCAACCCCTCTCCCACAAACGATATATGTCAAGCCTCTTGCTGCTCTATCACTACTTCCAAGGAAAGTGCTTGAATAAACTACAATCCCTAGTCCTGCCAAGCCAAACCTTCATGGCAAAAACACGCCATGCCACTTACGTAGTAGCCACATCCCCTCCATATTCCATCGGTGAGAAGTAAGTTCTACTCATGCAGCTTCTTCCCACGAACTACTGCCCTGTGGAATTGACTCCCAACAGGATGTTTCCCCCCCGATCACTACAATCTTAACCTGTTCAAGGCTAGGGTTAACTGTCATGTTACTTTATGCACAAATGGCCTCCTAATGTAACCCTGTATCTCAAGTGGTCCCCAGGCCTTGTAGAGGGTGAGCCTAACCTTACTGTAAAAACATTTTTAAAAAAAGGTAATTTATTATTACTAATTTATTTTATTGGTATTTATTAATTAAAATAGTTATGATAATACCACTAAACATTATTAAATTAAAAGACCGCTCGGTACAGTCATAAAATATTATTACAGAGTTGTTTTCAATCTGATAATTTTGAAGGCACAATAACTAAAGTATTGTCGATATAATAATTAATTGTTGTTGGTAGCGTTTATGTAAATATATTCAGGTAAATATTTTCTTTGTTTTTTATTGAAATTACTTGACAATTTAAGAAGCATTATAGTTGTCATTCAAAATGTGGCATGAAAGTCAAGGGCGATTTGGATTGAGTGTTTTTAAATGTGTCCATGCATTTATATGTTTGAATCTACTTGAATCCAGTAATCTTATTAAAAAAGAATCTATCTATATATTTAACTATCTATCAGTCTGTCAGAGTTTGTTCATTATCTATCACAATCTATTTACATCTATTTGTCGATCTCACTTTATTCATATATGCCTATTCATTATCTATCTATATTCATACCTCTTTATCTTTTTCATATCTATCTGTTTGTTTTTCATCTACCTGTCCATTATCTATCCTCATTTATCCATATCTTTCTATCTCTATGTATCTATCTCTATCTCTATGTATCTGTCTCTTTATGTATCTATCCCTGTCTCTCTCTCTCTCTATGTATCTATGTCTCTCTCTATATCTTTGTATCTATCTCTATGTATCTATCTTTATGTATCTATATGTATCTATCTCTATCTATCTATTTCTATCTATCTATCTATTTCTATCTATGTATCTATCTATCTCTATCTACCTATGTATCTATCTCTATCTACCTATGTATCTATTTCTCTCTACCTATGTATCTATCTCTATCTCTATCTATCTCTATCTACCTATGTATCTATCTATATCTCTGTATTTATCTATATATCTAAAGGGTGATTGAAAAGTGACTCCCCATTTTAAAATACTTATAATCTATTTATTAACTATATTTTTTATGAGAAATGGATATAAGAGGAATCTGTTTAGCATGAGGTTTTATTTAAAATTTGATATGGGCACCAGATTTCACTACCATTTTCTCGAGCTGCACAGGAATCACATCAACTGATTTCACCAGGAACTCTTGTGGTATGGAAGACATAACTTCTTGTATTCTCTCTTCAAGTTCTTCCAAAGTCTTGGTTTGGTACAGTCGACTTATTCCTTTAACCAACCCCAAAGAAAAAAGTCACAAGGGGTTAAGTCAGTACTCCTGGCTGGCGACTCATACATAAAATGGTAAGTTACTTTTTAATCTATATGTATATCTGTGTATATTTCTATCTATATCTATCGAAATTCATATCAATCTTTAAGAGGTTAATGAGTAAGAAAGAATAAGAGAAAAAGACAAACATGATTAAGGAGCAAGAACCATAATAATTAAAACGGAAGTTTAATATAGGATTTCTCTGTATTTGTATAATTCTTCTTATTCAATCAATCAATCTCTTTCTTTCTTTCTTTCTTTCTTTTATTCCAGATGGATTCTTCAGAGTTAACATCTCTTGTAAGTTGTTTTTTTTTGGTTTTTTTTTATATACAAATATTCATTCTATACAAGACCCAAAGAGCCACTCAATGTAGAAGTTTACTGAATGTAATTGTTGTATCAGTGGTGGGATTAAAAAGTACAGTTTACAGATTTTTTAAATCATTTCACCCCATGCAAGGCAGTAAAGCCACTATGACGCAAGGGTTTACAGAGTGTGAAAGAATAAGAAAAAAGAGAAACATTATTAAGGAGCAAGAAAAACAGAAGAGTAATCAAGAAGACTGTAGATAATGATTGACATTGCATTAAAATGTTTGAAGCTCAAAGTTGACTGGAAAGCAAGAAGCCAGAAGAGAGTTTCATAAGTGAGAAGTGTGATAGAAAAAAACTATTAGCATAGAATGTATGGTTACATCTAGCCATTTTAACTATAAAATGATGAGACCTAGATGCCAGTCTGATACTCTATTCAACAATGTATTTATTAAAACATTTCCTGCAATCAGAATCATTATTAACTATATAATTAATGCAAGCATGGAATAAACGTTTTTGTATGTCATGTAGCCATTTTGAAACAAATGAAACATTTAATATACAGAGCAATCTCGGTTCTCGAATGTCTTGCAAGTTGAACAAATCAGTTCTTGAACAGAAAATTTGAGGTGAAAATGCCTCTGCTATTGAACAAAATTTTGGTTCTCAAACAACATTGTCAAACCGAGTTAACCTGAACAGAATCATTTCCGTGTCAACTGCCATGTTGTATACATTTACGTGTTGTGCTGTGCTTTTCTTTTCCAATTTTATTGTACTGTGACTTTTTTCCTATACAATGATTCATATTAGAAAAATAATTTCGGTTTACAAACATTTTGAGTTACAAACGGCCTTCAAGAACAAAAGAAATTCATGAACCAAGGTTCCACTGTATGGAATATTAACTGTTTCATTTACTTAAAAAATTACAAATAGTGTATAAATTTGACTAATTTTTTTTTTCTAACTGCAATCATAACTAAGGCAATGTCAAGAAACCATACTAGTCAGAATGCATAAAACAGATTGGCTTTCAGACAAATTAGCAACGTTTTATTTGTTATTCTTATTTAGTTTTTTTCAGTCTGGCATTTTCTGAAAATACTCGAAATTGCAGACAAAATAGGTGCCTTTCGATAACTGCGGAGATTTTTGACTCTGTACAGGAATCTTTCGGCAACCATAATTACAGTCTTTATGAAAACCGTTTCATTGTCATTTTGCAACATAAACAAAAAGCGCATAATTTTATGATCATGGGTTCTGACTATAGGTATATGAATATTAAATGAGTGACACTTGAGTTAGAATGTACTTAAACAGGTTTAGGCTGAAGCTTTGTGTGTGGGGGGTCTGGTTAGAGGTGCACAAGCTGGAATATGATATTTTGCATATATCGAATAGATAAAATTGAACAAAGATAGCTATATAGATAGATGTAAATGGAGAGATATATACAAATAGACATAAAGAAATAGAGAGATATGTATGAGTAGATATAAACAGAGATAGATATGTAAACAGATATAAGCAGAGATAGATAGATATGTAGACAGATATAAGCAGAGATAGATATGTAGACAGATATAAGCAGAGATAGATATGCAGACAGATATAAACAGAGATATATAGACAGATATAAGCAGTGATAGGTATGTAGACAGATATAAACAGAGATAGATATGTAGGCAGATATAAACAGAGATAGATATGTAGACAGATATAAACAGAGATAGATATGTAGACAGATATAAGCAGAGATAGATATGTAGACAGATATAAGCAGAGATAGATATGTAGACAGATATAAGCAGAGATAGATAAGTAGACAGATATAAACAGAGATAGATATGTAGACAGATATAGAGATAGATATGTAGACAGATATAAACAGAGATAGATATGTAGACAGATATAGAGAGATATGTAGACAGATATAAACAGAGATAGATATGAAGACAGATATAGAGATAGATATGTAGACATATATAAACAGAGATAGATATGTAGGCAGATATAGAGATAGATATGTAGACAGATATAAACAGAGATAGATATGTAGGCAGATATAAACAGAGATAGATATGTAGACAGATATAAGCAGTGATAGATATGTAGGCAGATATAAACAGAGATAGATATGTAGTCAGATATAAGCAGAGATAGATAGATATGTAGACAGATATAAGCAGGGAGCAATATATAGTGATTTTCCAAGCATAGCTTAGAGGTGGCACAAAGCTGAAAGTAGGCTGTCACCCAGTGAGGATTGAACTCACTACTCAGTTGTAATTGTTCTATCAAGACAAGCTTGCTAACCATTACATCGCCTCGAGGTGCCCATAGGGAGCGATATATATGTAGATAGATATCAACAGTGAGCAATAGATATAAACAGACCAAGGCACATATATAAATAGATATAAACAGACATATATATATATATATATATATATATATAGATAGATAGATAGATAGATAGATAGATAGATAGATAGATAGATAGATATGAAAAAAACATCAATGAACATAAAATTTCCTTATAAATCTGCTTCATTGTCATTTTGCAACATAAACGAAAAGGGCATAATTTTATGCTCATGGGTTCTGAATATAGGTATATGAATATTAAATGAGTGACACTTGAGTTAGAATGTACTTAAACAGGTTTAGGCTGAAGCTTTGTGTGTGGGGGGTCTGGTTAGAGGGGCACAAGCTGGAACATGATATTTTGCATATATCGAATAGATAAAATTGAACAGGTATATAGATAGATGTAAATGGAGAGATATATACAAATAGACATAAAGAAATAGAGAGATATGTATGGGTAGATATAAACAGAGATAGATATGTAAACAGATATAAGCAGAGATAGATAGATATGTAGACAGATATAAGCAGAGATAGATATGTAGACAGATATAAGCAGAGATAGACATGTAGACAGATATAAGCAGAGATAGACATGTAGGCAGATATAAGCAGAGATAGATAGATATGTAGACAGATGTAAACATAGATATGTAGACAGATGTAAACATAGATATGTAGACAGATGTAAACATAGATATGTAGACAGATGTAAACATAGATATGTAGACAGATGTAAACATAGATATGTAGACAGATGTAAACATAGATATGTAGACAGATGTAAACATAGATATGTAGACAGATGTAAACATAGATATGTAGACAGATGTAAACATAGATATGTAGACAGATGTAAACATAGATATGTAGACAGATGTAAACATAGATATGTAGACAGATGTAAACATAGATATGTAGACAGATGTAAACATAGATATGTAGACAGATGTAAACATAGATATGTAGAAAGATATAAACAGAGATAGATAGATAGATATGTAGACAGATATAAGCAGAGATAGATATGTAGACAGATATAGGCAGAGATAGATATGTAGACAGATATAAGCAGAGATAGATATGTAGACAGCTATAGAGATAGATATGTAGACAGATATAAGCAGTGATAGATATGTAGACAGATATAGAGAGAGATATGTAGACAGATATAAACAGAGATAGATATGTAGACAGATATAAGCAGTGATAGATATGTAGACAGATATAAGCAGTGATAGATATGTAGTCAGATATAAATAGAGATAGATAGATATGTAGACAGAGATAAACAGGGAGCAATATATAGTGATTTTCCAAGCATAGCTTAGAGGTGGCACAAAGCTGAAAGTAGGATGTCACCCAGTGAGGATTGAACTCACTACTCAGTCGAAATTGTTCTATCAAGACAAGCTTGCTAACCATTACATCACCTCGAGGTGCCCACAGGGAGCGATATATATATGTAGATAGATATCAACAGGGAGCAATAGATATAAACAGACCAAGGCACATATATAAATAGATATAAACAGACATATATATATATATATATATATATATATAGATAGATAGATATGAAAAAAACATCAATGAACATAAAGATCTCTTATAACAATTTATCCAATGCATTAGTTAGACACAGAAATAATTTCAACCACAATCTCAGTCTCAAAATGCTATTCTTATTAAGAAAAAACACTTTCTGGGGCAAAAAACTTTTGAAAGTGCAATTATTGATTCTTGCCAAAATGTTAACTTATGCCCAAAATCTTTCCAAATATTTCCTTTCTTAAATGAAATGCTCCTTTCTCAAGCCAACATACTTATGTATGACCATAAAAATGTTTAAAAATTTAAAGAAAATTGTTAACTTGTTTCCTTTAAAAATAAATTTATTAATTTGTATATTAAAAAAATAAAATTAAATACATAAAAACAAAAATAAATAGATATTAATTACATAAAAACATCAACAATGACAGCATTAGCTCATGTTAGTTTAATGGGTTGAAAAATTGCATCACTTTCTTACACAGTAAGGTTTTAGAATCTTCGGAAGTATTTCCTAATTCAAAATTTGAAAACTTGATATTAATTTATTTTTCTCCATGTTATAAAAACAAGTTACTAAGTAAAACTTCTATACTATCCTTGATAAACTTCTTCAAGGAACAAAACACCCTGGCATAAAAAGATTTCCTCTTGTCTTTTCTTTTATTTATATTGTGGTGAAATGAAGGTAAATATTTAGAATGTGATATCTGTCTTCCTATATGGAAGTGAATGCTGGACAATCTCCTCAAAGATATATAATAGACTTGAAGCAACAGAAATGTGGTTCTACAGAAAGATGCTGAGGATACCATGGACCGAACATGTGAGCAACAACAAGGTTTTAGAGAAAATGGAAACATAAATGAAACTTATACTCAACATCAGTAAGATAAAGGTGAAATTTCTGGGCACATAATGAGGAAGGAGGGCTTGGAAAATCTGATACTCACAGGACATATTGATGGAAAGAGGGACACAGATAAACAGTTTGTAACATACTTGATGGTGTTGAGTAAATGTATGATAGAACAGGGTTTGGGAGAAACAACAAAAAGACAATTTATTAAGATCTACAAGGGACAAGAAGATGTGGAGGGCTATGATCACCTACGTCCTAAAGAGACATGGGACATGAAGAAGTTGTCTAAATTTGAGTATGGGAATGATTTAAGAAGTTACCAGACTGAGTTACTTCCATTTGTGATTAGAGTTATATTAACCCTTTGGTGCTGGTTTTACACTAATAAATGCGCATTCGATACCATCACAGTTGAATACTAGTGACTTTGAACCAATAAAATTATTATCATAGTAAAAATTCTCTCTATTATGCATATATATATATATATATGTGTGTGTGTGTACCCATATATATATATATATATATATATATATATGTGTGTGCCCATATATATATATATATATATATATATATATATATGTGTGTGCCCATATATATATATATATATATATATATATATATGTGTGTGTGTGCCCATATATATATATATATATATATATGTGTGTGTGTGTGTGTGTGCCCATATATATATATATATATATGTGTGTGTGTGTGTGTGTGTATGCCCATATATATATATATATGTGTGTGTGTGTGTGTGTGTGTGCCCATATATATATATATGTGTGTGTGTGTGTGTGTGTGCCCATATATATATATATATATATATATATATATATATATATATATATATATATGTGTGTGTGTGTGTGCCCATATATATATATATATATATATATATGTGTGTGTGTGTGTGTGTGCCCATATATATATATATATATATATATGTGTGTGTGTGTGTTTGTGTGCCCATATATATATATATATATATATATGAACACACACACAAACATAAATTTGTTGGTGAACACCTCACTCAACATGGAGTCCTACGTCAAGTGACTTGAAGAGGTAATGCTGCCTGAATCAAGAGGGTGGCTGCTGGAAGACCCTATGTCTGGCAACAAAAGCAGGAGAACCCAGTCATGCGACCACAACACCTTTTACATTGGGCCACCTAATGCACGACAAACTGCAAAACCCTTGGGCAAAATTGAGTGAGAGACTAACAAAACTCCTTGTAACACCAAAGATGAACTGAAGGCAAGGATTATGGCAGAATTCCCCAACTTAAACAAGGGGACCGTCCAGAAGATTTGTAGGAGATCCCAAAGTCACCTGTAGGTCAACATTTCTTTCTTTCACATAGTCATGTATGATGTCATAGAACCACATTGCGAATTTATGACCTGTGCCTGCTATTACATGGCCATTATCATTGCATAGCAAACTTCTATGTAAACAAAACAGTATGTCATCTTTGACGGTGAACATCTCTGTTTTAATGTCTATATAACGACTCTGATGATGGCTCATACGAGCTGAAAGCTTAGATTGTCGACCAATATAATAAATAAATATCCAAATGTTGGATGCAAGTTATCAGTTATCTCCTGTTAATTCCCCTCTCCAAGTTCTCCACTGCCATAACTGGGTATTGAACTCACACTCTTTTGGTCCTGTTACTGGATCTAACTAACGCCTTTATCCACTGTCCCATGTGTTCCCAAGGATACATGGCACAGTGGATAAAGGAGAACTTGGAGAGGGGACATTATTTACATTATTCAGACTAGTGTCCTCATCTTTGTTGCCATATCTATTATAACGTTTCGGCCGTTGTATGCTCCGGACTTCAGGGACACATGGCACAGTGGATAAAGGCGTTAGTTAGATCCAGTGACAGGACCCAAAGAGTGTGAGTTCAATACTCAGCTAAGGCAGTGGAGAACTTTTAGAAGGAAATTAACTGGAGATAACTGACATCCATTAAACATGGCACGTGGAACTAGAACAGTCTACCCCAGTGAGCGAAATAAAGGGTTCAGTTCGACATTCCAACCACCCGAAGAAGGCCGAAGCGTACAATGGCCGAAACGTTGTAATAAATATGGCGACAAAGATGAGAACAATAGTCCAAATAATGTAATTAATGTACATAATACTACATCTCAGAAATATAGACTGATATTGGAGAGGGGAATTAACAGGAGATAACTGACATTCATTAAACATAGAACGGGGAATGTGAGCGAAATAAAGAGTTCAGTTCGACATTCCAACAACCTGAAGAAGACAGGAGCGTATAATGGCCGAAACGTTGTAATAATTATCGCGACAAAGATGAGGACAATAGTCCAAATAATGTAATTAATGTACATAATACTACATCTCAGAAATATAGACTGATATTGGAGAGGGGAATTAACAGGAGATAACTGACATTCATTAAACACAGAACGGGGAATGTGAGCGAAATAAAGGGTTCAGTTCGACATTCCAACAACCTGAAGAAGACAGGAGCGTATAATGGCCGAAACGTTGTAATAATTATCGCGACAAAGATGAGGACAATAGTCCAAATAATGTAGTGTACATAATACCTCATCCCAGAAATTTAGACACGTATATAATAACACTTGTACAAATTTGACTATAACTTACTGATGTATATTAATCATTTCGTCCATAAGCAAGGCAATAATGCCGCTATCTTCAAGGTGTTAGAGGGAATGAAAGAGAATGAGAAGAATTTGGTGAGAAGGGAGCAAAAGAACAACAAAGAAACAGGATTCATGAAGACAGCATGACGGCGTTTGATGCTGCATTTAAATTTTTGAAGATTGTAAATGACAGGGAAGCAAGAAATAGGAAGGTAGTTCCACTGGTTAGAAGAGCAAGACAAGAAGCTATTACAATAGAACGGACGGCTGTATTTAGCAAGTGCAATGGTAAAATGGTGAGGCCTAGTTGTCAATCTAGCAGCACACTTAAATTCCGATATTCAAGTCACTAAAAGGAGAAAAACTCAGAACAACTGCCGTATGAGAAGAAGCTATTTTCAAGAAGTTAATTATCTATAATCTTCTTATCTCCATAAGTTTGTTGTATAGCGCTGTTCTACGACACGTGATCAGTAGTCAGTTTTTCTCCCGTCTGACTGTTTACTTTATTTCTCCTATAAACCAACATCTGTAAATAGCTAAAATCTTATTTTTGCCAATCCCATTGCAGAATTCATCTGCAGATATCACTGAGCTTTTATTAGAATCGAACAGAATTATTAATTAAAATTTACAATTTTTTTTATATTGTGGTTTGTCTGAAAGTGTGTTATATTTACTCACACCATAAGGGTAGGTAGTGGTAGTGGAATTTTAGGCTTGTTTTCACGAAGATAAAAACGAAGGAAAAAGAAACGTACACAATACAGAAAGAGTATGGTAAATTGTATGTTAATTTCATAATTATCTGGATCTATCGCCTTAGATGGCAACTGGTCTACTGCATGGGAAAGAAACAATTCTGCCTCATCAGTCATGTATCGAAAGAACGCCTAAGCGTGTATCACGCATAGCACGGAACTGACTAAATATTGCAAGCCGCCATGTCACAGAGGAAAGTTACACACGTGTTGAATTCTTCTTGTTGCTGAAATAGAAGGTACAAAGGGAAGAAGGCGGCAGAGACACTGGAAATAGATTTAGGAACTTTATTACAGAGTAACAACAGTCCGTTAAAGGGAAATGCCTTCCCGAGCAAAAGACACGTGCTTACCCGTTGAAAGTTCAGGGGGGGAAAAAAAAGAACACTACTTCTCATTTTGTCTTTAGCGCCAGGAAGCCCCTCTTTATTCGCGCATGCGCCATTTGTTCTTCCTGTCAGGGAGCATCCTGGGAGATTCTTCTGTTTTTGATTTTTTTTTTGGGGGGGGGGTATTTTATCTTATTTTGTGTTTTGTTTTTTGTTTTGTTTAAAAAAAAAACGTTATTTTATCAATATACAATCCCCGCATCTCATCCTGACAGTTCTTGGGTGAAGAGATTGAATATAACGTATAATGTCGGTATTTCCGGCAGGAACAGTTTTTTGTTGTATGCTGGGAATAATTTTATTATTTTTATTTAATTTATTTTGAACAAGGTTTAAACATTATTATTTTATTTTATTTATAATTTTCATCATCATTATTATTGTTATTTTATTTATTTGTAACAATAATAATATCCCTACAAAAGTAATTGAAACTATGGAAATTAAATAACAGATAAGTGGAGAACACTGCACAGCTTTACGACAGAACAAAAAACGGTAAAACAGTTCAGAATGGGCAAATGGAAAGGAAATAGCAAAATAATATAAAGTCTGCATTAAACGTGACATAAATTTATGCAAAGTATATGCAAGATAATATAAAACAGGAGAATATAAATCTGCATTTTCTGTTAATTTAATTTATATTGTGGGGACATTGTCATTACTATAAATAAAATATAAAATAATAATAATGATGAAAATTATAAATAAAATAGAATTAAAACTCGTTTAAAATTAAATAAATAAAAAATATATAAATAATAGAATTACTCCAAGCATGCAACAGGGACTGTTCCTGCTGGAAATATGGACATCCCGCCAAGAGGCGTGTGATTCACTCTCTTCGCCCAAGGACTGTCGGGATGAAAATAGAGTTTGTTTAACCAGCATATCGACCTTCATTGGGCCATTTAATGCTGAAAAAGTTTTCTTTTCTCCAAAAAGTATAGTTGGTAATATTGTTTTTCAAAAAAGTATAGCTGGTAATATTATTTTTCCAAAAACGTATAGCTGGTAATATTATTTTTCCAAAAACGTATAGCTGGTAATATTATTTTTTCAAAAAACGTATAGCTGGTAATAATATTTCTTTTCAAAAAGAAATGTGCTGGAAAGGAAGTTCACTATTTGCCCATAGCTGGGAACCCAACAGGTGCTACCACCCCGGGTCAGGGTGGACCTGGGAACACTAGCAATTAAGAGGTGGTTCCACGCTTCCTCAAAACCTCCTGATCAGAGGCCTTGCTGTTGGATGCAGTTTAACGTCGTACCCAGGACGCGGGATGAAAAGCTGTGTGTAACTTTCCTCCATAATAGGACTTGTGATATTACGGAGTGGCTTGCTCCCTTTTATAACATGAACATTATCACAGTTGTAACGTAAAATACGGACAAATACATAAATAATATTGTATGAAATTACCATACAATTTACCATGTCTTTTCTTGCTGTTATTGTGTATGTTTGTTGTACTGTTTTTCGTTGTGAACACAAGCGCAATTTTTATAACCACATGGTGTGAGTGAATATACCGCCATAACTTGATGGTGACTGTTGTAGTAGTTAAGTCCCTTGTATAACTCGAAAGTGGGGAAGAGTTATTGCCCTTAGTTGGTTGGTAAGATTTCCTGTAATGGCGTTTCAAAAATAAAGCATGTGATTACTCAGCTCTCGCCTTATCCGTTCATTATCGCAACCATCCTATCCGATAACTCCCACAACGTAACAGTGACCACTAACGTGCACAAGAAAAACATACGAAAACCTCCACAATGTCTCTTCTGATAAGGTATTTGATTTATCTTTTAGCATCCCGCTACCACTTTCTTATCAATGTTGAATTTTATTCAGCTCCATACTGATTTTCAGGAAATACCAACTTCTAATTGGTCAATACACACAAGTGGGCGTTGCACTCCACCCACGTACAAATATTTTTTCCAGCGCTTGACCAAGTTTCCCGCCAATTTTCTGTGAGCCTGATACGTGATTACATCAATTATAAATAGCAGATACGAGCTTGCTGCTGCTCTCTCTCTTCTCGCTACAAGATGCAGTTGTAAAAGTATCTCGTCTCGACCATGTACGAAATTTTCCAAACTACATTACAAACATACGAATCATTTCCAAACAAGCACTTTTCTCTTTGAAATACTCTTCTAAAAGGTACAGTTTATTCAGCATTTTTCAGCGTTATAATTCATTCAGCTTTTGTGAGCTCAGATAAAAAAATTTATTGCAATCAAAGGGACATAACACCAACACAATAGTAAACTCTATGCATGTACATCATTTACACAAAATAAATATAAATGTTGTTTGTTATAAAACCTTTTGTTCCTTCTTGTGTTTCATATTTTGTGGTATTTTACGTTAAATATAAATTGTGTGGTCATGTTAATAACAGACATCTACAAATGGTCTATTCTTATTAACATTACCACATCAATCTCCCTTCGAATTAATCTAAATGTATTTCAAAAACACATTTTTACACATAGCTTTTTTTTCAATTTTTATTTGATTTATAACTTCTTTCCTGTCTTTCTTTAAAATAGTTTAACAGGGTTCTTTTATAAACGTACTGGTAAAATAAAAGTAAAACTCATTCTATATGACAGTGAATGCTGAACAATATACCCACAGATGATGAGAGGACATGGTGATTTTCTAAGCATAGCTTAGATGCGGCACAAGACCGAACGTGTGGACCGAACTCACTACCCAGTCGTAATTGTTCTAGCGAGACAAGCTTGCTAACCATTGCACCATGTCGAAGTGCCCAGTTGATGAGAAAAGAAATATTGAAACTATGGAAGTGGAAACTGAAATCACAGATGGAGGGGAAACCACAGCTTTACGACAGAGCAAAAATCAGTAAAACAATTCAGAATGGGCAAATGGAAAGAACCAAAATAATATAAAGTCTGCATCAGCCGTGGCATAAATTTATGCAAAATATATGCAAGACAGGAGGATATAACATTTTCCTTTTGTCTACTAATTTATCTCATTTATATCTCTTCTGTGCTACCATAGTTAATTCCGAGAAAGACCTGACTGATAGGCCCTTTCTTACAACTAAAAGGTACGGTCTCACTATCAGTATCAAGAAGACAGAGGTTCTATTTCAACCTATTTCAAGATCCCTGAGAAAGTAACCATGTATAATTATTGATGGCCAAAGGCTAACGTTGAGCATTTTGCATACCTTGGGAGTTGTGTCTCAGATAACCGCAGCTTTGACAAAGAGATAACCAATCGCATAGCTAAAGCCAGGTTCTTTTAGTCGGTTGGGAAAAGGAGTGCGGTACGATAAAGGCCTGGTGCTGAAGACGAAAATAGCAGTGTACTGTGCGATGGTTCTTTCCCTCCTTCTGTATGTCAGTGAGTCATGGACCACCTACAGATGCCACGTTAAGTCACTGGAAAAATTCCACCACCGATGCCGAAGAAAAATCATGGGTATAGAGTGGCAGGACATGATTACAAAAATATATATTGTGGATCGTGCCGGTCTGCCAAGTATTGAGGCAATGCTCATAAAGAGCCAACTACGTTGGGCTGGGTATGTTGTGCACCAGGCTTCCAAAAAAGTTTGGGAATGTCTGAAGGAGCCTGCCACAGGGGCAGGCCGCTCCTCCGCTAGGACACTCTGAAAGAAAGGCTAAATGCCTTCAAGTTGTCCCTCAACACATGAGAAACATAAGTATCTAATAAAGAAACAGTGGCGTAGTTCAATTCATGATGGTGTGAACCAATTTGAAAATGACAGGGTGCAAAAGGTGGGAGATAAGACACCAGCACGGAAACAAACCTCCAAAATAGCATGCTCTATGGAACACGTGAGCAATGAGCAAGTTTTAAGAAAAGAAAAATGAAAACAAAAAGGATATTCGTCTATATTTCTGAGATGAGGTATTATGGACATTATTTACATTATTCGGACTATTGTCCTCATCTCTGCCGCCATATTTATTACAACGTTTCGGCCGTTGTACGCTCCGGCCTTCTTCAGGTAGTAGGAATGTTGAACTGAACCCTTTATTTCGCTCACTGTGATAGACTGTTCTAGTTCCACGTGCCACGTTTAATGGATGTCACTTACCAGTTATCTCCTGTTAATTTCCCCCTGAAAGTTCTCCACTGCCTTAACCGGGTAATGAACTCACACTCTTTTGGGTGTCCTTGAAGACACATGGCACAGTGAATAAAGGAGTTAGATCCAGTGACAGGACCCAAAATCTTTGACGATTTTTCTCAATCGATCATATCTGCTCACAAAACGTATCTTAACGTAAACAATAGCAACATATAATTAAGTCAGACAATTATTTAAAATATTAATATATATATAAATAGTAATCAAGATATTTTCGAAAATTCAAAAATGTACAATTTAGCTTTAAGTTATCAACACGGTTAGCAGCAAGAACATATAAAATTTCCAGTACCTCTAGATTGCCAGAAAGCATTTTCGAAATAGAGTACCGTCTGTGTTACAAATGAAATAATTTTTCGTCTTTTTTTTTTTTGGATGTCTACAGGGAAAATATAGATTCATTAATGAAGACAAAATTTTTTTTTTACTTAATTGTTTTTTTTTTGGGGGGGGGGGGATGAAAAAAATGAAAGCAACTACAACAAGATCATTTTTAGGTATAGTCCCGCCTGTATTCCAATACTGCGTGTTTTAGTGTTTTGGGCAAGATTGCGTCTTGAAAATTTCCCAAATAGAAGACTTCAATGTGATTTCCTTTCGGAAAAAAGTTAGCAGCTTCCATTATGTCGAATGAATCAGTCGCGACTTTGTGAACATGTATTACTTTCAAACCCCAAATCGCTTTTTGCTCATAGTTGATCGTAAATATGTTTTAAGTTTTAACTCTTTTAAGCGCTGAAAAAATTCATTCACTTTCAACGTTTGTAACGAGAGCTAAGAGCTTGGTTAGTTTTAAGACTTCACTAATCATACTTCTTTGTACTACACTTAAGGATCTGACCTTTGCAAATATTGTTGGAAGATTTACATTTGCTCTATCAATCTTAAATAAATTGTGTAAAAGTTCGAGCTGGATATTCATCAGGGTCATATTAATATCCCCACCCCCACTCTCATACACTGAAACAAAAAAAAAAAAAACTGTTTTAAAATTCTTTAAGTATTTCGCTGTTTGGATGTTTTCCACCATGCAAAACCTTCAAAAGAACCTTTTTCATTGTTCCATATACACCCCAAAACTACTTGATAGTGAAATTTGGAAATTCTCAGTTTTCTATGAATTGATTTTGATAAAACTTTTACCAGCTGGTTTGCACAATATGGCAACATTATTGTTAGGATTTCATTATTCTGTGTAACGTCCATTATGTTTTATTTCAGGTTCGACAGTTTTGGGGTGAACCCCGCTAATGGTGTCTCTCCTCACTGACAACTATGAGACGTGGAAATGGCCTCAATTTTGAAGAAAAGTCTGTCATAGTCAAGAAAAGTGCTAAAGGCACCTCTCTCCATGCCACTGCTGAGATGTTAGATCGTCATTTGGAAACGGTTAGACGATTCCTGGGGGATCTTTCGCCAAGGAAGAGACAACCCGATTGTGGGATCTCCACGACTATGACAGCTACGGATTTAAGTAATATTATTCGAAAGTCACGCGGAAAACCCGGATAAACAAGCAAAGCCATGTTCACCACCGATTGACTTCCACATGTACCAAAAACCACCAGGAATCACATCTTATGGTTTCCATGTGAGCTCCCTTGAAGCTGCCTTCTTTAATGCCTCCGTCACAGGAATTTGAGGCTTCAATAGGCTAGGAAGTACATGACGTTGGCATGAGCTGTGTTCTGTTCATTGACGAGACCAGGGCGACTTGTGACAGCCCTGACGGTTAGGCAAATGGTCGGGTCCATTTCAGAGATCAGGGTCACCAATGTTTACAACATCGACAACAGGATGGAGGAATTATGTTGTGGGCTTGGTATCATTGGAGACAGACTTATTGGCCAAGTCCTGATACCTAAAGTCTTCAGAGTGATCGCAGACGCCTACTGTAATCTCCTAAAGGAAGCCTTGGATCCATGGCCAGATGAAATACCTCTGTCACTACTAAAAGCTCTAGTATTAATGCATGACACTCTGCCAGGATCACCCAAGCATTCCGAGGCTCTTACGGCATACAAGGTGAAAGGTTGATGGTGTGGCCGCCTGCCTCTCCGGATCTCACCCTATCGAAAATCTTTGGTCCATCATTAAAGAAAATGTTTACGCTGATGAACGCCAATTTACATGGAAAGATATCTTATGAGCGACCATGAAAGCTGCAGCAGAGTCAAACCTGCTACGATAAAAGAAATTGACAGATGTCATGACTAGTAAGGTTTTTGAAGTTGTCCGTCGAAATGGCGCTCATGTGGCCAAATAATTCATTATGTCAATTAATCATGAAATATTATTTTCTGTTAATCTTATAATATTATTACGGTTTTCTGTTAATCTTATAATATTATTACGGTTTTCTGTTAATCTTATAATATTATTACGGCTTTCTGTTAATCTTATAATATTATTACGCTTTTCTGTTAATCTTATAATATTATTACGGCTTTCTGTTAATCTTATAATATTATTACGCTTTTCTGTTAATCTTATAATATTATTACGGCTTTCTGTTAATCTTATAATATTATTACGGTTTTCTGTTAATCTTATAATATTATTACGATTTTCTGTTAATCTTATAATATTATTACGGTTTTCTGTTAATCTTATAATATTATTACGGCTTTCTGTTAATCTTATAATATTATTACGGTTTTCTGTTAATCTTATAATATTATTACGGTTTTCTGTTAATCTTATAATATTATTATGCTTTTCTGTTAAATATCTACTCAAGGTATACTTAATATGTATCATTATCCTTCATTTTCTCCCAAAAATGTCTAGATGGGCGATTTTCTTTCAAAAGCTATTAACGTGGACCATCCAAGTTTGTCGTATCTGAAATAAAAAAATAAAGGACATTACACAGAATAATGAAAAGTTAACAATGGTGTTGCCATATTGTGCAAACCAGCTGGAGAAAGTTTTTTCAAAATCAATTCACAGAAAACCGAGAAATCCAAAATTTCATTACCAAGCTATTAGGATGGTACAGGGTGTACTACAAAGTCAGATTGGTCAAACATGTCAGTAATTGATGTTGCGACAAAATCGCATGCTTCAAAGAACTTTGTTCTGTACATTTCTTTTGTGGAGCAAAAGTTCTGCTCATTTGCTTGCACATAGCCCAAGAAATCAGTCAGACGTTTTCGATGTTTCCGTTTTCTTAGAAGTTCCGCGTCATTGATGTCAAGTTCCTCTCTCTTTTTAGAAATTTATTCCCAAAAACAAATTGAATGATGTATCATTACTTTCATGCTGCAAACTTTGTATCGCGACTACAGCTAACCGGTGGGCTTCAACCGCTGAAAGCTCAGGAGACTGAATCGCCCTACTCAGGTTATCTGTCTGCATTAATATCTTCACACCAAGTAGACAACCGAAAAGAAATAAAAACTTTATCATATTCGTCTGCCTTTCATCTCGGTATCTTTTGCTCCCATAACGCCATCAACTCATTATGATTGAAAATGATGGAAGAGAGGGTGGTCCCACGCACTGTCCATCTTGCTGGGCAAAAGGCGTGGATGCTCTTTTCTTTATTTCCGCTTTCAAGTCTCAGTTTTCGCAAGTACGTTCCTCCTTGCGGAGATTTTTTTTTTCACCAACTTACAAACCCACCGTGCAGCATCAAAAGTGCCTTTCGAACATTGAACTTTTGTGCAGGCATCTTTAATGGATAGATTGAGTGCATGCCCATAGAAATGGGTGTGCAAACACTTTGAGTTAAAGGATTTGATTTGAGCGGCCACACCAGATTTCTTACCTGTCATTACTACAGCGCCATCATAAAACTGTCCTCTTGCATTTTCCAATTTTAGATTCATTTGACTGAGCATGTCCTTCATCACTTGAACAAGCATATCAACGGTACAACATTCCACGGATTTCATGGCAACAAATTCTTCTCGTGCCATCAAGGTATCCTCGTCAGTGCATCTCATGCATATCACTACCTGCTCTTGATTCGACATGTCTACTGTTTCGTCAGCCATAATCGTAAAATATTTGGCTGAGTGTACGTGTCTAGAGATATTATGAAGGATCCCAAATGCCATTACCTTGTGGAATCGTCCATATCTTTCCACTTACCCCCGTTAAAAAATAGACTATTCCATAAGAGCTAGTTTCGACCAATCAACACCACACATTGCAAAACTCGGCTTATTACTGGTCGAGACGACCCCAGAATGTGTTTTACCGCCAAAAGTCGCTGGAGCCTATTCCAACTTCTCAAAGTAAATAAAAGGACAAATTTCAGTCCAATTCACCAGTCAGTAATTCGCCTTCAGAGAGATTTCCGCAGAGATCCACGCGTGTCTACATTTTGACTAAAAGACTTTGCGCGCGTCAACACCTGACACAACTTTCAACCTCTTTCTGAATTCATTGCACATTTCTAAAAAAAGTATTATCTACACTACTAAACAGAAACTGCAACTCAAGCATTATGATAAAAAATATAGTCCAGGGTGAATAACTCTGTCAAAACAAGAACAAACAAAAATCAACAAAAATCTCGCATTACATTACTTTAAAATTTATCCCTCGATAAATTTTCCTTAATATTACATGTTAACATTTTCTAAACAAAGGAACATTCCTGAACTGTAATTCATTAAGATACTTAATTCACATTTCGTCAGACATCCATATAACCAAAACTGAAACACAAGCTTTTCCAAATTGTATTATAATTAATTGTATATAAATGTTCAGTGTTTTTTTTCTAATTGAATTCACGACTACCGTTGTTTCTTTGTTCAATTTTGCATTGAGATTTATTCAACTTGTATGTCTATGCTTAATATTGTTGTGATTAATATGAAGAACCTGCTTTTCACGCTTATCATCTCAAACCAAAAAACCTTCTGATTTCACACTCATTTCATAGCAATCCCAACAACCTCAATCATCTCATTTTGAATTTCAGTACTGATATATTTCTTTGTTCTTCGACTCAACCGATTGCTTAGCTTTTGTCATTTTCGCATCTTAGTAAAAAACAGCTGGTGAAAGTTAGAATCAACTTCGCTTCCTGATTTGTTACTCCAACTGCCCCGAAGTGGCTGTGACTGCCGAGATAGGCATCTAATATTTGTGAGAATCATTAACGACATCTGGCGGTTTGGACTGTTTCATGGTCGGCGCAGATGAGATCATTTAAACAGTATCGTTTGATTTGACAGCTTTAGTAATAAAACTTTAAAATTCTTGTTTTGTTATTTCTCTTTCGATTGACATTAAAAAATGTTATTAAAATTTTCACATTTTATAAATAAATATATCTCTAAAATATATTAAAAATGGTGGAGTTGAAGAGAAGCGTCGTGACTTATTTTCAAGAAAATGAAGTTTGGCATTAATTCAAGGAAATCAAAAATATCAGAAAAATAATTTTTTTAAAATTACGATTGTGTATCATTATTATTAGTCCTAGCGGGGCCCCCATTGTATTTTTGATTTTTTTTTTTTTGTTAATTTCTCTTGATTAATCATTTTGCTACTTTCGGTTATCAACTGGTAACATTGTAGGATACACAGTTGAATTGGTTATCAGAAAACTTTGGAAACAGAAACAAACGGACTGAAGTCAAGTGTATAAACAAATAAAGTATATTTATTTATTCTGATATATAGGTGACGAGTCATTTGTATTTTGGTGTAACGAAAATTAGTTAACGAGTCTGGCTGTTAGTAACCGTCAAAGTGATCAATTTCACAGGTGGGATTGTTGGGTAGAGAACTGGGTTTGGTCCTAACCCTTCACGTCTACTTTATTGCCTTGCTTGGGTGTGAAATAATTTAAGAAAAATCCAAGTAGAATTTTTTTTTAAATGGTCAGACTCTTTACAGGGAGAAAAAATAATGCTTTGTGTAAAGATAAAGTTTGAAAGCTGATTTTAAGGAATAAAAATTTTAAAATTACCTGTGCATTTTCTGTAAATACTTTCATGGTAATTCTTCCGAGGAACTTTCCTCTATGGTACCTAGACTTTATGAATTTAAGCATGGTACTAGATTGGCAGGAAGGTATCATCATTTTACTGTTGAAATGGCTAGATGTAACCGTCAGTTCTATGCTAATGACTTCTTTTCTCACACTTATCATTTGAAGAACTCTCCTCCTCCTTGCTTTCCAGTAAACTTTGATCTTCAAAAATTTAAATGCAAAGTTAATTATTATGTTCTGTCTTAATTCTTGTTCTTTTATTGTTCTTAGTAAGTTATGTGCCATACGTGATACACACTTAGGCGATCATATATCTTTCGATACAGGACTGACGAGGCAGATTCTTTTCCTGCAGTAGGTTGCCATTTCTTTCTGCAGTAGAACAGTTGGCATCCAAGAATTACCATGAAAGTATTTATAGAAAATGCACAGGTAATTTTAAATTTTTATTTCTTAAAATCAGCTTTCAAACTTTACTTTATACAAAGCATTATTTTTCTCTCTGTAAAGAGTCTGATCATTTAAAAAAAAATACTTGAATGTTTTTTAATCATTTTAATTAGTTCTCTACTTAAATGCTAAATTTGCATTTTTTGTTATTTTTAAGAAAAGTATTTCCTTTGAAAGAAATCATTCTGAACATTTAAAAAGCAATTCCTTATGTCAGTCAGTTATGTGCCATGAAGGATACACACTTAAGCGATTATGTATTGTTCAATACATGACTGACGAGGCAGATCTTTTTCTGCAGTAGGTTGCTATTACTCTCTGCAGTAGATCAGTTGCCATCCAAGGCTATAGAACCCGGTCTGTCCTGATATTTATTCATAGCTGGGGGGGGGTGAAGAAGAGGATTCATACCCTTTCTAAGGGTATTAGCACATAAGTGAATGTAATGGAATTGACTGGAATTCGAACTCGGTTCTCCGATTCCTCAATCCGAGCTGCTATCCATTACTCCACCGTTTTTTTCTCATATTCCCTCACACTCAGTTATCCTGTGCATCTTAGTGGCTTTTTCTTTATCAAATTTTTTGATAATGAATAGGGGAAACAAGGATTTGATGATATCAGTCTGAATATAGAAACGGGAAAAATGTCTGGGATCAAAACAAAAAAATACAGATACTATAATGAATATATACAGGATGGAAAAGTGGAATTGGCAAGCAGAATTTAACTTGTAACCCGGCCTGTTGCATTCACTTCCACTTCACAATAATGACCTTAACAAAGGTATGAACCCATGTTTTCTTGAAAAGCAAAAATTTTAAATGGCAATGTAGACTGGGACCTCTAGACTTAAAGTGACATCCAGTCTGGAAGAAAGACTATTCTGAATTCAAAACAATGGAGAAAGCATTGGCAAACTACTCCACTATCTTTCCCAAGAATTCATGACAAATTCCAGATAATAAAGAAATAGAATCTGTGGAGAGACTTGATCACCCATGTCCTAAAGAGAGAACATCAGCTCTAAATTCAAAACCATGATGAAGACTTCTTAGGAAATAACTCTACAATCTTTCCAAAGAAGTCATGGTAAGGAATCTGTGAAGAGCCACGATCACCGACATCCTAAAGAGAGAAAGACGACTCTGAATTCAAAGTCATGAAGAAGGCAACAGGAAGCCATTCCACTCTCTTTGCCAAGAAGTCATGGTAAGGAATCTGTGAAGAGCCACGATCACCGACATCCTAAAGAGAGAAAGACGACTCTGAATTCAAAGTCATGAAGAAGGCAACAGGAAGCCATTCCACTCTCTTTGCCAAGAAGTCATGGTAAGGAATCTGTGAAGAGCCACGATCACCGACATCCTAAAGAGAGAAAGACGACTCTGAATTCAAAGTCATGAAGAAGGCAACAGGAAGCCATTCCACTCTCTTTGCCAAGAAGTCATGGTAAGGAATCTGTGAAGAGCCACGATCACCGACATCCTAAAGAGAGAAAGACGACTCTGAATTCAAAGTCATGAAGAAGGCAACAGGAAGCCATTCCACTCTCTTTGCCAAGAAGTCATGGTAAGGAATCTGTGAAGAGCCACGATCACCGACATCCTAACGAGAGAAAGACGACTCTGAATTCAAAGTCACGAAGAAGGCAACAGGAAGCCATTCCACTCTCTTTGCCAAGAAGTCATGGTAAGGAATCTGTGAAGAGCCACGATCACCGACATCCTAACGAGAGAAAGACGACTCTGAATTCAAAGTCACGAAGAAGGCAACAGGAAGCCATTCCACTCTCTTTGCCAAGAAGTCATGGTAATTTTCAGGTAATAAAGAAAAAGAATCTGTGGAGAGCCATGATTTGCTATGTCATGAAGAGACATGTCAATTAAAAAAAAGAAGCAAAAGAAAAATTAATATGAGAGAATGATGACCACATCATAATTTTAAACAGGCATCATTTTTTTTAATCATTGTAAGTCATCAAAAATATATCGATTAATGTGGGCGGCCATTTTCTGTTATTCTTTTAAACCTACTAACATGATCTGATCAAATGAAAGATATCAGTGAGAGAATAGAAAGAGCCTCTTTTTTGCAACAAAAATATTCCTCTCTGACATCGAGAACTGTAGATAATGATGGACTACTTGAAGATATGAAATGTGTTTTTCTCTTTCTGGTTGTTGGTTATAAAAGACATAAATTGTTAGAATCATTGCTTCTTTTAATCTTCGACTTTCTTGGAGTGTACCATGGAATGGGCAAAAATCTCTTTCCTGATTACGGAGATAGACAACAGTGTCTGTTCTTAATTCTGGTTCCAGAATCTCTTACAAGTTGCAAAAATAAACAAGTAACATCATTATAGTTTTAACCTGGGTAACCATAATCAAACAAGTTGAGATAGCGAAAGTTGCCTTCTAAAAGCTAAGCAAAGTATTAAGAAACAAGAAAAGATTTGTTAGAAATAAAAAAAAGAGTTATATAATATCAGTTCTCCTATATTGCAGCGAATGCAGGACAATCTCCTCACAAATGAAGAAGAAACTTGAAGCAACAGAAATGTGGTTCTACAGAAGGATGCTGAGAATACCATGAGCAGAACATGCGAGCAATGATAAAGTTTTAGGATAAAATGGAAACAGAAAGGATGCTTATACTTAACATCAGGAGTAGAGAGTTGAAATTTCCAAGGCGCATAATAAGGAAAGTGGGTTTAGAAAATTTGATACTCACCAGACATACTAAGGGCAAGAGGGACAGAGGAAAACAACAACGTATAACCTACCTATAGAGCTTGAGTAAATGGATGGTGGAGCAAGATTTAGGAAAGATAACAAAAGGACAAAATCGACTAATAGCAACAAAGGACTGCCAATTATGGAGAGTTGTTGTTTTAATACTTGTAAGTTTTTTTCAGGGTCTGACATTAAGTAATTTTGTTGCTATAGATTTTTACCAGTCAGCTGAATATTCTGAAGAAAGAAATAACTTCAAGAAAGACTTGGATTCCAGATTTCAAACGACAGTCTTTCATGATTGATGCTTTACCAAATAAGCTACCAAAACTGGATTTTCTAAAAAAAAAAAACCGTAAAACTTTCTGTCTGAATTTCTGGGATGAGGTGTTATCATTATTTACACTATTTATGTTTGGACTATTGTCCTTATCTTTATTGTTTCTATCACTACATTTCGGCTTTCATCAGGCTTATATTGAGCCAGGTATTCTAAAGGGAATTCGAAACATAACCCTTGTATAATAAAAGTTCACAAAGTCCTAATTTCCATGTAGACACATGCAAAAGCAGCATACGTCACAACAGCATTTTGGCCTTCAGAGTATGTCACGATTTTCTTCTCTACAAACCTTTATTTAATCTACAGGGGCAGACTTTTCTTGTTCAACTTCCCATGTCTAGTTCTTTTTTTTTTAGTACTTCTCAGTTATTGCTCCTGTTTCCATTGAGTCCAAGTACACACTGCCTATAGTCTTACTAAATGAGGTTGTTGTATGGATTTAAGAGGAGAAATGGGGAAGTCAATGAAAGCCATTAAGATACATATGCACAATAGGGCAGGCCACTTTTGAAACCGTCGTATTGCACGCAGTTTGAAAGTTGGGGTCTGTCATGATAAATAACAACACAATTTTCTAACTCTTCCAATGATCTATTGTTAATAATCTAGCTGTAACAATAACTTTCTTTTCTCGTCTGCCATCTTCTGCTGCCATATTTTCTTATAATCTATGCAGTTTGTTGACAACATAATCGCAAGAGTTGTTATGATACTTGTAAGTTTTTTTTCAGGTTCTGACATTACGTAATTTTGTTGCTATAGATTTTTACCAGTCAGCTGAATATTCTGAAGAAAGAAATAACTTCAAGCAAGACTTTAATGAATGATGTTTTACCAAATAGGCTACCAAAACTGGATTTTCTAATAAAGAAAAAAAAAGTCAAACCCATTTATTACTTCCTGTGTGAATTTCTGGGATGAGGTGTTATTATTTACACTATTCACATTTGGACTGTTGTCCTTATCTTTATTGTTTTTATCTTTACATTTCAGCCTTCATCAAATTTATATTGAACCAGGTATCCTACAGGGAATTCCGAACGTAACCATTGTATAATAAAAGTTCACAAAGTCTTTTTTACAAATACTTTCACGGTAATTGCTCCGAGGAGCTGCTTTCGCTGGTTCTTAGGCCTCATGAATTTAAACGTCCTACGAGGCTGGCATCCCGTTCCCACCACTTCACCGTTGAAACTGTTAGATGTAGACATCTCTTCTACTCCAATAGCTTCATGTCTCGCACATCTCGCCTGTGGAACTCTCTTCCTTATTCCTGTTTCCCTGACAAATACAAT
The DNA here is from genome assembly GCA_964036315.1 of Acanthosepion esculentum. Lineage (NCBI taxonomy): Eukaryota > Metazoa > Mollusca > Cephalopoda > Sepiida > Sepiidae > Acanthosepion > Acanthosepion esculentum. The sequence goes on along the minus strand of OZ038508.1, from coordinate 60,173,016 downwards.
CTCCAACTATTTAAGTGTAACGTCAATCGACATCTCCAGTTGCCTTGATCTATCCACTTCCCTTCTCCACATCCTTTCACCTTTCATTCCTATCTGCTCTCGCTCCAAATCTTCTATAACCCCCTTGCCTTGATCGATCTTTCTCCACATCCTCTCCTTTACCACTCCTATCTGCTCTTCCTCCAAACCTTCTGTAACCCCTTGCATGTAGTGGCCTCCAGCCTTGCATGGGGTGATAAGCTTAAAAAAAAAGAAAAAAAAAGGTCCAAATCTCCATGTAGACACATGCAGCCTCCTCGCAAAAATCGTCCTTGTTAGGAAAACTCAACTACTTTTATAGCAGTCTGTTGGGCCATTTACAGTTTTTTTTATTTGTGGAGACTATTGTCTTTATCTTTGTTGTTTTTATCATGGAAGTAGTATGATCAATGTCACAATGAGGGTCAGCAACAAAACATACAGTAGCCTGTCCCTTATTTGTAGGGGATATGTTCCAATGCACTAAATTGAAGCCTGAAACACTAGATAGTATTGTTACACTCATTTGCAAATTAGATCTCTGTTTTGATTTACTCTAAATATCGGCCAGATGTGAATGTTAAAGAAAGCAAAATTGTCCTCTGTGCAGGGGCTCTGAGGGTCACATCTGGCCCATGAAACAAATCCCTTAAAAAATCTAAACTACAACATTGAAGAAGTCAATCATAAACGTTGCTGAAAAAAAAAAAATGAGCTCAGGAGATTTGCTTTTAAGAAAGCCACTCATAAATGACTGGAACCAGAAGCAAGGAAAATGGGCCAACTGTCAAAGTCTGTCAAGCTCTCGATGTTGCCTTGGTGATCTTGGTCAACCAACCCAACTCACGCTTCAACTCCAGGCCTTACCAAGTTTACTCTTCCTTGAAAGTAGTCTCCCATTCTTGCATCTGCTGTATCAGCAATACAAATTAATTTTACACCTACAATTCTTCTTTTCCTTTAGCCTCACTGGCAAAACTGTTGTTTTCATTTGTTCTTCCATGCTGCCACACACGTTTATGACAATACCAAACCATGCAGGTAGCGAAATGGCTATCTTTATAGTAATTAGAATCAGTAGATTCAAGTTCCATTCTAATCTGTTGCATTTACTTTCCCACTTATACACTTGAGAAAAGCATGAAACAATTTCTTCTCCAGTAGTGGGTTAGAAAGCAAAGTGGACTGGGCATTTAGATTTTGATGATAGCCAGTCTAAGAGGGGAACAACTTTCAATTCAAAATCATGGAGAAGACAATAAGAGATTAGTAAAAAAAAAATTAAATAGAATGATTATGACAATATACTATAAATAATACTGTGTGATAGAAGAGTTACTCTAACTGTAGATCATATTAGACACAGTAAGAAGTTAACAACAATAACTGATAATAAAATAGAACTATTATAACAATTATGTCACAGAGAAAATGTTTGTTGGGTTACCTCCTCTTAATTTTTGAAACCGCTACTAGGGGATGCTTTCAGGACTATAAATACTCTGCGATAATTTTTTTTATCAATCTCTTCTGATCTTATCTGCTTATTCATCAACATGTAAATCTCTTGTGGAGAACGTGCTTCCTTTTTGGGAAATACATGAACAATACACACACACACACACACACACACACATGTATGTACGTACACACATTCACTCACTACACATACTTTGGACCATTAGGCTTTCACATTCATTTGTTACATGTATTATTGTCTTCGTCACCTGTAACCTTTCTTGTTAATACATTATCATTTGTTTGTACATATGTATTGGTTCTTCTTGTTTCTTTTCATTTCTTTAAGTGGACTCACATCCTGAGTCTGCCATGTTTGTTGCGGGCATTTCAGGAGACATGTGTTTATTTCTCAACTCTAACACTGACATTATTAACACGTACAATAAGTTAGGAAACGCATACACCAGTCAGCAACAGGTTCATTCTAACTATAGATCTTATCAGGCACAATTAAAGATTGACAACAATAACTAATAATAAAATCAAACAATTATAACAATATACTGTAATAAAAGTTATGTGATGGATAGAAAATTCGTTCTTATCTTCATTGGATACAATAAGTGATTACCAACAAGTAATAATAAAAATTGAACAATTTTAATAATATTCTGTTATAAAAAGTTATATATTGGGTAGAAGTTACATTCTTATTGTAGATCTTATTAGGCACAATGAGAGATTAACAACAACAATAATTAATAAGAAATTAACAATGAAAATTAATAAAATAGAACAATTACAACAATATACTGTTGTGACAGACAGAAGAAGTGCTATTTATACTATTTGCTTTCAGGCTATTGTCCTCATCTGTGTTGTTATCACAACCTTTTGGTTGTTGTATCATACAGACTTCATCATGTGTATATTTATCTGGTTAACTTACAGAGAATTCAGTTTGGAAGATGAGGATGTGGAGTGAAGATGAAAAACATCAAGGTAGTCAATCATCAAATGACAAAAAAAATGCTTTCCGAGTTGGAGGATTCACACATCTCTCTGGTTAATAAATCAATCCTTTGAAAATAAATATTTAAAATTTTTCAACCAAAAGCTTGTGTTCCTGCTGACAAGAAAAAACATGCTTCATAATCCCTTTGAAGAGTATACAATCAACGTCTGTAGACCATACAAGCCAATAAGGAGATAGAGATGGATACATACAACATCAGTTCATGATGGCAGCTTCAAAGAGATTCCCTTACCCATTCACCCACCTTCCACACCAAGCTAAGTGACATTTACACTCTTCCTCAGCAAGCTACGTGACACTTACACTCTTCCTCAGCAAGCTACGTGACACTTACACGCTTCCTCAGCAAGCTACGTGACACTTACACGCTTCCTCAGCAAGCTACGTGACACACTCTTCTTCCTCGCTTTCACTCTTGCCTCTTTTTTCTCATACATTTCTTTTCATTTTAACAGACAACTACAAACAAGGAACTTTAACACTAATACACGCTGAAAAAAATTTAGTTGTAAAAACACGAAAATAAAAATATTTTATATTTTTATATTTAAAAATCTTTCTTGCCTTTTTCTTATGGGTTGATTCAAATCCACAACAAGGACAAGAATTTGAATGTAAATAGTGTTTAAATAAATCTCTAACAAGGCTAGATAGCTCACTCCATTCTATTTCATTCCTAGCTCAGAAGAGGAGATGGATTAAGGCCTTACCCAAAGTCATTAATGCAAACAGTCTCATTTTACATGCCAATAACCATTATATGAATTATTTTTAAGAGTTCCAACTAAATTTATTGCTATGACATTTAAAGGTAGTTAGGAAAACGTAACAATTACATTGATGAGTGGACATAATAAAATACAAAACTCAAAATAAAACAAAGATATTTCAAAACAGCATATGAACAGCAAATAAATAAAATGATGTACATTATAAGGACAAATGGAAGACAGGAGCCTCGTTTTGGATGCTGGCTTAATTCTTTCAAACATTTACAGACAATAAAGTAAAAAAAGTAAGAAAAACTTAGAAAAAACAAAAATGTAAAGTAACTGAAAAGTTTAAATAGAAGGAAGAAGGTGAGATGGGGTCTTAAGAAAAAAAAACAAAGAAAAAAAATCTGTTACCATTTCCATTCAGAGAATGTTATTTCTTAAAGATTTAAAAGTGCAAACATTACTTTCGGAATTTCCGCCCAAGAAATTGCTCTTGAAGATACTTACTTAGAGAGAGAAAATAACAGCTATTCTTTGGAGACATTTCGGAGCCAGAAAATTCTCAACATAGTTCTTTTGCCTTTTTTTATACTACTACCCATGACCCATTGGATCAACCTTGTTGTGTTACTGTTTACATTTAGTTTCATGAAGACTTTGTCAAAGTAGAAATATTTTAAAAATACAATTATTTGTAGTTATTGAAGTTGCTTTCAACATTAAAAAAATTGTTGGAAGAAAGTTGAAATAAAAATATTTAAAATATTGTTTCTTTAAAGAAAGCGGAAATATAAATAAACACACACACAATCATGGGAAGGTGGAAAGAGAGAGAGGTGAGTGAAGAGAGAGAGAGGTGAGTGAAGAGAGAGAGAGGTGGGTGGAAGGAGAGAGAGAGGTGAGTGGAAGGAGAGAGAGGCGGGTGGAAGGAGAGAGAGGTGAGTGGAAGGAGAGAGAGGTGGGTGGAAGGTGCGAGAGGTGAGTGGAAAGAGAGAGAGGTGGGTGGAAGGAGAGAGAGGTGAGAGGAAAGAGAGAGGTGGGTGGGTAGAAGGAGAGAGAGGTTAGTGGAAAGAGAGAGAACGGTGGGTGGAAGGACAGAGAGGTGGGTGGAAGGAGAGAGAGGTGAGTGGAAAGAGAGAGAGGTTGGAAGAAGAGAGAGGTGAGTGGAAAGAGAGAGAGAGGTGGGTGGAAAGAGAGAGAGGTGAGTGGAAGGAGAGAGAGGTGGGTGGAAAGAGAGAGCGTTTTTTTCTCCATTTTCTTCTCCCCACCCCCTGCTTCCTACATGATAATAAATTCATATCTTTCTTTTACCCACCTTCTATATATAACTTCTGACAAACATACAAGCAATGTTCACAGACTTTTATAGTAATAAAAAAGATAGAAAATTATTTTTAAAGTCATTTCACTCCAAGGAAGGTGATAATCCCACTAAGATCTAAGAGGGTATTGTGACGGGTAGAAAAGACATTAATGAAAAGAAATGACAATAAAAAAAAATGAATACAGGAAAAAAGAAGATATTGATTCTTCTACTGGCAGTATTTATATGTTGTCTTTAATATTATTTAGAATTGTTTATTCATATTCTACTCAGGCTTGCTATAAATTTTCAACAACCAACTTTCTGATTTTCTTAAAAAATACAATGTGGAAAAAAATTAATAGAGGTCCTTTTCTTGCCATAATGTAAAACTTATTTAAAAAAAAACCTAGAATTTCATTTAAAAACAAAGAAGAACTGAATATATATTGACGTATATCATGATTTGTTCATAGTTATTTATCTATCTATACAGGGTGTAATTAGTAAATTGTCACCATTTTATATTTTTAATTTTGCTCATGTGCATTTTTTGTTTTTTTTATTTTGTTGACTGCATATTATAGTAGAGTCAGTTGGGCACCCTCTGTGAGAAAAAGAGCACCATGATGCAATTCACTCCACCAAAAAATTGGAAACGGTGTGCTGTGCTGTTTGGCATTCATGCCAGAAGCTCCAATACGAACATTTCAGAGTGTTTGGGTGCAAAAAATTTGGAAAGAGTTGGAGGAGTCTAATAGGGATTACAATGGCACAGTCACTCAGAAAACTCAATTTAAATCATTCTGATAAGGAAAGAATTTGTTGGTGAAGGCCTACATCAAGTGTCTTGAGGCAGTAGTGCTTCCCTGGGTCAAGAGGGTAGCTGCTGGAAGACACTATATCTGGCAACAGAACTCTGCATCATGCCACACAAGCAGGAGAAACCCAGTCATGGCTGTCAGACAATTTCTGAGACCACATCACCCCTTACATCTGGCCACCTAACTCCCCAGACTTGCAATCCCCTTGATTATTATGTGTGGAGGCACAGTTGAGCAAGAGAACTTCTTGTAACCCCAAAAATTGAACTGAAGGCAAGGATTATGGCAATATTCACCAACTCAAACAAGGAGACTGTCCAGAACAGTTGCGGGAGATTCTGAAGTTGTCAGGCGGTTGTACTTGAAGCCAATGGCGATGTTATTAAATAAATTTACTCTTTATTATTTCAAGATATTTTTGTGCAATTTTGGTAAAAATCTGTAAAAATTTTCATTTTTACGTAATTTAGATGACAATTTATCCATTGCAGGTTGTATATCAATTTCGTTCCTTTTATAATTATTTTTCTATCTTTGTCTGTTCATTATTTATCTATCCGTACAAGTCTGTTCATTATTGCAGTCTTTTCATATCTAGCAATTTATTTCCATTCATATCTGTGGGTTTTTTTTTACATGTTCCTATCAATTGATCTATCTCAATCTGTTTATCTATCAATCTGTTTATCTATGATATATTCCTATTTCTTAATATGCTCATCTCTTGCAGTCTTTTCATATATGCTTATCAATTCATGTCTGGCTATCTGTCAGCATATTCCTCAAAACATATCCATATCAGTCTATTTATATCTATCTACCTTTTCAGATTTGTCTATGGAAATCTTAACCATTTTTTAAGTTTATTTGGAATCTTTGCTGCTTCTGCAACTGTTGCATGTCACTTACACGCCTCAGGAAATATTCAGAAGTTAGGAAAAATGAGTTTTACAAAGAAATATTCACAGTGCTTCACTACTTGTCTTGTTCAAACAGAACAAAGTAAAAACGTCACTTCTGGACACTATAGTCATGCTAATAAAGAATAGGAAGCACAGTGGAGTAATGGATAGCAGCTCAGATTGAGAAATCAGAGAGCAGAGTTCAAATTCCAGTCGAATCCATTACATTCACTTACTTGCTAATACCCTTGGGAAAGGTGTGAATCATCTTCTTCTCCCCACAGCTATGGGTAAATAGCAGGAGAGACCAGGTTCTATAGCCTTGGATGGCAACTGGTCTACCACAGAAAGAAATGGCAAACTACTGCGGGAAAAAATCTGCCTCGTCAGTCATGATTTCTTTAGCTTGTATTAAGTTGTATAGTAATGCATAACGGCTCAGATTAAGGAATCGGAAAGCAGAGTTCGAATTCCAATTGAATCCATTACATTCACTTACCTGCTAATACGCTTGGGAAAGGTATGAATCGTCTTCTTCTCCCCCTGCCTAGCTATGGGTAAATAGCAGGACAGACCAGGTTCTGTAGCCTTGGGTGGCAACTGGTCTAGGAGAAAGACAACTCCTAACTCAAAACCTGATCCTCTAGGTTGGGAGTTGTGCAGTTGGCTAACAACCTAGTCACTTAAAAACTGGATTGTTATAGAAACTGCAACAATATCATGTGGTCCTATGTTTCTCAAGGAATTTAGAAATATATTCTAAAAATAAGAGTGGTGTGATATTCTTCTAGGTGCCATGACCTTTCAGGACATTAATGATCATTGCTCTCTACAACTTCCTGTACTTTGTAGCTCATGTTTGATAGGTTCCATTGTCTTTCTTGCCTTCAATTTGTTCTGTTTCAAACCCTCTTTCCTGATTATGTGCCTGAGAAAATTCAACTGCTTCTTCCTGATGTTAGGTATGAGTCTCCATTTTTTTTTCCATTTTCGCTAAAACTTTGTCATTCAAGGCAGAACGTTGCAAAGGCTTGCTAGTTCCTTTTGCACAGGGAATGCTGAGGTTACTCTGTCTCTCCTCTCAAAAGTTTAAAAGGTGAGACCTACAAGACAACAAGCAGTTTAAATTTCAGAGTTTTCTTTCAACTAGACTGGTTGCCAACAAAGACTATATGGCCAAGTCTGCACTGCTATTTTACTCATAGCTGGGGGGAAAGAGATGGATACATACTTTTCTAAGGATATTTGCACATAAGTGAATGCAATGAATTCAAACTCTCTCCTCTCAAAAGTTTAAAAGGTGAGACCTACAAGACAACAGGCAGTTTAAATTTCAGAGTTTTCTTTCAACTAGACTGGTTGCCAACTAAGACTATATGGCCAAGTCTGCACTGCTATTTTACCCATAGCTGGGGGAAAGAGATGGATACATACTTTTCTAAGGATATTTGCACATAAGTGAATGCAATGAATTCAAACTCGGCTCACCATCTGAGTCGCTATCCATTGCTCCACCATGCCTCCATCTGGTGTCACATAGGAGCATTATTATTATTATTATTATTATTATCTCTGGCATGAGTTGTTGATTGTCAATAAAGAGAATAGGTGAGTGAAATCACTCTCCCATAACTACCTTGTTGCCTAGGCAGAATTAAGTGTAAAATGTAGTTGTATATATTGTCATGACACAGTCTGATCTCATGCAGAAAATCAAGAAAGATGAAATGTGTTTTGATAACACATTTGCAAATAAAAGCAAACAGCAGAAACGTTTATTTCAGGAACTCTAGCAGACCTCTTCGCTTCTAATTCTTTGATTAATGAATGACAATCTTATTTGATTATTTCCAACAGTGTGATCAATCAAAAGGTGTTGCTCTCTTGTAGCAGAGTCAAACATTATGAATTTGAACACAACTCGAATGGCCATTGACATCTGCATGGGTCTTCAGTTCTAGTTTTTTATTAGAATATTAGGTAAAAGATGATGTTACAAATCAGTATCCAATTTTCATTCATCACAAAGTCAAACAAGTGAAATTTTGGTAAGGAAGGTTGTGCAAGGGATAGTTTCACCCAACACCACAAATTGCTACAAAACCAAAAGATTAACCTAAGAACTTGAGACATGTCATTAAATAGCCACATCAGATTTAGACTTTCATGTGGATTTCAAGCATGATGCCAAACTTGTTCAGAAATATCGAAACTGTCAGCTGCATGCAGCTACTATCAATAGCTTTGAGCGAGTGAAGCCTGTCGACCAGAGTAAGGACCATCATCTTTTTGAACCTTGTGGACTGGTACAACATAATCACAAAGAACTGTATTAGATAACAGAAACCACATCACTTGAGGACTACCAACAGCAGCAACAACTAAAATGGATAGCACATGTACCTCAAAGTGAAAATAAAGACATAATCGAGATGTTAACTTTCCACCCGACTTCAAATAAAAAGTTAGGAAGTAAGGTACTCATTTATAAATTCCAACCAAAAAATGCACTGGCTGTTGGATCAATGAATATTGAATGTTTCCATATAAGGAAACAGTTAATATTACCGGCATCATCGTGGTGATATGCAAAGTTTTCATTATGGCCTCAGAGGATGCCACAAAAAATAAAGATGAATATTAATGTCATGCTGTTTCCTTATAAGTAAACAGCTAAAATTACCATTCAATGTGCCTGCTTTGTAAAATTTGCATTCAAAATCTTGATTTTTAACTAGGCTTGAATCCAGGTGTCAGTAGAGTATCTTTAACTATACCAGCAAGCATCTCTTCATCTCTCGCTCAAACCCCTATCCTCCGTGTGCATACATGTAAAGTACCCAAAGAGTTACTACTACCAGAAAACTGATGTGGAATTGAAAATAGTTGAATGTTTTTGTGTAAACTGCCTCTCTACTGGGTGGTTGTATATTTTATTTCTGGTTCTTTTACCTCTTATGTCTATTGTCCTTCCTAGGGAATTTCAGAACTTGTAACCATCAATTCTTCCTCATAATGCTAATCAGCCTCTCAATTGGATGGCTGTATTTTTTATTTCTAATTCTTTTACCAATCATGTCCATTGTCCTTCCTAGGGAATTTCAGAACTTGTAACCATCAATTCTTCCTCATAATGCTAATCTACCTCTCAATTGGATGGCTGTATTTTTTATTTCTAATTCTTTTACCAATCATGTCCATTGTCCTTCCTAGGGAATTTCAGAACTTGTAACCATCAATTCTTCCTCATAATGCTAATCTGCACCTCCACTGAGCTGGTGTATATTTCTGTTCTTATTCCTTCACCTGTTGTGTACATTGTCCTTTATAGGGAATTTCACAACTTATCATCAATAATCATTCTTTTCCTCTTCATGATACTGACCAACCTCTCCTCCAACCCAAAGTCTTGAACTCCTTGTTTCCAGGGAACAGATTAGGTTTCTTTTTCCTGTTCTTCTATCCCTGTGAGATGTTGTCAGGGACTCGGGTAATGAATTTTTAAGCCCAAAATCTAGTGTCTGCTCTTTGTTAATTAGTATATTAAAAGTGTAATCCCCAGTTCAAAGTTAGTTCTATCTTTGCTTGCTTTTGTTCTTAGCATTCACCACTGTTTTGTTAGATGCAAATAAATATTGATTTCTTCTCTGAAATGTTTATCTGTCTGCAGAAACCAAAATGGATGTAAGTTTTAAATATAGGAACCAGACAGAGTGGTATGAAAACCATCTCATATTATTTCTTTCTTGATTTCCTTGTGGAAGAACTAAGATCATTACCTAATCTGAACCAATGATTTGACGCTGGTCATTGGTTGGTTATTTTGGATACTTCCTTTCTTTTGAAAAATCATTAGTCATTGTTTATAAATCTGAAATCTGGGATGATTATTTTTTTTCATTCTCCACTGCTTTTGTTTCCTTATTATTTTACATCTGCAAATGTATATATGCATAAGATAGCCACACTATTTGTGATAGTCTCACTAATAAATGGCATGTTAATTCACTTGAAAGTCTTCCTCTGAGGATAATGTAGACTTTTTCTATTTTTATCATTATTTCTTGCAGTCTTTTCTTCTTTAATTATCACCTTGCATGTTTTATTCATTACTTTCATTTATTCTCCTATTTTTCCTCCTTTTTTTACTTTCTTTCAATTCTTCTTTCATTATTATCTTCCAGGTTTTATTTCTTTTCCCAATTTTTTTTCAAGTTTGTTTTTTGTCTACTTAGTTCCCTTGAAAAGTGCTCCTTTTAGGATAATGTTCACTATTATTTTTATTTCTTTTGTTAGTATTTCTTGGAATTTTTCATTATTATTTATGAAGATTTCTTTCTTTTTCTTTCTTTCATCCATATTTCTTTAATTCTTTTTTCTTTCATTATTATATCTTTCAGGTTTAATTTTTCTTTTTGTTGCTACTACTTTTAATAATTCTTTCTTTCACTATTATTTTTGAAGTTTTCCTTTTTTTTTCCTCTCCAATTCTCTCTTTTTCTAATTATCTCACTCACTTTTCCTTTCTCCAATTCTCTCTCTCTCTCTTTCTCCAATTCTCTCTCTCTTTCTCCAATTCTCTCTCTCTCTTTCTTTCTTTCTCCAATTCTCTCTTTCATTCATTCTCCAATTCTCTTTCTTTCTCCAATTCTTTCTTTCTCCAATTCTCTTTCTTTCTCCAATTCTCTTTCTTTCTCCAATTCTCTTTCTTTCTTTCTCCAATTCTCTTTCTTTCTCCAATTCTCTCTCTCTCTTTCTCCAATTTTCTCTCTCTCTTTCTCCAATACTCTTTCTTTTTCCAATCCTTTCTTTCTTTCATTATTATATCATTCAAATTTGCTTCTTCCTTTCTCCAAATTTTTCTTTCTTTTGTCATTCTTTCAATCTTTTCCAAAATTGCATATCTTTTCTCATTATTTCTTTCTTTATTTCTATTGTCTCTATATTCTCTTTGAATCTTTCTTCGTTTCTTCAGAGATTTTCTGTGCCATGTTAGCTTTTCTTTCAGTTTTCTATTCTTTCCTCCCCTCCATACAAATAATATCTAAAATCTGAAAGGCTTATTTTCTGAATCAGAGAATATCAATCATTCTTATTAATTATCATTTGCTTGACAGCTTTTTTCATTTTCCTATGCCCTCATCTGTGTATTTGAATAACAAGCATATTATTTGGAGGTCATTTTGCTTCATTCAAATTTTTTAAGTAGAACAAAAAATCAGTAATGTTTCTTTTTATCAAATTGATCAGCAATTTATATTCTTTTTGTTTTCAATTAAAAAAGAATAACATCTTTCTTTTTAGTGTAGTTAAAATATGAAACAGCCATAACAGTCATATGAAAAGCGGCCATTACTTTGTTCTTTCAAAGATTAAAATGTCTTTTGAGTAATTTGTAGTTTTGATGAATGATTTATGTTCAACATTTGTAGTTCATTTCCACAAAATGTTTATTTAATATCAACATAAATATCCACAATCAGCAGGGCCAGATTATCTTTTAAGCTAGTATCGGCTTCAGCTTTAGGGGCCTTCAAGCTTTTATAAAAAAAATTAATGATTTTAATATTCTAGGTGTTATAAATTCTAAGTAGTTTCACAAACAGATATTTATTTGATTTTGCAGGAAGCAAAGCAAGAATGATTTAGTCTGTGTAATTGTGTTTTAAGTAGATGACATGTTTGATCTTAGTTCAGTATGTTTAAAAATTGGAAATTTATATAAAGTAGTGATTTCAATTTTCTAGATGTTATAACCTTTAGATAGTTTCATAAACTGAAATGATATATTTATTTTGATTGTTTTATTATTATAATACGGGTTTAATTTTTTTTTCTTCTTTACTACAGTTGCGTTGATGAATATAAATTATATAGACGTTTGTCCTTGTTTCAGTGTGAGGAACCAGCCCTCAATAGTTTATAAAAGCATTTTTGATACACCCTGGATAGATATATACATACATTCTCTCCATCTTCTCTTTTACATTTATTTATCATTTTAATTATTTTATTATTTATTTCTATTTTCTTTTAGAATGTAGAAAAATAGCACGAAACAAAACCGGACGAAGTAAAAGACAAGATTATATAGGTTTGAAAAGGATATACTGGCGTCTTTATTTCATTGGCTGATGTTGACTGACGTATGTCAATAAGAACGGTCGGAATCCTAGCCATATCTTAAATCCTTTTTTGCAATGTCGAGGTGCGTAGCACAATGCTATCAAGGAGGCGGCCTGAATCTTTTGGAATCAGGTTGGGGTTGCTGTTTGAGCCGATATGATGCAAAACCCGAAATCGGCAATGAAGACAGTGCATCACTGAAGACCTTCCTTGATGCATCTGAAATGTATTACTCTACTAGAAGATTTTTCATTTGTTGTAATTTTTAACTTATATCTGATTATAGCCATTAGAATAAATGACTTATCTCCATTGCCGGATTATCCTTTAGACTAGAATAGGCTGCAGTCTAGGGACCTTCAAGCTTTTATAAAGCAATGATTTTAATTTCAAGATAATATACCTTCTAAATAGATTCATAAACTGAAATGATATCAATTTGACAAACTAATATTTATTTTTATTGTTATAATACGGGTTATAAAAAACACATTTGTTTTTTTTATTAGAGTTGTGTTGAAATGTGTGCTAATTTGTTTTGCAATAAATAGTAAAATAGTGATATTTCTTAACATTTTGAACTCTGACCCCCCTGACGAGTACGGCATATGCACTTTTACACAGTGGACACTAGTATACCAGAGGCTCAGGTTCAAAGATTGAAGAATACATTTATTGACAACCAAAAGATGGCTATTCTAGGTTATTTAAAGGAATTTGCAATAAGTTTACTTCAAGCTATGGAAATCTTGCGAAAATATATCACAAGTAAAATATATTGAAGATGGGTGTGGCTGAGTTAGAGAGTGGCTCTGTAAGGTTATAATCCGTTTCTGACAATCAGTAGTAGTAAAATGCTACTTGCCGTGTTACTAATAGAAAAATACTCATATACTGTTACTCATAGAAAATATTCATCCTCCGAAGGACGAATATTTTCTATGAAAATTTCTCTGACATTCAGGCCGGTAAATGTTATTAATACTGTTTACTATAAACAGAGCATTTGCTTAAATATTTGTATCTATAAAAAGAATGTATAAACATAAAAATGTCTTAAAATAATTGTTGGACTTTGTCCATTTTATAATAAATATATATATATATATATATATACTTTTTTAAAGTGAAGAAACAAAAATTACTTCAACATGGGGATAATCTATTTCAAGTTGCGGTAATTTTTGTTTTTGTGCTGTAAAAAATATATATGGTCTGTTATAATAAATACATCAAGCTCTCCATGGATCAGTTTTAATAATTAATATTACTAGGATCCACCCGGATTATATACCAACGGATCGATTACCTGTACTATATAATTTAGCGAGTAGCTGCACTATATTGTGTCTAGTTATTTTCTTCTTCGTCACCGAGGCCAGTTGGTCCAATGGTATGATGATTGCATTATCGTAGCAGTCTGGGTTCGATTCTCAAAGGAATCCCAAAAAGGATGGCATGGCCATTCAGTGCTTTCTGCATTCTGTTGAGGATTCTTCTGGACTTGATTACTTATTATAAATGATTATTCAAATCCCCCTCAAAATTCTATCATATATATGTGTGTGTGTGTGTGAGTATGTTATATATATATATATATATATATATATATATATATATATATATATATATATATATTATATATATTATATATATATATATGCACACATAAACACACAGACACAACTGCATTCTAAGATCAATGATTAACAAAAAGGCTTTGAGCAAGTCAAGACTGAGGGTCTTGGCAAAGATCATCATTCTTTGAACATTGTGAACTGGCACTACATAATGACAAAGAATTTTACCAGATACCAGAAACCACATCACTTGAGGACTGCCAACAGCAGCAACAACTAAAATGGATAACACATGTAACTCGAAGAGAGAATGACAAAATCAAAATGTTGATATTCCACACTACTTCAAATAAAAGGTTAGGAAGGAAACCCCCATCAATACTAGAAAGACCCATAACAGAAACCACATCACTTGAGGATTAACAACAGCAGCAACAACTAAAATGGATAGCACAAAGAGAAAATAATTACATAATAAAAATGTTGATATTCCACACCACTACAAACAAAAGTTTAGGAAGGAAAGCACTATCAAGACACTTACTGGACTTAAGAATCGCATTTTCCTGAAAAGTTGTTTTAAGAGAAAAATTTTATAAATTTCAACAAAAAAAAAATACAGGATTGCCTGTCAATGAATGCCAGATATTTCCTTGTAAGGAAATGGCTAATATTACCATTACAATATATAAAATGTAATGACAAAATAATATAGAATTGCCTGTCAATGAATGCCAGATATTTTCTTGTAAGGAAATGGCTAATATTACCATTACAATATATAAAAAGTAATGACAAAATAATATAGGATTGCCTGTCAATGAATGCCAGATATTTCCTTGTAAGGAAATGGCTAATATTACCATTACAATATATAAAAAGTAATGACAAAATAATATAGGATTGCCTGTCAATGAATGCCAGATATTTCCTTGTAAGGAAATGGCTAATATTACCATTACAATATATAAAATGTAATGACAAAATAATATAGGATTGCCTGTCAATGAATGCCAGATATTTCTTTGTAAGGAAATGGCTAATATTACCATTACAATATATAAAAAGTAATGACAAAATAATATAGGATTGCCTGTCAATGAATGCCAGATATTTCCTTGTAAGGAAATGGCTAATATTACCATTACAATATATAAAAAGTAATGACAAAATAATATGTTTACTAATTGACACTTGATAGCAGACATGGAAAGAAAACTACAAACCTCCTACCGAAGGTATTGAAGGAAAGAGAGAAGAAAGGACTAAACATAAACTGAAAGACAGAATATATGGTTATTAGCAAAAGGATTAGCCCAAAATGCAAATTAAAAATCAGAGATATCAAAATCAACCAAGCACAAAAATGTAATTATCTGGGAAGTATTCTAACAGAGAACAGAAAATGTGACACTGATAGCCAAAGATGCCTTCCAAAAGTTAAGCAAAGTATTAAGAGATAGAAAAACTTCACTAGAAAGAAAGAAAGAAAAGAGTACTGTTATGTGATATCTGTCCTCCTATATGGCATTGAAAGCTGAACAATTTCCCCGCAGATGAAGAAGTGATTGAAGCAACAGAAATATGGTTCTACAGAAATTGCTGAGGATACCATAGACCAAACATATGAGCAACGACAAGATTTTAGAGAAAATGAAAATAAAAAGGAAACTGATATTTAACACCAGGAAGAGGAAGTTGAAATTTCTGGGGCGTATAATGAGAAAGGAGAGCTTGGAAAATCTAATACACATAAGATGTATTAAGGGAAATAGAAACCGGGGAAAACAGTGCATAACAAACTTGACAAACTTGTGAAAATGGATGGTAGAAAAGGGTTTAGAAATAATGAAAAGATGGAATTTATTTAGAGTTGCAAGGGATAGGAAATTGTGGAGAGCCATGATCACTGAGGGGACATGGCACATAAAGAGAGGGAAAATTTGGTGACACGTGAAAGCACAATAAAATTTTGGGGAAAATCACAAAATGATTTGGTTGCTTCTCTTGGGAGTTTGTTCCACAAAATGGAAGAAGCTGTCGAAATATGAACTTCCTCCTGACTAATGGAATATAAAGGAACTGAGAATGATTCATTGAAGTGTATGTGGCATGGGGGTCCCTAGCTGTAAAGGTCTGAACTGATGGAACTAAAGAATGTAGCTCATCCGGACATTTTCTATAGAAATAGCAAAAGAGTAGTGAGAGGCTTAGTTGTGAAGGTCTCAACTGGTGGAGCTAAAAAATGTCGCACATCAGAACATTTGCCATGGAAATAGCGATAGAGGAGAGAGAGGCTTAGCTGTAAAGGTCTGAACAAGTTGAATTAAAGAATGTAGTTCATCAGAACATTTGCCATGGAAATAGTGATAGAGACAGGCTTAGCTGTAAAGCTCTGAGCTGGTGGAGCTAAAGAATGTAGCTCATCAGTACATTTGCCATGGAAATAGCAACAGAGTAGAGTGAAGCTTATCTGTGAAGGTCTCCGCTGGTGGAGCTAAAGAATGTAGCTCACCAGTACATTTGCCATGGAAATAGCAACAGAGTAGAGTGAAGCTTATCTGTGAAGGTCTCCGCTGGTGGAGCTAAAGAATGTAGCTCACCAGTACATTTGCCATGGAAATAGCAACAGAGTAGAGTGAAGCTTATCTGTGAAGGTCTCCGCTGGTGGAGCTAAAGAATGTAGCTCATCAGTACATTTGCCATGGAAATAGCAACAGAGTAGAGTGAAGCTTATCTGTGAAGGTCTCCGCTGGTGGAGCTAAAGAATGTAGCTCACCAGTACATTTGCCATGGAAATAGCAACAGAGTAGAGTGAAGCTTATCTGTGAAGGTCTCCGCTGGTGGAGCTAAAGAATGTAGCTCACCAGTACATTTGCCATGGAAATAGCAACAGAGTAGAGTGAAGCTTATCTGTGAAGGTCTCCGCTGGTGGAGCTAAAGAATGTAGCTCATCAGTACATTTGCCATGGAAATAGCAACAGAGTAGAGTGAAGCTTATCTGTGAAGGTCTCCGCTGGTGGAGCTAAAGAATGTAGCTCACCAGTACATTTGCCATGGAAATAGCAACAGAGTAGAGTGAAGCTTATCTGTGAAGGTCTCCGCTGGTGGAGCTAAAGAATGTAGCTCATCAGTACATTTGCCATGGAAATAGCAACAGAGTAGAGTGAAGCTTATCTGTGAAGGTCTCCGCTGGTGGAGCTAAAGAATGTAGCTCACCAGTACATTTGCCATGGAAATAGCAACAGAGTAGAGTGAAGCTTATCTGTGAAGGTCTCCGCTGGTGGAGCTAAAGAATGTAGCTCACCAGTACATTTGCCATGGAAATAGCAACAGAGTAGAGTGAAGCTTATCTGTGAAGGTCTCCGCTGGTGGAGCTAAAGAATGTAGCTCATCAGTACATTTGCCATGGAAATAGCAACAGAGTAGAGTGAAGCTTATCTGTGAAGGTCTCCGCTGGTGGAGCTAAAGAATGTAGCTCACCAGTACATTTGCCATGGAAATAGCAACAGAGTAGAGTGAAGCTTATCTGTGAAGGTCTCCGCTGGTGGAGCTAAAGAATGTAGCTCATCAGTACATTTGCCATGGAAATAGCAACAGAGTAGAGTGAAGCTTATCTGTGAAGGTCTCCGCTGGTGGAGCTAAAGAATGTAGCTCATCAGTACATTTGCCATGGAAATAGCAACAGAGTAGAGTGAAGTTTATCTGTGAAGGTCTCCGCTGGTGGAGCTAAAGAATGTAGCTCATCAGTACATTTGCCATGGAAATAGCAACAGAGTAGAGTGAAGCTTATCTGTGAAGGTCTCCGCTGGTGGAGCTAAAGAATGTAGCTCATCAGTACATTTGCCATGGAAATAGCAACAGAGTAGAGTGAAGCTTATCTGTGAAGGTCTCCGCTGGTGGAGCTAAAGAATGTAGCTCATCAGTACATTTGCCATGGAAATAGCAACAGAGTAGAGTGAAGCTTATCTGTGAAGGTCTCCACTGGTGGAGCTAAAGAATGTAGCTCATCAGTACATTTGCCATGGAAATAGCAACAGAGTAGAGTGAAGCTTATCTGTGAAGGTCTCCGCTGGTGGAGCTAAAGAATGTAGCTCATCAGTACATTTGCCATGGAAATAGCAACAGAGTAGAGTGAAGCTTATCTGTGAAGGTCTCCGCTGGTGGTGCTAAAGAATGTAGCTCATCAGTACATTTGCCATGGAAATAGCAACAGAGTAGAGTGAAGCTTATCTGTGAAGGTCTCCGCTGGTGGAGCTAAAGAATGTAGCTCATCAGTACATTTGCCATGGAAATAGCAACAGAGTAGAGTGAAGCTTATCTGTGAAGGTCTCCGCTGGTGGAGCTAAAGAATGTAGCTCATCAGTACATTTGCCATGGAAATAGCAACAGAGTAGAGTGAAGCTTATCTGTGAAGGTCTCCGCTGGTGGAGCTAAAGAATGTAGCTCATCAGTACATTTGCCATGGAAATAGCAACAGAGTAGAGTGAAGCTTATCTGTGAAGGTCTCCACTGGTGGAGCTAAAGAATGTAGCTCATCAGTACATTTGCCATGGAAATAGCAACAGAGTAGAGTGAAGCTTATCTGTGAAGGTCTCCGCTGGTGGAGCTAAAGAATGTAGCTCATCAGTACATTTGCCATGGAAATAGCAACAGAGTAGAGTGAAGCTTATCTGTGAAGGTCTCCGCTGGTGGTGCTAAAGAATGTAGCTCATCAGTACATTTGCCATGGAAATAGCAACAGAGTAGAGTGAAGCTTATCTGTGAAGGTCTCCGCTGGTGGAGCTAAAGAATGTAGCTCATCAGTACATTTGCCATGGAAATAGCAACAGAGTAGAGTGAAGCTTATCTGTGAAGGTCTCCGCTGGTGGAGCTAAAGAATGTAGCTCATCAGTACATTTGCCATGGAAATAGCAACAGAGTAGAGTGAAGCTTATCTGTGAAGGTCTCCGCTGGTGGAGCTAAAGAATGTAGCTCATCAGTACATTTGCCATGGAAATAGCAACAGAGTAGAGTGAAGCTTATCTGTGAAGGTCTCCACTGGTGGAGCTAAAGAATGTAGCTCATCAGTACATTTGCCATGGAAATAGCAACAGAGTAGAGTGAAGCTTATCTGTGAAGGTCTCCGCTGGTGGAGCTAAAGAATGTAGCTCATCAGTACATTTGCCATGGAAATAGCAACAGAGTAGAGTGAAGCTTATCTGTGAAGGTCTCCACTGGTGGAGCTAAAGAATGTAGCTCATCAGTACATTTGCCATGGAAATAGCAACAGAGTAGAGTGAAGCTTATCTGTGAAGGTCTCCGCTGGTGGAGCTAAAGAATGTAGCTCATCAGTACATTTGCCATGGAAATAGCAACAGAGTAGAGTGAAGCTTATCTGTGAAGGTCTCCGCTGGTGGAGCTAAAGAATGTAGCTCATCAGTACATTTGCCATGGAAATAGCAACAGAGTAGAGTGAAGCTTATCTGTGAAGGTCTCCGCTGGTGGAGCTAAAGAATGTAGCTCATCAGTACATTTGCCATGGAAATAGCAACAGAGTAGAGTGAAGCTTATCTGTGAAGGTCTCCGCTGGTGGAGCTAAAGAATGTAGCTCATCAGTACATTTGCCATGGAAATAGCAACAGAGTAGAGTGAAGCTTATCTGTGAAGGTCTCCGCTGGTGGAGCTAAAGAATGTAGCTCATCAGTACATTTGCCATGGAAATAGCAACAGAGTAGAGTGAAGCTTATCTGTGAAGGTCTCCGCTGGTGGAGCTAAAGAATGTAGCTCATCAGTACATTTGCCATGGAAATAGCAACAGAGTAGAGTGAAGCTTATCTGTGAAGGTCTCCGCTGGTGGAGCTAAAGAATGTAGCTCATCAGTACATTTGCCATGGAAATAGCAACAGAGTAGAGTGAAGCTTATCTGTGAAGGTCTCCGCTGGTGGAGCTAAAGAATGTAGCTCATCAGTACATTTGCCATGGAAATAGCAACAGAGTAGAGTGAAGCTTATCTGTGAAGGTCTCCGCTGGTGGAGCTAAAGAATGTAGCTCATCAGTACATTTGCCATGGAAATAGCAACAGAGTAGAGTGAAGCTTATCTGTGAAGGTCTCCGCTGGTGGAGCTAAAGAATGTAGCTCATCAGTACATTTGCCATGGAAATAGCAACAGAGTAGAGTGAAGCTTATCTGTGAAGGTCTCCGCTGGTGGAGCTAAAGAATGTAGCTCATCAGTACATTTGCCATGGAAATAGCAACAGAGTAGAGTGAAGCTTATCTGTGAAGGTCTCCGCTGGTGGAGCTAAAGAATGTAGCTCATCAGTACATTTGCCATGGAAATAGCAACAGAGTAGAGTGAAGCTTATCTGTGAAGGTCTCCGCTGGTGGAGCTAAAGAATGTAGCTCATCAGTACATTTGCCATGGAAATAGCAACAGAGTAGAGTGAAGCTTATCTGTGAAGGTCTCCGCTGGTGGAGCTAAAGAATGTAGCTCATCAGTACATTTGCCATGGAAATAGCAACAGAGTAGAGTGAAGCTTATCTGTGAAGGTCTCCGCTGGTGGAGCTAAAGAATGTAGCTCATCAGTACATTTGCCATGGAAATAGCAACAGAGTAGAGTGAAGCTTATCTGTGAAGGTCTCCGCTGGTGGAGCTAAAGAATGTAGCTCATCAGTACATTTGCCATGGAAATAGCAACAGAGTAGAGTGAAGCTTATCTGTGAAGGTCTCCGCTGGTGGAGCTAAAGAATGTAGCTCATCAGTACATTTGCCATGGAAATAGCAACAGAGTAGAGTGAAGCTTATCTGTGAAGGTCTCCGCTGGTGGAGCTAAAGAATGTAGCTCATCAGTACATTTGCCATGGAAATAGCAACAGAGTAGAGTGAAGCTTATCTGTGAAGGTCTCCGCTGGTGGAGCTAAAGAATGTAGCTCATCAGTACATTTGCCATGGAAATAGCAACAGAGTAGAGTGAAGCTTATCTGTGAAGGTCTCCGCTGGTGGAGCTAAAGAATGTAGCTCATCAGTACATTTGCCATGGAAATAGCAACAGAGTAGAGTGAAGCTTATCTGTGAAGGTCTCCGCTGGTGGAGCTAAAGAATGTAGCTCATTAGTACATTTGCCATGGAAATAGCAACAGAGTAGAGTGAAGCTTATCTGTGAAGGTCTCCGCTGGTGGAGCTAAAGAATGTAGCTCATCAGTACATTTGCCATGGAAATAGCAACAGAGTAGAGTGAAGCTTATCTGTGAAGGTCTCCGCTGGTGGAGCTAAAGAATGTAGCTCATCAGTACATTTGCCATGGAAACAGCAACAGAGTAGAGTGAAGCTTATCTGTGAAGGTCTCCGCTGGTGGAGCTAAAGAATGTAGCTCATCAGTACATTTGCCATGGAAATAGCAACAGAGTAGAGTGAAGCTTATCTGTGAAGGTCTCCGCTGGTGGAGCTAAAGAATGTAGCTCATCAGTACATTTGCCATGGAAACAGCAACAGAGTAGAGTGAAGCTTATCTGTGAAGGTCTCCGCTGGTGGAGCTAAAGAATGTAGCTCATGAGTACATTTGCCATGGAAATAGCAACAGAGTAGAGTGAAGCTTATCTGTGAAGGTCTCCGCTGGTGGAGCTAAAGAATGTAGCTCATCAGTACATTTGCCATGGAAATAGCAACAGAGTAGAGTGAAGCTTATCTGTGAAGGTCTCCGCTGGTGGAGCTAAAGAATGTAGCTCATCAGTACATTTGCCATGGAAACAGCAACAGAGTAGAGTGAAGCTTATCTGTGAAGGTCTCCGCTGGTGGAGCTAAAGAATGTAGCTCATGAGTACATTTGCCATGGAAATAGCAACAGAGTAGAGTGAAGCTTATCTGTGAAGGTCTCCGCTGGTGGAGCTAAAGAATGTAGCTCATCAGTACATTTGCCATGGAAATAGCAACAGAGTAGAGTGAAGCTTATCTGTGAAGGTCTCCGCTGGTGGAGCTAAAGAATGTAGCTCATCAGTACATTTGCCATGGAAATAGCAACAGAGTAGAGTGAAGCTTATCTGTGAAGGTCTCCGCTGGTGGAGCTAAAGAATGTAGCTCATCAGTACATTTGCCATGGAAATAGCAACAGAGTAGAGTGAAGCTTATCTGTGAAGGTCTCCGCTGGTGGAGCTAAAGAATGTAGCTCATCAGTACATTTGCCATGGAAATAGCAACAGAGTAGAGTGAAGCTTATCTGTGAAGGTCTCCGCTGGTGGAGCTAAAGAATGTAGCTCACCAGTACATTTGCCATGGAAATAGCAACAGAGTAGAGTGAAGCTTATCTGTGAAGGTCTCCGCTGGTGGAGCTAAAGAATGTAGCTCACCAGTACATTTGCCATGGAAATAGCAACAGAGTAGAGTGAAGCTTATCTGTGAAGGTCTCCGCTGGTGGAGCTAAAGAATGTAGCTCATCAGTACATTTGCCATGGAAATAGCAACAGAGTAGAGTGAAGCTTATCTGTGAAGGTCTCCGCTGGTGGAGCTAAAGAATGTAGCTCATCAGTACATTTGCCATGGAAATAGCAACAGAGTAGAGTGAAGCTTATCTGTGAAGGTCTCCGCTGGTGGAGCTAAAGAATGTAGCTCATCAGTACATTTGCCATGGAAATAGCAACAGAGTAGAGTGAAGCTTATCTGTGAAGGTCTCCGCTGGTGGAGCTAAAGAATGTAGCTCATCAGTACATTTGCCATGGAAATAGCAACAGAGTAGAGTGAAGCTTATCTGTGAAGGTCTCCGCTGGTGGAGCTAAAGAATGTAGCTCATCAGTACATTTGCCATGGAAATAGCAACAGAGTAGAGTGAAGCTTATCTGTGAAGGTCTCCGCTGGTGGAGCTAAAGAATGTAGCTCATCAGTACATTTGCCATGGAAATAGCAACAGAGTAGAGTGAAGCTTATCTGTGAAGGTCTCCGCTGGTGGAGCTAAAGAATGTAGCTCATCAGTACATTTGCCATGGAAATAGCAGCAGAGTAGAGTGAAGCTTATCTGTGAAGGTCTCCGCTGGTGGAGCTAAAGAATGTAGCTCATCAGTACATTTGCCATGGAAATAGCAACAGAGTAGAGTGAAGCTTATCTGTGAAGGTCTCCGCTGGTGGAGCTAAAGAATGTAGCTCATCAGTACATTTGCCATGGAAATAGCAACAGAGTAGAGTGAAGCTTATCTGTGAAGGTCTCCGCTGGTGGAGCTAAAGAATGTAGCTCATCAGTACATTTGCCATGGAAATAGCAACAGAGTAGAGTGAAGCTTATCTGTGAAGGTCTCCGCTGGTGGAGCTAAAGAATGTAGCTCATCAGTACATTTGCCATGGAAATAGCAACAGAGTAGAGTGAAGCTTATCTGTGAAGGTCTCCGCTGGTGGAGCTAAAGAATGTAGCTCATCAGTACATTTGCCATGGAAATAGCAACAGAGTAGAGTGAAGCTTATCTGTGAAGGTCTCTGCTGGTGGGGCTAAAGAATGTAGCTCATCAGTACATTTGCCATGGAAATAGCAACAGAGTAGAGTGAAGCTTATCTGTGAAGGTCTCCGCTGGTGGAGCTAAAGAATGTAGCTCATCAGTACATTTGCCATGGAAATAGCAACAGAGTAGAGTGAAGCTTATCTGTGAAGGTCTCCGCTGGTGGAGCTAAAGAATGTAGCTCATCAGTACATTTGCCATGGAAATAGCAACAGAGTAGAGTGAAGCTTATCTGTGAAGGTCTCCGCTGGTGGAGCTAAAGAATGTAGCTCATCAGTACATTTGCCATGGAAATAGCAACAGAGTAGAGTGAAGCTTATCTGTGAAGGTCTCCGCTGGTGGAGCTAAAGAATGTAGCTAATCTGAACACTTGACATAGAAATAGCGATAGAGAGAGGCCTAGCTGTAAAGCTCTGAACTGGTGGAACTAATGAATGTAGCTCATCAGGATATTTGCCAGGGAAATGGCAATAGAGTAACAAGAGGCTTGCAATGTTTCATCAGTAGGAAATTGGTTGTAGAGTGTAAAATAATTCATCACCCACAAGGTCGTGCAAACACTTTTGATCTTTATCAATGCTAGGAAATGAGGATTTGCAGCTCCTGCCCAGATATGGCAGCACTACTTCCTTTTCTGCCTGATCTGACTCTTGCAGAGACAGAACATAGAAATAGGATTCTGGTACTTTCTGGAACGGTGTAAGAAACTGACCATTTTACCAGCATCTTCAGCCCTGGATTATATGTTCCACCTTAGATTTGGATTGGTTTGGTTTGTTTTGTTTTACGGCATTTCAACCTCAATATGTCATTTAATGCTGACAACTTTTTTTTTTCTTTTTCCTGGTAATATTTTTGCTTTGTCAAAAATCCATAGCTGGTAATATTTTTTCAAAAATATGTAGCTAGTAATATTATTTTCTTTTTCTTTTTTCAAAAACATATAGCTGGTAATATTATTTTTTCAAAAACATATAGCTGGCAACATTATTTTTTCAAAAACATTATCAAAGGCCTTGCTGTTGGACGTAGTTTATCGTCATACCCAGGACACGGATGTAGTTTATCGTCATACCCAGGACACCTTCGATTTGGAGTGAACTTGACTCCCAATAAGTGTTCAAAACAAGAAGCCCCCAGTTCATCATGATAGGTGAAAATTCAGGATCTGCTTGGTGGTGATGAAACATTATGAGCTTGGTTTTGGAGGTACTGAATATTACAAGCCCCCCATTGAGCTGTTTGAGCAAGTTCAGATGAGAGATCAGCTATCATGCTCTAGTCATTTACATTTTCTGAGGTGGATTCATACACTGTTCTCTCATCTCCATAGACATTTATTGAGTATCTTAAGCAGATTATTTATATAAAGCCAGAAGAAAGTCTGACCAAGGAGAGAGCCGTAGGGGATGCCTACATTATGGGCTTCAGAAGAATGGCCATTAAAAACTACCTTCATGGATCTACTTGACAGGAAGGAATTAATAATTGTGAAAACTTTTCCAAATATTCCATAGCTGGAAAGTTTGCCTTGTAACCCCCAATGATACATCTTGTCAAAGGCATTTGAGATATCTAAGGCAAACACTCTCATAATGAATTTATTGTCAGGCACCTCATTGATTTGGTAGGTTGTGCCAGTTAGGATACCTAAAATTTTAAGGGAAAATGGACCCGAGTGAAATTTCAAGGGAAAAATGGACCTGCATGAAATTTCAATGGGAAAGTGGACCTGCATGAAATTTCATTGGGAGAGTGGACATGTGTGAAATTTCAAGGGAAAAGTGAACCTGCATAAAATTTCAGTGGGAAAATAGACCTGTGGGAAATTTCAAGGGAAAAATGGACCTATGTGAAATATCAATGTGAAAATGGACCTGCATGAAATTTTTAAAAAAAATGGACCAGTGTGAAAATTTAGGACCTGTTTTAATATTTCAGGGGAAATGGACCTGTGTGAAAATTCTAGTAGAAAGGACCTTTCTGAAATATCTATTGAAAATGAACTGTTAGAAATATTTTGGTAAAATGACCTTTCTGAAATTTTTTATGGAAAAACGACCCGTGTAAAATTTCCAGGTAAAATGGCTTTGTCTGAAATGATTCAGGTGAAAAATGACCTGTCTGAAATTTACCCTGCCCCTAAAATAACCTGTGTGATACTTCTTGAGAGAATTACCTTTCTGAAATTTGTAGGCAAAAATGTCCTGTCTTTAATTTCTCAGAGAAAATGTCTCGTCTGAAATTCTATCAAGAGTGATATCCATACAGAAAATTCTATTTATATATCAGCCAAATGGAAAAGATTTAACAAATCTGCAACCCATTAATCCTAGACAAGATCACAGACAATCTCGTTATCCTCAGGCTTCCACGCAGAAAAAAAAAGTGAAAATCAATTTTCTATTCAAACTATATTTAACGCCATGTTTAAATTTGCTTCAGTCAGTCAGCAGCGACAAGTAGATGAATTATTTTCGAAAGTAATAGAATTTATTTTCAAAGACGAAAGTGTCTGCTTTGGTAACATTCACAGCCTAATCAAATGGCATCTTAGGCAAGAAGAAGTTCATAAATATTGTTTACAGCAAACCAGACGCTTACCTAATTATGCACTTGCTATACCTAACTTCCTGCTTATTTTGTACACGATCAATTCATTCAGCTTTATTCAATCATAATACTTGTTCAATCAATTAAGACAATGTGGGTGTTATTTTCTTGGATAAATTTTATTACAGTACAAAGTATTTTGGGGGAGGGGTGTCCTCTTTCTTTCTCTCTTTTTTATTTATTTTTTATTATAAAAAAACAGTGAAAGTTACATCTGCTGGCTCTACTAATACATTTGACATTCAGGCCAGTAGATGTTAATTTCAGTATAACCATGAAAACAGTTTCTTCCCAAGAACTGCTACTTTGTCGAACAGACTTCCAAGAGGTTGCTTTCCTGATCACGTCAATTGTTGTCTATCCTGCATATCCTCATAATCTGCATTTACTTCCTGGTCTTATATTTATATAACAACCTCATTCTCCTCTACTTTGAGTGGCTCTTGGGCAAAGAGAGGGTAAAAAAAATGTGCTCAATGTCCAAATAGGCAGAGAATGTAATAAATAAAACCATTGTAAAAATCACAAATAAAAATTTCACACAAGTAATCTTCAAGCATTGCTTATGAAATATACATACACACACTACATACATAGATACATACATACATTGTCGTAACCTATAGAAGGTTACTGAATAGAATAATCGCATGCAGATTGGTAATGAACAATAATACTTAGGACAAGAACAACACATATAAGATTCACTAGCGGTGCATAGAAGAAGTAGTCAATTGCTAAAAGTGAGACAAGTGAATTCCAGAATGAATCTGCAACTGCAGACCAACATACAGTATTTACTATTGTATTTATGCGAATGGAGACATACCCATGATTGTCCGTAGGTATGCTACAACATATATAAATAAAAACGAAAGGAAAACTTATCTTAGCTGATGCACTTTGTCCTCTGACAGACTTTATCAAGGCAAATGTGAAGTTTTTATTTTGCAAGAAGCATCCACAAACAAAAGCAAATATTGGTTTGGTATAAGAGTGATCGCAGAAAGAAATGGCAACCTACTGCAGGAAAAAACCTGCCTCATCAGTCATGTATTGAAAGATACATGATCGTCTAAGCATTTATCATTCATGGCATATAACTGACTGATAAGAGTAATTATTTCAGGAATGGAGTTACTTGAAAAAGTCTGGGACGCAGACTTATATTTTGATTTGAGGAAAATTATACTGAGAGGTGCCCAGCCCTGGGGAACAGCTGCTCGAGGCTATGCCCTCTCATTGTATCAGAGAGTGGGATTGATGCTAGCACCGAGGCCAACACAGCCAACAGTTGTAGGGGCTCAGGCAATTTTTGTTCCCAGTCTGGGTGTATGTGCTAGAGCTCCCCACATTAAACCGACCTTGTGTCACAACCTGATTTTGTTGCAGGTTGAGTAAATACAAATTGTTCTGATGACATTTCCTCATTGGTACCTCAACTTCATGAATTCAAGTGCTGTACTATAGGGTGTCCCTAAAGTCTGGACACATATGAAATCTCATTAACTATATATTTTTTTTTACCGCCACAGATTAAACATGGTTTTGTCAAAAGAAAAAAGAACTGACTTTGTTTTCTGCTAAAGGAGAAGGTGTACTTAATGAAAATCACATGCAACACACCCGATTCAATGCTCAAAGAGTGAATGTGCTACAATTGATGGTAATGTGGACTTATTGCATTGAGTTCACATGAATCTTGCAATGTGCATCAACGCTTGCATCACAGATGAAGGAAATCATATTGAAGATGTTATTTGTTAATATTCAAATTCAATGAAATGTTGAAAATTTCATCTCTTGAAAACTGTGTCCAGACTTTAGAGAGACTCTGTAGATTGGTAAGAAGGCCTCATCAAGTTACAGCTGAATTGGCAAAATGTAACTAGTTCTATGCTAACAGTTTCTTTTCTCACACTTCTCACTTGTGGAACTCTATTTCAGCTTCTTTTTTTCCAGTTAAGTCTGATCTTCAAAAAAGTTAAATGCAATGTCAATTGTTATTTTCTGTCTTCTTAATTCCTGTTCTTTTAATGTTTCTCTTTTTCTTATATTCTTTCATGCTCAGTAAACCCTTGCATCTTAGAGGCATTGTTGCCTTGCTTGGGGTGAAAGAATTAAAAAATAAAAATAAAAATTTCTACTGGCGACCTCAAAAGATGGACAGTTCAATTCTTGCATCTGCAAATGATCATGCATGGCTAAGGTCGAAGAGTCATATACGTGCACCCTATCATGTGGTAATCAATAAAGGAATGGCGTCGTTCTGACAAGAGGTTGCAATCATCACACATGCATATATATATATATATATATATATATATATATATATTGGGTGTAACAGCAAAATAGTCCAAATCATTTAACAACATGGGATAATTGTCCATCGCACAAAACGTCTAATATCTAAAAAACCACTAAACTAATTGAGTTTCTTTTTCCACATTTTCAGATAAGACATTTTTGCCATCTTGACAACAATTATGATAAGAATCACTGAAAAACCCTTTGAGTTATTGAGCTAGAAAGAGAACAGGTTTAAATCATTTTTTGTCAGCCCCACTATATCTTTCCAACTAAACAATGGTGAGAGGAAAAAGATCATTCAGGCCTTCAGTAATGGTACAAACATTCATATTCTGGCTTCCATCTTCAAAGTCCATTCAAGAACAATCAAGATAACAGTGAATAAGTTTAAAAAAGGAGGGAGCAGCGGCGAAGAAAAATGGATCAGGAGGTCACAACAGGAAGAGGGATCATCATTTCAACTTAGGGCTAAATACATTCTTATTGTTCAAAGTAGAGTCCTGCCGATACATAATAAATAATGGACTATTTCATTTTGATTGTGTGAAAAGAAGAGAAAAGACACTACTTGGTTTCAGTGAGAAAAAGAAAGTATTTAACATCTCCTGTCAATACCTCATGAATAACAGACTATTCCATTTTGATCATGTGGAAAGAAGAGAAAAGCCACTACTTGATTTCAGTGAAAGAAAGAAAGGATGAAAGAAAGGATGAATGAAAGAAAGAAAGGATGAAAGAAAAAAAGAAAGGATGAAAGAAAGAAAGAAAGAAAGGAAGGAAGAAAGGAAAGAAGGAAGAAATGAAGGAAGGATGAAAGAAAGAAAGAAAGGAAGGAAGGATGAAAGAAAGGAAGAAAGAAAGAAAGAAAGGATGAAAGAAAGAAAGGAAGGAAGGATGAAAGAAAGAAAGGAAGGATGAAAGAAAGAAAGAAAGAAAGGAAGGATGAAAGAAAGGATGAAAGGATGAAAGAAAGAAAGGAAGGAAGGATGAAAGAAAGAAAGGAAGGAAGGATGAAAGAAAGGAAGGATAAAAGAAAGGAAGGATGAAAGAAAGGAAGGATGAAAGAAAGAAAGGAAGGATGAAAGAAAGGAAGGATGAAAGAAAGGAAGGATGAAAGAAAGGAAGGATAAAAGAAAGGAAGGATGAAAGAAAGGAAGGATGAAAGAAAGAAAGAAAGAAAGGATGAAAGTGTTTAATATCAGTTTCAGTGAAATAGAAAAAGTTGTCAATTTCAGATCTTTTCCTTTGTACCCCCTTACTTCTAAAAATAACGACCAACATTCATATTTATGTCAGTTATTGCAATATTTTGTTAAAGTTGTTAAGCTCAAATATTTAATGATGTAATAAGGAAAATTCTACAGATGCTTTATTGTTGCAAAACTTGCCATGAGCTTATTCGATCATTAACTTAGGAATTAAGATTCATCAGAATATTAAAATAGGAAAACAGTGAAATTTTCATGAGTTAAAACTAATAATAATAATGTTTTTAATTAAAAACATTTCAGTACCCTAAAATGACAAGAAAAGCACCTGAATCACCTTTGCTAACAAAGATAAAATGAAATGATGAAATTATGACATTACCAGAAACAATGAAATTATGAATTTGCCAGAAATGATGGAATTATGACATTGTCAGAAACAATGAAATTATGACATTGCTAGAATTGATGGAATTATGACGTTACCAGAAATGATGGAATTATGACGTTACCAGAAATGATGGAATTATGACGTTACCAGAATCGATGGAATTATGACGTTACCAGAATCGATGGAATTATGACGTTACCAGAATCGATGGAATTATGACGTTACCAGAAATGATGGAATTATGATGTTACCAGAAATGATGGAATTATGACATTGACAGAAACAATGAAATTATGACATTGCTAGAATCGATGGAATTATGATGTTACCAGAAATGATGGAATTATGACGTTACCAGAAATAATGGAATTATGACATTGCTAGAATTGATGTAATTACGACATTACCAGAAATGATGGAATTATGACGTTACCAGAAATGATGGAATTATGACATTACCAGAAACAATGAAATTATGACATTGCTAGAATTGATGTAATTACGACATTACCAGAATCGATGGAATTATGACGTTACCAGAAATGATGGAATTATGACGTTACCAGAAATGATGGAATTATGACATTGCTAGAATTGATGTAATTAAGACATTACCAGAATCGATGGAATTATGACGTTACCAGAAATGATGGGAGAACACAGAAGAAACAGTAGATTGTTCAGTCCTTTTCACCATTGCATCTACAGATTACTATCTATTTTGATCTGGGGGTAGGCTGAGCCATACCAAAACTGCTGCATATTTTCCCTGATGTAATGGATTGATTGATTTGTGTCTTTATGGGTTATCAACCCTTTGTAGGTTATTTAAAGCCAAAACATATTTTAGGAATTTAGGAGATTTTTTTTACATTACCCAGTGTTCTCAAGCAGTCCCTCATTTAAATACTGATCAGGCTTGATTCTGCTTAACTTCAGCACTGATAGACTGGAATAAAACAGTAAATAGAATATTTAGTCATAATAATAATAATAATCCTGTTATCACCATAGTGTTCAAATAGTCATAAGAATGGGTCCTTTGACAATCATCATCATTGCCAAGAGAAACAAGCTATAATCTGAAGATCATCATCATTGATGCATTTGAGAATGAGACAAGTTTTTTTTTTTTAATCATTTCACCCCAAGCAAGGCAATAATGTGCAAGGGGTTACTGAGGGTCAAAGAAAATGAGAGGACTTTAGAAGGAACAGGAAACCCAATCCTACATAGGGAACAAAGGATAAACCCCTACTCCTGTTCCTAAAACTGGGGAGGAGTGTGAACTGGGCGATAGGGAACCTATCTATTCCTATTGAAGAAAAAATAAAAAAAATATTGACTTGTTTCTTTATGGATTATCAACCCTCTTTGGATTACTTAAAGCCAAAACATTTGGGATTGTGGGAGGTTGCTTACAGTACCCAGTTTGCCAAATTATTTCCCATCTAAGTACTGACCAGACTTGATGTTGCTTAACTTCAGTCCTGATATGCTCAAGAAAAAACAGTGAAGAGTGTGTTCAGTCATAATAATTTGCTTATCACCATAGTGTTAAAACGGTTTCTTTGGGCACCTTGAAATGGTGTAATGGTTAACAAGCTTGTCTCAACTGAGTAGAGAGTTTGATCCTTGCTGGGTGCTCCATACATTCAGCCTTATGCCATATCTAAGCTATGCTTAGAAAATCGCCAGAAGAATTGATCTTTTGATAATCATCATCGTCATCATCAAGAGAAACAAGCTATAATCTGTAGATCCTTATCATTAATGCTTTTGAGAACAAAAGACGACAAGTCATTTTTTAAAAATTCATTTCACCTCGAGCAAGGCGATAATGCCACTAAGATGGAAGGCGGTTATTGGGAGTGAAAGAGAATCAAATAACTTTACAAGGAACTGGAAACACAATCCTAAATAGGAAACAAGATATAAACTTATACTTTTTCTAAGACTGACGAGGAGTGTGAACCAGGCAATAGGTAAACCGATCTATTCATATTGAGGACAAAAATAAATAAAATTTTAGAGTTTCAGCAAAAACAGCAGAAGTATAGAGTTGAAGTAGACTTTAGAAGGAACAGGAGATAAGGGATACACTTCTTCTCCTGTCCAAAAGACCATTAGGAGTATACTTGTTATTTTCCCTAATTTACTGTTTTGATTTATTCTTTTAAGGCTTATCAACCCTTTGTGTGTTATTTAGAGCTGAAATATATTTAAAATTGTAGGAGGTTGTTTACAGTAACTGATGCTCCCAAGCAGCGCCCCCCCCCCATCTAAGTACTAACCAGGCTTGATGCTGCTTAACTGCAATCTTGATATACTGGAATAAAACAGTCAATAGATTGTTCTGTCATTTTGCCTATTGCATCTTTAGGTTAATATTTCTTCTCATCGGGTCATAGTAGAAAATAGTGGATTCAAATGGTAAATATTTTGTTTAGTAATAAACCAAACATCTTTCATTTTTACTTAATTGATGAAACAAATGTTTTTTTGTTATCCGATATATTTACCTTGAACCTCTATAACCTGTCCCAAAACAAAAAAATAAATTTTTTAAAATCAGAATAACCAATGAGATTTGTTCAATTTGACGTTATCTCAAAGCACAACCGATCATTATATTTGAGTGGCCTGGGTATCACTTTGCAACAAAGTTATTAAAACCAGTATGGAAAAAGGTTGACATATGCAAACTTAACCTAATGGGTAAAAGAATCAGTAAGGCTTATCTCTGATAGTCGCCACTTGCAGCAATTTCTACTGATAGTCACCAGTTGTAACAATTTCTGCAGATAGTCGCCAGATGTAACAATTTCTGCAGATAGTCGCCAGATGAAAGAATTTCTGCAGATAGTCGCCAGTTGAAAGAATTTCTGCAGATAGTCGCCAGTTGAAAGAATTTCTGCAGATAGTCGCCAGTTGTAGCAATTTCTGCAGATAGTCGCCAGTTGTAGCAATTTCTGCAGATAGTCGCCAGTTGTAGCAATTTCTGCAGATAGTCGCCAGTTGTAAGAATTTCTGCATATAGTCGCCAGTTGTAGCAATTTCTGCCGATAGTCACCAGCTGCAGCAATTTTGACAGTTGCCAGTTGTAGCAATTTCAACAGATGTTGCCAGTTGTAGCAATTCTGACCAGCTTTAAAACAGATACCAGTCTTACTAATTAACCCATAGCTAGAGCAAAAAGAGATGGATTGATACCTTTCCTAAAGGGATTTATGTGTAAGTGAATATAATGAACCCAACAGGAATTGGAATTCGGTTCTCTGATTAACAATTCCAAGCAATTATCCATTACACCACATGCATATTCAAGTTTTCAGCACTGGCTATTCCGAAGCCGTTACCCATCCAAGTACTAATGAGGCTCAACTTGAATCTACTTTCCTAGCAGAACTGATTCAAAATAATCACTCCACTTTGTTAGTGAAAACATGAGACCAAGAAGGTGCAAAGAGTTGCTCTTCTGAAGGTTAGCATCAGCCATGTCTATGGAAGGCAGAAAATGTTCTCCCTGGTGATTAAATGCTAGCAGTTTTGTTTTGAAAGCATTGATATTTACAAGACATTCCTTGCTTGCCAGTTTTACTTTGTCGGAACTATCAGACTCGTTACTGAGAAAGGAGCAAATAGTCGTGTCGTCAGCATAAATATCAAGTTGAGAATGGATGATACTGAGATACCGTTACTAAAGAAATGTAATTTTGAATAAAAAGGAAACCAAAACAGAAATCAAGATTTCTTTGGGATACTGCCAATTTTTTTTATTCCGCTGAGCCCCTTTAAGACAACAAAAAAAAAAATTTGGAAACATAAATAGGCAACAATATTTCTGCTTTTATACAATCGTATGTTCTTTGTAACGTTGCCAGCTCGACTTCAGCAAAATAAACTGATTGATATGAAAGAACCTGAGGGTAAAGTAATGGCTAATGAGCTGGCCTGATTGATTATCGCAACTGTAGTGAATTTGATCCTCACTGGGTGCCTCCGTATCTGTAGTCTAGTGCTAATCTATCCACTGCCTTTTGGTCCCTGCAGGTATTGGGTCACCATAGCTCTCCACACCTTCCTGTTTTTTGTTGCTCTAAGTCGCTCTCCTGCTCTCCATTCCAAATGCTTTCCTCTGCTTATCTCACTTTTTTTCTTTTTTTTTTTGATATTCACCCTGTACAAGGCTCAGGAGCCACTCAAACAAAAGAGTTACACAATAAGAGGCACCACCCGAAGAAAGGTGATAATACCACTTAGAGGCAAGAGCGACTGGAAGTGAAAGCGTGAAAAGACTTCATAAATCCAATCCTAAACAGGTAACATGCCTTTTCAAAAAACCGGGGAGAAGCCTGAACAAAAGAATAGGTGAATCTATCTACACCTTGTCTTCAGTATATCCTCTGTGTGTTTTACTCTCCAGGCCTTCTCTCCTATTTATATGCCTCAGAAAATCAAAAAAATTTTCTGATTGTTAGTGTAAGTGTCCTTTTAATTCCTTTTTTTTCTTAAGACTTCCTCATTGGTCATATGTTTATCCATGGAATTCTCAGCATCTGTTGGTAGAACCATAATGCTGCCACTTGAAGTTTCTTCTTCATCTGTGAAAAGATTATGCAGCATTCACTGACCTATAGGAGATTAGATATTACACAGCATTTCAGTATTATTTTTTTAGTCTAAAGATATTTTCCTATTTCATAATTCTTTGCTTGGTTTATGAAACACATCTTTTGCTATTTCAATGTATTTTTTTCTTCATCTGTTATTACACTAACCAAATTTCTGTGCATGCTTGATGTTCTTCTATATACCATGTCCGTTCAAAACATAGCAGATCATGGCTCTCCACATGTATTCCCCTTTTTAACTATTAAAAATATTGTCTTTTTGTTATCCCCCTAAACCTTGCTCAAGCTTGTTAGGTAGTTAAGTGTTGTTTCCCTTTGTCCCTCTTGCATTTAATCTGTCCTGTGAGTATCAAATTTTCCAAGCTCTCTTTCCGCATTATGTGCCCTAGAAATTTCAACTATCTTTTCGGAGGTGTCCTTTTTGTTTCCATTTTCTCTAAAACTGTTGTTGCTCACAAGTTTGATCCACAGTATCTTCAGCATCCTTCTGTAGAACCATGTCTCTTCAAGGCACTTTTTCATCTGAGAAGAGTTTGTTCAGCATTCACTGTCATATAGGAGGACTGATATTATGTAACAGTTCACTCTCTTCTTTGTTTCTAACAAAATTTTTCATTTCTCATATGTTCAGTACATGGAATCTTCAACATCTGCTGGTAGAACAATATATGTCTGCCATTTGAAGTTTCTTCATCTGCTAGAAGATTGTGCAGCATTCCCCGGCATATAGAAGATTAGATATTACATAGTAGTTCCGTACTATTTTCTTTGTCTCTAAGGATATTTTCCTATCTCTTAATACTTTGCATAGTTTCTGGAAGACATCTTTTGATATTTCAATACACTTTTGGATTTCTGTGTCACATTTTTCTTCATCTGTTACTACGCTATTCAAATAGTTAAATTTCTGCACATGCATGATGTTAACATCATCAATGCATCTTGGGTATTCTCTTTTGTTGATAACTTTACATTCTGTCTTCTTACAGTTAACAGTTAATCCTTTCCTTTTGCGTTCCTTTACTACCTTATCAAAGAGTTATTTTAGTTTTCTTACTGAATCTGCCATAAACACAATGTAATTTGTTTATTGTGAAGTGTCAGTTTACCCAGATTTTAGGTGGAAAAATAAATTCCAAGTGTCAGGTCCACAAATACAACACACAATTATAAACAACGCGAAGAAATTGTCTTATTAGCAGAAAAGGAAGAAGACCAAGTTAAATATGGCAACAACATCCATACAGTCAGATACATGGATTTATATATTAAAAAAAATTCAATGATCTTTGTTGTGGCCATGAAGAGACCAATAGTATGATTGTTCGAAATGATGGGAGTTGTGGCCTTGTTAGGGCCAGAAGTAAAGACACAAAGAGAGGAATTGAGTTAAATATATTAACAGTAATACAAACATATACAAACAAGAGTGTTACAGCAAGAATGTTCAGTTCGACTGTCAGAGCTGACTGCTGGAAACTTCCCTCTCCAAAAGGCAGTACCTGCTTCTATTTATAGCTGGGAGAGTCCTTGCATGCATGGGTAAATTACCATAACAATGGGTCTGCAAAGTTTTTAAGTGTTTTTGTTGTAAATGAGGAAACCAAGTGATATGGTATGCCAACATGTATATGTGACTGCTGGCCAATTGTGTGTGGCAGCAATGATATCAAATTTGGTGAATAAAAAGAGAGACGAGACAGGACTTACTTTTATCACAGCTTTGTATATAGAAAAATCAGAGCTGACTGATGCGTTGTCATGGTAACATGTATCTAAGCTGTTGATTGAGGCTGGGCCTTGTTTGCTGACTGTTCTTCACTGACTGCCATTCACTGCCTTTCACTAACTGTCCATGTCTATTCCTGGCAAGCTGTTTTTATCGCCATGGGTTGGCTCTGAATCACCATCTGAGTTTTGCACAGGAATGTACTCAGTAACCCAAGCCCTAACCTTTTTCAGGCCATTTGGAGTTCAACCACACAGACATCATAGAAAGCACATTACATGACTTGTTCTCTCCAATCAGGTTCCAGAAACAACTTATTTCATTTGGAACCATGTCTGTACAGAATTGTAGAAAAAGGTTTTCATATCTACTGAAATTAGTGAGATTTATTTGTAAGCCTCTCTAACTTGTTTGTGTTTCACTTATTGACCATAAAATATAGGAGTTTATATCCTACAATCTTGTGTTTTTAAGACTGTGTCTGCTAATAATAAATCCTGGTAGGACTTGTAGTTCTCTTAGAACCATTTTGCTATGTTAAATAAATCCAGTAAGAAAATGCATTTTTGTCTTACTTCTTTCAAAGATAGAAATTTTTGTGTATTCACTGAAATTATTCTAAAATCCACATGCCGAATGTTTGTACTTAGTAAAGGTAATAGATTTTTCACATGTAAAATAAGCTTTTCTAGCACTTCAAGTAGGTCCTAAGATGGGCATACTTCACCAAACTGACTGAGTTGTCTGTTTAATAGCATATCAACACTTTATGGGTCATTTAATTCCAAAATTGAATTTTCTTGGGAGCTTTGAAATAATAAAAATATATGTTATTCTGCTTTCACAATCGAATACACGGTAAATGATACTCAGCTTTTAAGCATATACATATTTGTGTGGACATAGTTAATAAAGGCAGTGATATGTGTGTTTTTTGTTGAAGTTATATTTTGGAATAGAGTTTAATTTAAAAATATTGTAGAACATTATATGAAAGAGTTCATGTTGGTTGTCTGGTAATATTTTAAATGGATTTGGCTGAAGTTGTTACAATTTATTAGTATGTGCATATTGTTGGTAATTTTACTATAAAAAATTATTTTTATACTTTCATAGTGTTTTCTTTTGTGGTTCATTATTTGCCCATAGCTGAGACCCTAAGAGGTTCTACCACTCTGGGTCAAGATGGACCTGAGAAAAACAGTTAAGAGGTGGTTCCATGTTCCTCAAAACCTCTTATCTCTAGATCAGAGGCCTTGCTGCCAGATATAGTTACCTCATCAAATGTTTTCTGTGTAATCTATGAAATATTAGAATAGGTCTTTTTTGCATTGTTCACTGACAGCATTCATAACATTTCTTGTTGTGGCATGTAAAAGTGCACTAACTTTTAAAAATAAGAATTATTGATGAGAATTAGCAAAAATAATAATAAAAAACGAAATTTAAAATTAATGTTTTTTAATAAAAAAATTTTAATCTGAAATTTCAGCAACTTTTCTCCTTCATGTGCCTGTGTAACCCCATAAATGTAAACATGACTTTAGTTCATTGAAGTCCTAAATGATGAAATGTGTTACATTAAAAAGTTTTTCCACATTGTTGTAGATTTTTCTAAAATGTTTCTTATATATAAAAATTTATATTTTTATTGGTTTCCTGTTTTTTTTTTAAATATCTGCTCCATTTTTTATTTTTTTTATTTTAAAGAGTTTATTACAGATATTTGCACATTCAAGAAAAATTAATGAAAAAATATTGCAAAACAAAATAAAGAAAAAAAATTTAAAACTTAAAGAAAAATATTGTGAAACTTAATAAAGAAAATATGTTCTCTAATATTTTCTTTGTTAATTTTTCTCAATAGAAAATAATTAAAAAAAACAAACAAACATGAACTCTAAGCTCTCCAGAGCTGAATTTATTGGACTACTACATATGAAGTAAAGTCGAAAAGGAAATCAGTAACACCCGCCGCCGCCGCCCCACCCCATAATTCTATAAATTTCTCTAAATATGCCATAAGTAGCTCAATGTCCAAAATAAGTAAAGATCAGCTGATGCCAATGTTTGAAACCTCATATTGAAACAGTCATCAATGCTAATGGCAGATTCGTTAAGGAGATGTGTCAAGAAGCATCTCAAGATTATTCATGTAAATTTTCTTTTTCTAATAAAGCTCTTCTTTCTTTTTCCTTTTTCATCCAATTACTATTACTATGATGACTATTATCTTTGATATTACTTTATTATTCCTATTTTTTTTTATATGTACTATAAGGTTTCTTTATCGTTTATTTGTTTTTAGATTTATTTTTATTTAAATATTGACTTATCTTTTTACTCGATAATTATATTTTAAATTGTGATGTTATTTCCCTTTTTTCTTGGTTATTATTTTTTTTTTCTTTTATCTAAATTATTTTCTTTATTTCTATTCTTAATTTATCCCCATTTGTTTATAAACGACCTTTAAATAGTTTTTTCATTTGGTACTTTTCTTTTAAAGGGTTTTTTTTATTTAAGAAGATATATTATTATATCCTTTTCTCTCATATTTGTTCATATATATATATATATATATATATATATATATATATATATATAGAATAATAGTATATAATGGTATAGTATAGTGATTATATATTTATTGTTTAATAATAATATAATAATTTGTATGTAATAATAATGTTCTAAAAATATAATGGTATTAGTTGTAGTTATGTAATAATAATATTTAATAAAGGTACTATTTAATATAGTAATTTTAAATAAAATAATAGTATTATTTATGATTTGTTGATATAATTAATAATATGATAGTATTATTTAATATAATGTTATGTGGTGTATTGATGTTAATATATTAATATATAACATTAATATGTTGTATTGATATGTGATTTAGTGATATATATTGTATCATTGAGTAGTGTTCTGGGTTTTTTTTTAAATAGTGTTTATTTTGTCTACCAGCCTGGACATTTGGGAAAACATAAGAAAATTTAATAGACAAAATATGACTATCTACTCAAATATGGATATCGACTAAAAATAACGTCTGAAGTAATAAAAATGTCAGATTAAAATATATCCATTAACTCATTTGCATTATTTGCATTGTTTGGACTGTTGTCCTCATCTTTGTTGCCATATTCACAATGTTTCATCCGTTGTATGTTCCGGCCTTCTTCAGGTGATTGGAATTTCTAACTGAATCCTTGATTTTGTCCACAGAGGTAGACTGTTCTAGTTTCATGTGCCATGCCTCTTCTGGATGTTTCAGTTATCTCCCTTTAACACAACTCTCTAAATTTTTGTTCACCACTACAGTAGCCAGGTATTGAGTTCACAACTCTTTTGGGTCAAGCCACTGGATCCAACAAATGCTTTTATCCCCTGGGCCATATGTCAACAAGATGAATATAACAGTCCAAACAATGTAAATAGTGTAAATAATTACAATACCTCATCTCAAATATAGACATCCATTAACTCCTTTTATATATTTATATATATATATATATATATATATATATATATATATCTCGGTTGTAACAGAAAAATCATCCAATTCTTAGATTAAGCTTTAAACCATTGTATCTTAGAAATGATTAAAGATGTCTTACTGGAATTCTCTGAGGTTTTTATAACACTAGTGGACTCTACTTTGAACAATAAGAATGTATTTAGCTCTAAGTTGAAATGATGATCCTGCTTGCTGTTGTGACCTCCTGATCCAGTTTTCCACTCTACTGTTCTCTCTGTTTTAAACTTATTCACTGTTCTTTTGATGGTTCTTGAATGAACTTTGAAGAAGGAAGCCAGAGTATGAATACTGATACCATTACTGAAGGCCCAAGTGATCATTTTGTCACACCATTGCTCAATTGGGAAGACATAGTGGGGCTGACAAAAGATGATTTTAACCTGTTCTCTTTCTAGCTGAATAACTCAAAGGTCTTTTCAGTGGTTCTTATGACAAATGGTGTCAAAATGGCTAAACATCTTATCTGAAAACCTGGATAACTCAAAGGTCTTTTCAGTGGTTCTTATGACAAATGGTGTCAAAATGGCTAAACGTCTTATCTGAAAACCTGGATAAAAGAAACTCAATTAGTTTAGTGGCTTTTTAGATATTAAACATTTTGTGGAATGGACAATTACCCCATGCTGTTATACAATTTGGACAATTATGCTGTTTCACCAGGTATATCAAAAACTGAGAATAAACAAGAATAAATAATGAAAAAAAAAAAATTAATTAAAAAATAATTCAAATAAATTAATCCAAACCAATAAATAAGTAAATAATAAACAAATTAACAAACCACAAACACACACATAAACACAAGTAAATGTAATAATAATGACCAACCAATGATAAATAAAAAATTTAACACTATTAATAGCCAAAACCTGCATCCAGATCCACAATTATTCCCACTTAATAGCCCCGAGAATAATTTGAAACATAAACATTACTACCCACCAAAATAACAATTACAATAATTCAATAAGCTACCCACAATGCATCACTGACCTGTATATATAAATAGTTGAGCAAAGACATGACACATATTGCATTATATAAAGAATTAGATCTATCAGCCTGCATATTCAAGAAATCTTAATTAAGAAAATATGACCTCCAGCAAGAATTGAACCCACATTCTCTTTTGAAGGTGAAACCACTTTTTGATCCATCATGTTTTACCGCCTAGCCATGAAGGACTTTACCTTAAATAAGGCTCTTTTTGTACCCCATTTCAGGGAAGCACATTATTTTCATCCAGATTAATTTTCTGATATCCCATATCTGCTCAGTTTCGTATCTGAAATGCCAAAAAAGCAATTTCTAAAACATTAATGGACTTATCTACAATCTGACATTTTTATTGCTTCAAATGTTATTATAGTTGACACTTCTTATTTGAATACACACTTTTTAATAAATAAAAAGGCAGTATCTACTTCAGTGTACATTAAATATACATATATATATATATGTATGTATATATAATAGCTTAAAAGCTGCCCTATTGGGTGGTATTTAAGCTAGCTCCTGCAGAGGGTTCTTGATTAGGCCTTCACTTTGTTCAGGGGTTTGTGAGTCCTTAATTCTTTGCATATTCTCAGTATTGGAAGCTCTTCTGGCTGCCATTTGATCTGGGTTTTCATTTACATGGGACTTTCTTTTTTCTTGCTGCAACCTTGGCTCTTTTGTTTACAATCTGGGCGTTTGTTGGCAGAGATTTCTTTTCATGAGGCATATGCTTACTGTATGTGAACGGCAACAATAAACTACAGAAGAACTCAAAACTGATTGCTGCATTTAAGTATTGCATTAATATTTAAGCTTACCTTTTAAAAGTTCAACAATAATTCTTCTGTCGTCACTTAACTTAAAGACAATTTTATGTGCATAGAACCTTAATTTCCATACAAACAATTATTTTTATTTCATGGGTGTTCGCTGGATTTCACAATTAATTTTGATTATTCCCAAATTTATTTCCAAGTTATAAAAATTGTTATTGTAAAAAAAAAAAAAATTGCTGAAAACAATCTCAGTAACAAAAATTTGTGAATCCAAAATTTCTTTAACATGAGCTATTGAAAGTTAGAGAGTTATATCGCTTTAATTGAAAAAGTAAGTAAATTTTATTGAAGATTTTAATTTTTATAAAAAGCCAACACAAAAAAATATTTGGCTTTTCCCAAGCTGACTTACATGACTATAAAATTATAGTTAAATTTGAAACCTATTATCTAAAACATATCACCCATAACTTAATTTCTCAAAGTAAAATAATATATATATCGCTTACATTATTGAAAAAATATTCAATAATAACATTTACCCACTTTTATTAGATATTAAATTACTTCAATTAGTATTCTTCGTAATTTACTTTGACTTTCTGTTAGTCTGAAGTTTATTTATGATTGTCCTTAAGTTGAAAAATTCTAAAGAACAAATTTTTTCTTTATTTACATTATTTGGACTATTGTCCTCATCTTTGTCGTCAAGGACACATGGCACAGTGCATAAAGATGTTAGTTAGATCCAGTGACAGGACCCAAAGAGTGTGAGTTTAATACCTGGCTAAGGCAGTGGAGAACTTTCAGAGGGAAATTAACAGGAGATAACTGATAACTGACATCCATTAAAGGGTTCAGTTTGACATTCCAACCAACTGAAGAAGGCCGGAGTGTACAACGGCTGAAACGTAATAAATATGGTGACAAAAATGAGGACAATAGTCTGAATAATGTAACTAATGTACATAATACCTCATCTCAGAAATATAGACAAATACTGAAATTTTTTCTTTATAAATACTTTTTGCAGAACAAAATCCTTACATTTCCTTTGATAAAGCCTATGAGAGGATGAAACACATCAGCTAGGATAAGTTTTCCTTTTCTCTTTATTCATATCCTCTTTTTACATATATATTTTTAGTTGAATATATATATATATATATATATATATATATATATATATATATATATATATGTATGTATGTATGTATTCCAGGGCTATATATATATATATATATATATATATGTAAAATGAGAACAAATGGAATATAATTCCACTGTATATAACATTTAATTTAAAAGAGTGCTCAATACAGAGTAGAGCTAAATATTATTTATTTTAGGATATAAAAGCATGTTAAAAGTCACTACATTAGTTTAATGTTTTAATATCCTAAAATTATATATATATATATATATATATATATATATATATATATATATATATATATTTTGTGTGTGTGTATATATCTTTCTCAGATGCAACTTGCCTCCTCAACCTTCACATAACTTGTAATGTCTTCCATCTCCTTTTTGGATGTACTCTTTCATCTCAACATCTCCTGCCTATTGCATTTGGATGAGGATTATTATTGTTTCAATGTTGTTGCATTCAGATCTTTGGAGGGCAAAAGACTTTTGTCCTCCAAAGCACATTTTAATTAGTTCTCTACTTAAATGCTAAATTTGCATTTTTTGTTATTTTTAAGAAAGTATTTCCTTTGAAAGAAATCATTCTGAACATTTAAAATGCAATTCCTTATGTCAGTCAGTTATGTGCCATGAAGGATACACGCTTAAGCGATTATGTTTCTTTCAATACATGACTGACGAGGCAGATCTTTTTCCGCAGTAGGTTGCTATTTCTTTCTGCAGTAGATCAGTTGCCATCCAAGGCTATAGAACCCGGTCTGTCCTTCTATTTACCCATAACTGAGGGGAGAAGAATAGGATCCATACCTTTCCCAAGGGTATTGGCATGCAAGTAAATTTAATGGATTCAACTGGAATTCGGACTCAGCTCTTCGATTCCTCAATCTGAGCCGCTATCTATCCATTACTCCACCATATGACAAAACCTAAAAGGCGATTGAAGGTAACCATGAATACTGATTTATGTTGCTACATTCATTAAATGTTTCTTAATGTTACATTATGTCAAATCTGATCAGGGAAATAAAACATTTATGAGAGTTTACATGAAGATTTACTGGATATCAAATCCTCAATTTTGAGAAAAATGGGACCTTGTACTGCCATGCAAAATTTATCTTGGAAGCCCTGACAACAGTGTCTGAACTCATAACCCTTTGATGTTAAGGATGTGCCGCAGTTATTTTTGGTGGAATCGCTCAAGACATTTTATATACCTCCAGTAAATTATCCATGTTTTACGAGTGTACAGCAGAGACATTAAGACATGGGCTGTATACTCTTAGTCTTGATGGTCATCCATTTTTTTTTTTCATGATATATAGTTATTTAATTTTTTTTTTAAATAATAATTGGTATAAAGCAATTAATAATAAAACAAAAGTCATTGAAACAAAGCAAGTTCAGTCGACCAATGATGACAATTCCAGAACAACGTAACTATAAACAAATTTTTTTTCTATCCTCTGCCAGCCGCTATGATGGAGAAAGCATTACCCCGAACCATCGCCAGTGAGACACAATGCAAGAGCCACTCCGTTTCGCGAGGCTCGTTCCTTAATAGAGACACAATCGCGCCAATCCTCCGAAGGAACACCATCGAACGAGGGCAATAACCCCTGATGTCTCCACTGCCACAGGAGTAAAAATGCTTTTATCTGATCAAACTCTCTAATTTACCAAATGAAAACACTTGCTTTCTAAATGCATGAACAAATTCTCAGTATCTAGGTCAGTTTTTATATATATATTGTATATATTTTGGTGGTATGTTTTCATTGAGACATGTTTCATTGTATAATTTAGACAAGATTTGTATACTTATTTTCAGTTTGACCCTTTCATATTCCTGGAAAAGTTTTTGATGTCATTACTAAAGGAA
The DNA here is from genome assembly GCA_964036315.1 of Acanthosepion esculentum. NCBI lineage: Eukaryota > Metazoa > Mollusca > Cephalopoda > Sepiida > Sepiidae > Acanthosepion > Acanthosepion esculentum. Next base: position 60,128,346 of record OZ038508.1, on the reverse strand, counting down.
GAGAGAAAATTACCATGTTGATACATATTATTTATTCTGAGTACTTTCGACATTAGCACAATGTCATCATCAGATTGTTGTTTTTTTCAAGACAAATATTGTAGTGTTCCTAATTTTCAAAGACAAAATTGCTGTGTTCATTTGAAAATTAAAAGTTTTTACTAGTGAAGTGAAGAACACTGAGTTTATTGCTTGCAAATAGCTTGAGCAATGCTTCAGGGTAGGTAACTAATTTATGAGGTTCTTGAGAGTTTTTTTTTAAATGAAACATCTCTCCCCCTCTCTCTCTCTCTCTATATATATATATATATAATTGTGAAAATTTCTCAAAGTTAACTTTTAGAGAAGACAATATTTATAAATAAATGACAATAAGAAAACAGTAACTGCTGACGCGTTTCGTCCAATGCGGACTTTTTCAAAGCAAGAAACGAAATGAATTTAATTAAACAAAGAAAATTAATAAAAACAAAAAACAGTGTTCTTAGCAACTGGAATGTAGGAAACGCTATTTTCATATTGTTAACTAAAAATGACGTCAGTTAATGTCACGCGTGGAGAGTATTTCATTAATCTGTGTTGATGGATTCAACCATTTTCTTTTGATTTTAATATGTTTTTGTGTACATTTGTTTGTGAGAGCAGTAATTTTGTTTGAAAAGGTGAAATAGGGAAAAAGCCTGGGTGTAGATTAATATTTGGGTATTATTCTATGGTGGCACTCTCTAGAATTTTCCTTCTGAGTGAGTTACTTTCTTTTTTTATAAGTATAGAATTTTTAAAATCAAAATTATGGTTGAATTTATTCCAATGTATTACTAAGGCATTATTTAAGTTGTTTATTCTAAGATCTCTTTTGTGTTCATTGATACGTTTTTTTTATGTTTCTGCTTGTTTCTCCAATATATTGGGAGGAACAGTTTCACCTTTTCTAACAAAATTACTGCTCTCACAAACAAATGTACACAAAAACATATTAAAATCAAAAGAAAATGGTTGAATCCATCAACACAGATTAATGAAATATTCCCCACGCGTGACATTAACTGACGTCATTTTCAGTTAACAATATGAAAATAGCGTTTCCTACATTCCAGTTGCTAAGAACACTCTGTTTTTTGTTTTTATTAATTTTCTTTGTTTAATTAAATTCATTTCGTTTCTTGCTTTGAAAAAGTCTGCATTGGACGAAACGCGTCAGCAATTACTGTTTTCCTATTGTCATTTATTTATATATATAATTGTGTATTTTGGAGGCAATCCCTCTTTTATACAAGTTTCCTTGAAAGCAACTGACAAAGTAGTGTGGTTAGGTTTTATATTTAATTTTTCTTGTGTTCTCATTTTACTTTTCTGGAGATAAATTATATAAAAATTGACTGAATGTTTTGTATATCTGAGCGCTTTCAGCTATACTTTCAGCCATCATCAAGGATGAATTTTATTTTCACTTTTAACTGAATGTATGCATTGTTTTATGTATCTATCTAGAACAGTGATTCTCAATCACTGTGCCACAGCAGGATCCTCTTAAGCGTGCCACAAATCATGATGTGTGTAATGGTACAGCGTTAGTATTTGAATAAATGAATAAGTATTAAACTTTTTAATCCACATTAGCTAAAATGGCTTTATCAGTTTTATTGCAATTTTCTACTTCTTCTTTATTTGAATTAGGCTTCTCAACCCTAAACAACATCAAAAATTAGCAATGAGAAAAGACTACACTCACCTGAAGAAGAAATGAGGGTTCACTTATCATATATTCAACCAAATATTGAAGAAATCGCAAAAAAAAACACCAGACACAGGTTTCACACTAAATAAGCTGCACAAATATTTGAATAGAAACATTGAAACAAAGTAAGTTCATATTTGTGTGCAATTTTTTTAAAAAATCTATGATTTTATTTCATAACATTTAAATGTATGCCCTTTCATATCTATGATTTTATTTCATAACATTTAAATGTATGCCCTTTAAAAATTTTGCTCAGTGAGCTGTGATATTTTCACTTGCTCCTAGGTATGCCATTGGTTAAAAGTGTTGAGAAACACTGATCTAGAGTCATAGGAATGTTTTATTTTCCAAACACGGTCAGCACATTGTGTCCATATTCATAGTTGATGTTATGGAGTGTTGGCTTTTTCTTTTTTATTAATAATATTCCATTATTTTTAGCCTTTTTCTACATGTGGATGAGGCTGTTATATTATCAACAAGTATGTTACAGATGGAGTTTGGTAGGTCTCCATCCATGTGTATTTAAATGAGACTTAATTGATTAATCAGAGAGATGTAACAGGAGTCTTCTTTAACAAAATCCATTCATACTCATGAATAACCTTCCGTGTATTGATGTTAAAGGATGAGAGAAATGGGCTATAGCTGTTTAAATTTATTTTATTTTCGTTTCCCCAAGATCATCTTCAGGGGTACAAGTATACAAGTAATACAAAACTATATGTTGTTCATTTACATATATATATATATATATATATATATATATATATATATATATATATATATATATATATATATATATATATATAATTAGCACACAGAGAGTGCTGGTGATAATATATTATTATTCATTTGTAATATATATATATATATATATATATATCTATATATATATATATCTATATCTATATATATATATATATATATATATATATATATATATATATATCTCTCTCTCTATATATATATATATATATATCTATATATATATATATATCTATATATATCTCTATCTATATATATATATATAGTCAAACCTAATGAGCCAGACACACCTACCAAGGTTTCACTTAGGCAGATCGTCAGGGTCGGCTGTTGCCTCTTTAGCCAGCCGACCCTGACGATCTGCCTAAGTGAAACCTTGGTAGGTGTGTCTGGCTCATTAGGTTTGACTAGGTTTGCTCTACGCTTGTATTGAGCTCTTTAGTTAGTTGTTTACTCGTATCGGGGTTTTTTCTTTGGGCCTTGAACCTGTATCTGTGCGATTATTTTCGACAGACTTTCATGTTCCTGGCTCTTTCTTTTTTTAAAACCTTTTTTTCCTTCGTGATTGATTTGGCTGTTGTTAAATCAAGAGTTCGAAGGTTTTTCGACACGAGTATAGTTACCTATATATATATATATATATATATATATATATATATATATATAAGTTTAACTGAGTATGGTACAAGTCTAGTAATTTTCTGGCTATTACTCCATGGCATGGTGCCCAATGAAGACTGGGCAAAATAAAATAAATTTGCTTTCCATATATTAACAAGGTCTCCTACTGTAGAAGACCAGATATTGGTAAAACTGTCTTGATCTGATTACAAATTAAACAAAATTTGGCTTAGCAACAGGATTTCCATGGATTCTGACAGTAGGTTAAGCAGATGGATCATGTAAGATATGGCACTTTATGATTATGGGAAAAATTGCAAGTTGATGAAATATTAGTGAAGTACATGAGCTCATACCCAGCTTCATGTAGGCTGTGATTTGCTTTTGAACTGTGATGTAATTTCAACACAATTGTATGACTTCAACTGCAGGTAAAATGTATTGTTGGTCTTTTTTTTTTTTTTTCATAAAAATGTATTGCTGGTGTTTTACTATAGTCTATGTATAATGTATTTTTATACTTTTATAGTGTTTTGTTTGGGTTTCACTATTTGCCCATAGCTGCGACCCTAACAGGTGCTACCACTCCGGATTAGTGTGGATCTGGGAAAAACAGCAATTAAGAGGTGGTTCCATGCTCCTCAAAAAAATTTAATCTCCCAAAAAGAGATCTTGCTGCCAAGTGTAGTTTAACATCATATCCAGGATTAATGTAGGCTGTGAAATTTTTGATTTGATATTTGATGTCTGAACTGACCCTTCTGTGCTAGAGGCAGATGGGATGATGAGAGGAGAGTACAAAAGGATGTTACCTTGAAGAAAGCAGCCATGTGTGACACATGAAGAAGCAGTTAAGAAGTTATCTGCTAAAATTATATTTCTGCCCTGTTTAAGGCTGAGAAAAACACAGTAGATGGACACTGATATATTTCTAACATTACTACTTTGCTTATCTTGGTCTGTCTTGAAAAGGATTACTAACAGACATTTCCCAAGACTGCTACTAATATCCGCCTTATTAACAAATTTTTTGTGACACCGAATACCAAAGGACACACTCATCCCTCTAAAGAAAATAAACAAAAATATATTATTTATTTTAAACACTTGAGTCAGTTTTATTTCAAAGTTTCCAGTAAAGAAAATCCTACCACTTGCCACAATGGCATAAGAACTAGTTTGTAGGCTGAAAAGTCTGCATAGAGATTGAAAGGGCTATTTGATGGCTTAAGAATTGGTTTAGTGGCTGAAAAGTCTGTATAGAGATTGGAAGGTCTACTTGCTACCTTAAAGAATGATCTGGTGGTTGAAAGCTCTATTTGATAGCTTAGAGACCGGTTTAATGATTGAAGAGCCTGCTAGATGTCTCAGATACTTATTTGATTTTGTTCTTTTTACAAGTCTGTCTATATTTCTGAGATGAGGTATTATGTACAGTATTTACATTAGTCGGACTATTGTCCTCATCTTTGTCGCCATATTTGTCACAACGTTTCGGCCGTTGTACGCTCAGGCCTTCTTCAGGTGGTTGGAATTTCGAACCGAACCCTTTATTTCGATCACTGGGGTAGACTGTTGTAGTTCCACGAGCCATGTTTGATGGATGTCAGTTATCAGTTATCTCCTGCTAATTTTCCCTCTGAAAGTTCTCCACTGCCTCAACCGGGTATTGAACTCACACTCTTTACAAGAGTTTGAAAAAAAAA
>OZ038508.1:60108510-60118510 GCA_964036315.1 Acanthosepion esculentum | reverse complement strand
TCTAGGTAGTAAGAAAGATAATATTTCATCAGATCCTATAGGCTACAAAATCTGAAAGAGCTTTCATAAAAAACAAAAAACAAAAAAAACATATCACTTGAAAATTTCCAGCAACAGCAAGAACTAAAATGGACAGCACATGTAACTAGAAGGGAAAACAATGCCATGATGAAGCTGTTAGATTTCCACACTACTAAAAGCAAAAGAATTGGAAAGAAACTTTCATCAGTATCAGAAAGAGCTAGAACATTTAGTGGGCTACAAGAAGTCTAATCTCTGGATACACTATTTTAATAAGATTTTATAAATTTAAATCAGTGAAGTTTTTCTATATGCCCTGTTGCTTCAGGGCATAGGTGATCATGGCTCTCCAGAATTTCTTGTCCTGTGTAGCCATTAAAAACTGTTTTGTAATAATAAAGAGAAAAGGGGTGTGAATATTGTTAGGTGACTAAGGAGAGACAGGTCATATAGAAAAAGGAGAACAACAACCTTTGGTAAATGGATGGCAGAACAATATTTAGGAGAGATAATAAAGGGACAAAATTTATTAAGAGCTACAAAGGACAGGAAATTGTGGAGAGCCATGATAGCCTACATCTTCAAGTTACAGGACAGATGGAAGAAGAATGTGTTTGGGTAAATGGATGGCAGAACAATATTTAGGAGAGATAACAAAAAGAAAAAATATATTAAGAGTTACAAAGGGTAGGAAACTGTGGAGAGCCATGATTGCCAATGCCCTGAGGGGACATGCCACATAGAAGGACTATAATTCATACCTCAAAAACAAATCTTTAATAAACAACAGATTAACCAGCTCATCTAGTAAAACTATGTTACTTAGAGTGGATAATCTTCTTCTCATTCTCCATTTCTTTTAACTCTTCCAATGATCTATTGTTAATAATCTAGCTGTAGCAATAACCTCCTTTTCTCGTCTGCCATCTTCTGCTGCCGTATTTTCTTATAATCTATGCAGTTTGTTGACAACATAATCGCAAGAGTTGTTATAACGCTTGTAAATTTTTTTTTTTTTCAGGTTCTGAGATTAAGTAATTTTGCTGCTATAGATTTCTACCAGTCAGCTGAATATTGTGAAAAAAGAAATAACTTCTAGCAAGACTTGAATTCCAGATCTCAAATGACAGTCTTTCGTGAATAATGCTTTACTGAAGAGGCAACCAAAACTGGATTTTTTAAAACGAAAATGTCAATCGTATTTATTACTGTCTTAATTTCTGGCATGAGGTGTTATCTTTATTAAAACTATTTACATTTGGATTATTGTCCTTATCTTTATTGTTTCTATCACTACATTTCAGCCTTCATCAGGTTTATACTCAGCTATGTATCCTAAAGGGAATTCCAAACTTAACCCGTGTATAATAAGAGTTCACAAAGTCCAAATCACCATGTACACACATGCAGCCTCCTCACAAAAATTACCCTTTGTAGGAAAAATCAGTTGCTTTTATTGCAGTCGGTTGGACCCTTTCCAGTTTTCTATTTGTGGAGCAGAGAAATGGATTAGCATATTTTTCTATGCAATCCATTCTACGCAGCGAAACTTGAATCATGATTGGTTGGCAGAGGTTAATTTACATTAACTCGCCAACCTCGTTCAGTGCTGAGGCATTTTTATTTCTCTTTCTGTTTTTCTGCAAATGCAGCAGCATACGACACAACAGCATTTTGACCTTCAGAGTATGTCACCATTTTCTTCTCTGCAAACCTTTATTTAATCTACAGGGGCAGACTTTTCTTGTTCAACTTCCCATGTCTAGTTCTTATTTTTTTAGTACTGCTCAGCTATTGCTCATCCTGTTTCCATTGAGTCCAAGTACACACTGCCCATAGTCTTACTAAATGAGGTTGTTGTATGGATTTAAGATGAGAAATGGGGAAGTCAATGAAAGCCATAAAGATACATATGCACAATAGGGCAGGTCACTTTTGAAACTGTGGTATTGCACTCAATTTGAAAGTTGGGGTCTGACATGATAAATAACAACACAATTTTCTAACTCTTCCAATGATCTAGCTGTAACAATAACTTTCTTTTCTTATCTGTCATCTTCTGCTGCCATATTTTCTTATAACTTTTTCTGTTTGTTGACAACATAATCATAAGAGTTGATTTAATACTTGTAAGTTTTTTTTCAGGTTCTGACATTAAGTAATTTTGTTGCTATAGATTTTTACCAATCAGCTGAATATTCTGAAGAAAGAAATAACTTCAAGAAAGACTTGGATTCCAGATTTCAAACGACAGTCTTTCATGATTGATGCTTTACCAAATAAGCTACCAAAACTGGATTTTCTAAAAAAAAAAAACGTAAAACTTTCTGTCTGAATTTCTGGGATGAGGTGTTATCATTATTTACACTATTTATGTTTGGACTATTGTCCTTATCTTTATTGTTTCTATCACTATATTTCGGCTTTCATCAGGCTTATATTGAGCCAGGTATTCTAAAGGGAATTTGAAACATAACCCTTGTATAATAAAAGTTCACAAAGTCCTAATTTCCATGTAGACACATGCAAAATCAGCATACGACACAAGAGCATTTTGATCTTAAGGGTATGTCACCATTTTCTTCTCTACAAACCTTTATTTAATATACAGGGGCAGACTTTTCTTGTTCAACTTCCCATGTCTAGCTCTTATTTTTTTTAGTACTGATCAGCTATTGCTCATCCTGTTTCCATTGAGTCCAAGTACACACTGCCCATAGTCTTACTAAATGAGGTTGTTGTATGGATTTAAGAGGAGAAATGGGGAAGTCAATGAAAGCCATAAAGATACATATGCACAATAGGGCAGGTCACTTTTGAAACTGTGATATTGCACTCAATTTGAAAGTTGGGGGTCTGTCATGATAAATAACATACAATTTTTTTTCAAAAATCATTACTGTTTTTTGTGGAAACAAGTTTAAAGATTAAGTTTAGGTTCAAAGTCGTAGTATTGTAATTTAATTCCAGTGATCAGTGAAAGCCTTATAGCACAGCCTTATAAAATTTCTAATTTTCTGAAGCTTTACAAATTGTATATGGACGTGATGCATGTCACAAGTACATTATTGCAAGATCATTAAGCCATCAAATAAGAGATTCCGTTAGTTTAAAGTGAAATTATACTGAACAATTTAGCTATATTATGATGTAATATATTGTACAGTGCAGTAGTTTTAGTCCAATTTTCAATAAACAATGCAAATTTAAAACATTTTTTCCGATCCCTTGTTCCCAGCACTGTTACAGTGTTATATACATTTTATATCATTTTTGTTTTTATTAATTAAGATCTGACAAATGGCCTAAACAAATCTTATTTATTGAGCAGCCATTTTTGTTATCATTTACATTTTTTTTTACAGTTTTTACTTATCAAATACAGTGAAAAAAAAATGCATATTTTGCTTGCAGTGATTCATAATTAGAATTCTAGTTTGAATATATTTTCCATTAAATATATCTAATACAAAAGATATTAACTTTATTTGGATTTATTCTTGAAACAGTAAAATTTTGAAGTCAGTTTGTAAGCAAAAATCTGCAGAAATTAAGTATTCTTGTAAATTTTTCAGACGATTTTTAAAAGTAAATGCTCAAAAATTGATAAAAGCTATGAATCTAATTTTTGTTGTCAATACTTATAGCATCAAACCCCAGTTTTCATACTGAGTGCAATGTTGATTCTCTAAAAAATGGGAAAAATCAACCTGTCCTATATGTAGTAATGGTTGGCCCTAGATTTCAGTAGGCTAAAATTGTAGCATCTTCTTGTGATTCTGTTCCTTAAATTAAGAAAGAAGCTGTATGAATGGAGCTTTCTTCTTACCAATGGGAATGAGGATGATCTGCTACTGTGGCACTTGGGAATGTTGCTTGTGACAGAGCAGTGATAGGCTTTCAACATTGCTTATAAGCTGCATTAGTGTTTTTGAACACTGTTGAAGTTGGAAAGAGAGGACCGGGCAGCTCCAGCCCAGATATCACAGTAATAGTGATTTTTCAAGTGTAGCTTAGATGTGGCACAAGGCCAAAAAAAATGGGGCACCCAGTGAGGATCGATCTCACTACTCAGTTGTGTTAGTAAACTGGGATTGCAAAGGAAATATTTGTCGCAGATTATTTCCACGTCACAGAGAATAAATCACTAAGTTCCAACTCGAACATCAAGGGCAGAAAGAAATGTTGAAAACTCGATTCGCAAATACTATCTCGCTAATCAAAATGCACGCCACCAGTCAGAAAAATTACTCATTCTCCACCAAACGCGGTAGCCAAAATTGCCGAATTCCCCGCAGATTCGAGAACACGAACTGCTTTTATCGGGCAAACATTTTTTCCATTCGTCGACAGCTGAGAGATGATCTCCAGTATTTTGCATATCAAGGTACGTTTAATTGCGACTCCTGCATCAGACTTTTTTTTTTTTTAATTTAAATATTCCGTCTTCAGCATGTCATGCGGAATACGTACCCTTTTGTTTGGTAATTAATTTTCTTTTTCGCCAGCTTTTCCGTCGTAAAATACACGCGACTCGCTGTCGCTTAGTTTGACGAGGTAAATCCCCGTTTTCTTCGCTATAAGTTGTAATTGTTCTAGCGAGACAAGCTTACTAACCATTACACTGCCTTGGGGTGCCCCAGATATCACAGTAGTACCCCATTTTTGGTCTGATTTGAGTCTTTTAGGATAGAGCATAGCAGGTGGTGTCAGGTACTTTCTGAATTACTACCTCTGTTGCCGTCATTGTTCTGTGAATAAATATAAGTCTTTTTTTTTTTTGTCTTAGCAGAGCCGAGAACTTTTCAGCACCATCTCTTATCTGATGCAGTGAAAACCAGGAAGGAAAAGGTTTGTCTGTGGTTATGCAAAAGTTCGAGGTTTATACTTCTTTTCATACCAAGTCCTTTCAGGACATGGGCAATCATATCTCTCCACAACTTCCTGTCTTATTTTGCTCAAATTAAAATTTAATGCTTTACCACTTTTCTTTGTTCCTGTTCTGTGATTTGTTCACATAAACACGTTAAACACTTTACTCGGGTCTGCTTGTTTCTCCTGCATTCACTATGTCCACTCTGCATTAAATTATCTCGGATCACTTAGTTATGTATTCCAGAAATTTCAATTTTTTTTTTGTTATGGAAGGCCAGAGGGCATACTGAAATTTTGTGATAAAAAACAAGTACAAGCGGGGCTGGAGCAAAGGTCTCATCCCCACTATATCTACAACTCAGTATTGATAAGGTAGTATTCCTATAAAATACAAATTTTATTTTAACCTAATTATGCACAATAATGAATCATATGCAATATAGGTGAACAATTCAACTAGAAAAATTGAAAATAAATACAATGTATCTAAATACAAATTAGAGACATTTTAAATAAATCAATGTTTAGTGACAATTTTTAACATCAACTTGAGATTTTTCTTGTTAAAAAGTTGAATAATTTAACACCTGCAACATTATTGTTAAAACAAAAAATAGAGATTTTTATATAGTGTTTTCTTTCGAGACTTAACATGAGCCAAAAACAAATTCACAGCTTTGGACGAAAAAAAGACTCCAGAATGACGTCCAAATCTGCAAAGTTTTCATCTTTTAATAGCCAGTTGTGCTTACTTTAATTTGTAACATATGTAAATGTAGGTAAATAAAAGCAAATGTTGATTAGATAGCAAGGGTCACAAAGCACTAATAGGGGCCTCCAATTACGCTTGCCCTCCCCGATACAACCCTTAGAATATCTCAATTTTTCAATCTGCTATATCTCAATTTTTATAAGGTATTATTCATATAAAATATAAATTTTATTGTAACCTATAATGGATCATATGCAATATAGGTGAACAATCCAAATAGAAAAACTGAAAATAAATACAATGTATCAAAATACATATTAGAGACATGTCATAAATAAATCAATGTTTTACAGCAATTTTTAATGTCAATTCAGATTTTTCACATTCAACATTATGGATAAAAAATAATGAATTTTATACGTTGTCTTTTCCGAGAGTTAGCATGAGCAAAACAAATTGACAGATTTGGATGAAAAAAAAAAATATCCCAGAATGACACCAAAATCCATGAAAATTTTTCATCCTTTAATAGTCATATTATTGTGGCAATTGAGAGTTCTTGTTTGCTGTTAAGGATACTGGACTTTATAGAGATAATGGCATAATTGTACTACACAAAAAAATCTTCAGGGAGAAATTTGAGATTTGGATGGTAAAATCAAGGAGATTTGTATTAAAGCTTACCTAAACGTATTTGGTTATTGACGCAGTATCCATAATTGGCTTGCTGATATTGAGGAATCTTTGAGAAAGTGAAGAAGTGAAGCCAACTCTTTAAAAGCCATTCAATGATCTCAACTCCCAAATGTGCTACTTTTAGTGTCCCTTCTAAGTTTAAATTTAAGAATTTTATAGCACAGTTTAACAACTGTACTAATTCAATTAATTCTAATAAGGCAAAGCTAGCCCTCTTAAAGAATTATCTTACCAGCTATGTCCTTCAGTTAATATCTCATCATAGAAGACAACAATTACGAAGTAGCTGTAAGTCCATTAATGAAAGAATTTTTGGATGTGCCTTTTATAATTCATGAGATCTTCAAACAAATAACAACCGGTTCTCATAAATATGACCCTGATTTTGTGACTTTTAAACATTATTTTGGCAAAGAGAGGGCTGCTTTGTCTGAGTTAAGAACCTTGTATGGTATGGATATTTTTGAGGATGACTCCCTTGGATTCAAACTGATAAGCCACATCATATTTGATAAGCTAACCCATAATTTAAGGCAGGAAATCATTCACAGGGTATGTAACAGTTACCCTTCCTTAAGGGATGTATTTGAGAATTATAATGAAGTTATCTGCACACTGACAAAGAATAAGAAGCCCTTCCATGTATATGAAAAAGAAACTAAAATAATAAATCTGATGAAAAGGAAAATAATGGTATGGCATTACAGAATTTTGCCATTAGCTCTAATGGGATGCCATGTAAATTTTGTGCATCACATAATCACCCCATGGGAAATTCTATGAAATATGATGACAATGAGACGAGAACTGCTAGATGCAAATATTTGAATTTATGTATTAGATGCTTCAGTGTCAGGCATAAGGTTGAAAATTGCCTTTGGTGTCAGAATAAATTATTCCTTTCTTCTAAGGGACATATAATGCCACTGTGCAATAATCGTAAGAAGGTGCTATCTCTTTTTACTCATGTAGGCACCAATACAAACAAAGAAAACAATTTAATGCTGCTTATCATTGAAATCACATTATATTGTATATGTATGTATGTTGCGGCATTCACCCTGGATCGGTTAAGCCGGCTCCTTCCAAGGAATTCACCGCGTCCGGAACAAAGGCCGACCAAGCACGGCGATCCGTCGCCAATGCTGAAACAAGCGACAGCCATTCCCGATTCCAACGGCGGCGAATTCTTGAAACAGAGTAACAAGGGAGTTTGAACTTCACACGCGGTCCCCACACCTCACGTGCTATCCCAGTGGAGGGAGGAATATGCTCTTACTTGCCGCAGAATTTCAACAGAAACCAAGTAACCAAGAGGCCGCCAGATGCCGGTGCAGACGCCGAATGGTTTTGAATTCAGAGTTGACCTTCTCCTAGACCAGTTGCCATCCAAGGCTATAGAACCCAGTCTGTCCTACTATTTACCCATAGTTGGCGGGAGAAGAAGAGGATTCACACCTTTCCCAAGGGTGTAAGCATGTAAGTGAATGTAACGGATTCGACTGGAATTCGAACTTGGCTCTACGATTCCTCAATCCGAGCCGTTATCCATTACTCCACCGTGCCTCCTTACATTATATTGGGGCTCTAAGAAAGTCTCTATAAACTGATTATTACACAGGTAGCCAGCAGTCATATTTCCCCAAAGGAATATTAAAAAAGTTAGAATGTCCTGACTGGAGTCTAAGTCCTGTTGATCACCAAGTAAAAACTTTGATTTCAATAAGAAATTACATCAAGTCATTTTGAAAGTAAATGTAGGCGAAGGGAGATCACTTCCTATTCCCATTTTGTTGAACAATAAGTTTAATACTGTAGCGGACCGTGGGGGTGAAGATGTGAAGAGATATCAGAAGGTTAAAACTTTCCTGCTGGCGGGTCCAGCTACATGAGAATGTCGGACTTTAATTAAGTCCAAAGAAGACAAAGAAAACAAACAAGGCCGATATACATGGGTAAACAAATATATATTAATACACAAAGACATGAAAAGTTACATAGTGTTTGTATGGAGAAATTATGTGTGTGTGTTGTAAGTGTTCGTATGTACGTGTATTGTTCTTAGCACGTTCCCGGAATTTGGGAAACGCTGTATCTGTGAGTGGTCACATATTGGCCTAAGTGAAAAAAGAGAGATTTTACCTCGCCTCCATGTGAGGTAGCAGCCCAAGGCCTGAGTCGAGAGAGAGAGAAGGGTCAGCCAGTATATATAGCCAGGGAAGAGAAACCCCTGTTGAAGGATTAAGGAAACTGAAGAGGAGCTAACTCCGACAATACTTCATCCAAGTTTGATGATTTCAGACAAGTGATCACCAATTTGACGAGATTAAATTACAAATTAGTCTCTTCTCATAATAAAAATAGTGATCAAATAAACATACAAGGAATTCTGGGAGTGAACATTCTTCAACATATGGAAGATAAAGAATTGTTAAATGCATGATTTGCTCATTGTGGAAAATGCCAAATGGAATTACCCCTTTAGGCAACAGTCTAAATTTTCTAAATAGACATCAAGTTACCCCAGCGGGACCGGGGCTTTCAACATTCACTGCAACTACTATAATTTCTGAACATTCTGTGTGTCAAGAACAGCAAAAGTCCTGGGTAAGACAATAAATTACATCCAACAGCAAGATCAGGTGGTTTTGAGGAGCGTGGAACCATCTCAATTGCTGATGTTCCCAGGTCCACCCTGACCCGAGGTGGTAGCACCTGTTAAGGTCCAAACTATGGGCAACTAGTTAACTCGCAAACTGGGGTGAAAAAACACTACAGAAGTGTAAAAATAGGTTTTAATACCAGCAATAAATTTTTGTAAAAAATTATTACTAGCAATACATTTTTTCGAAGGAAAAAATGTTACCAGCAATAAAAATCTTGTCAGCATTAAATAACCCATTGAGGTTGATAAGCTGTAAAACAAAATAAACCAAACCAACCAACCGAACAGCAAGTAAAATTCGTATTGGAACCAAAGTCCACCTACTCTAAAACATTCATAGTGACCTTTACATTATCTGACATTGGGCCGAACTTAGAGAAAATGATTGCTGTGAATTCATGTGCATCATTCTATGATGAAGAAGAATATATCAGTGATTATGACAAAAACAAAATTGATAAATTCGAAAACAAACAAGCAAGTTCAAAGACAATTCGTATTTCATGGAAGTACCCTGTCATGAAGACAGGATCAAACCAGTACCATCTAATTATCTATTATTGCTTTGAAAGTGTTTGATAAAACTAAGCATTCTTTAGAAGGAAAAAAAATTGGCTAATGCCTATAACAATTTCTTATTTCTCGGTAAGACTTTAAACTGCATCCTTTTATACTTCCACCCTTTCCTGAATAAGACTTTAAACTGGATCTACTTGTACACCAATCCTGTCCTGGTTAAGACCTTAAACTAAATCTGGTGACAAGGCCCTGTTTGCAGAACTTGCGGAGTGTGGAGTCACTCCTTGATTGTCATTACTCCCAGGTCCATTCTGACCTGGAGAGGTAGTACTTGTTAGGATTGTCCTTGATAAGACATTAAACTGTTTACATGCAATCCATTGGAAAATCCAATACGCTGTAGATTTTTTTTACTGCACTGTATTTATCATCATGGTTGAAGTTTACCAGTACCTTAAAGAAATGATCCAACAAGAGGTATAAACATCATCAACAAGGCATAGAACAAATAA